>LR738709.1:453536601-453577196 GCA_902687465.1 Secale cereale
GGGGGGGGGTTACAGTTCTACCCCTGCATTTAGGCTTCTGGGCTTGGTTCTGTGTACTGAGGGTCAAGGATAGTATAGTACTTTGCTTCTCCCAAATAGTGGGCGCGAGCGATTTCGGGTGAGGAGGGCGTGTTTTGAAATAGTGTGCGCGAGCGATTTCGGGCGAGGAGGGCGTATTTTGAAATAGTCGGCGTGAGCGATTTCGGCCTAGGAGAGGATGTTTTGCCGCCCATGGTTTATGAATTATTCGGCACCTGTCATTTCGGCCGAGGAGAAGCCGTGATTGGATGAAATTACGAACCTACCCTCGATGTACAACGTGCCAATTGATGCGTGTCCCCACATAGGCCAGTAATTTCGCGTCTCCCATTTATTTGCTCGGGTGAATTCCACAGAGCAGAGGGTGTTCAGTGGTTCGTTTAAATTTTGGGAGAATGGGCATCCACGTCTACCTTACCAAGTCGATTCGAATCAAATTTTGAAATAATAGCTTGCCACTTCTTGAGTTGATGCTCGTGACTAATGTGTTTTACATGCTCGTTGCTAACGATTTACTATATGACAAATAGTTGACCCACTCAAAAACGGGAATCAAACCCAAAATGAAATATCTCGATTCAACGAAATAGCTCGTTCACTAGGTCAAAATAGTGAACTAAATCCAAAATTGAACACCTCAACTGAGTAGCATGTTGTACAGTATTATAGTACTCCATGAACATGTTGAAAGTCAAATTAATGAACTTGTTTGATACGCATATCTCCGTTCATGTGTGGATTGCATACAACATGTTCTCCAATTCAAATATTTTATGCATAAACGTGACCACCCACTCTCCCGGGCTCATGTTCTCTCTCTCTCGCCGACAATCTTCAATTCTATCGCATGCATCCAAACACAGACCTTGTCGGTCCCTCTCCCTCTCTCTTTATCTCTCTCCGTGTGTGTGGGGGGTCTCTTTCTATTTCGCATGCACACTCCATATATAGGTCTCTCTGGCACACTATTATGGTTCTCAGGTCCAAGCTAAATATCTTGGTCACTCATCGTACGCACACAAATTCCCTGGCTCGTTGCTCGTAACTCTCTCACGCACCACTTTGCCGTCTCGGAGCTCTTCCCTCTCTCTTTCTCTCTCGAACTCTCTCTCTCTCTCTCGAACTCTCCATCTCCCTAGGTCACACATATGCATGCATATCTCACTCGCACTTGATAGACCCATCAAAAAATCTCCCTCGCCCCCTCGTTCTCTCTCCATCTCACACGCACACACACAATCTCAAGCATAGCCAAGTATGATTGTCCCTCACTCAATTGTAGGCACACATAGTCCCCCCTATATGTACATATATGACTAATTCTTAGTCTCCATCATAAACATGAGCATTGTCTCTTTCCCTCACTTGTTCTATCTCGATTTCTCCCAGGGCATCTTTCTATCGCACACACACACCTCGTCCCTCGATCTCCCACCCATACAGTCCCCTCACGATCTCGAGTGGATCTCTCTATCACAAACACACCATCTCTCCCTCCCCATGCGTCCATCTTCTCCATGTGTCCCTCTCGACCTTTGTCCCTTGTTGGACAGACCTCTATTGGACATGTGCTATAGGGGTGTCTCTCTCCGTTGCAAACAATCACGCACTAGGTATCTTCATGTATCTCCTCACCTCGCATTTCTATCTCGGAGATGCATGCGTGATATGTTTGCACAAGAAACGAACACACACTCTCTCTCTCTCTCTCTCTCTCTCTGATTTATCGTTTGTTGTCCCCTTCTCTTTCACACACACACACTCTCTTTGCACACTCACTCATTCTCCTTCACACACACTTGATCTCTCTCGACTTAGGCACTCTCGTTGGTCCATATCATATAGATTCCTTGAAAAGTCAAACATCACAAAGTTTGACCATGTACGTGGAGAAAAACATTTACATCTAGAACGGCAAACATATATCATTAGTTTCATCATGAGATGTAGTTTTGTATGATGTATCTTTGGTACTGTAGATATAAATAAAATTTGCTTAACCTGGTCAAAGTTTCCAATGTTTGACTTCTAAAAAATTATATGCATTGCATTATCAAACTGATGGAGTATCTCTTTCCCCCTTTCAGCTATCCGACGCACCACTGATCAGCAGTATTGGGGCTCCTCTATCTCTCTCAAACTATATATCTCCTTGGTTCACACATACACATATCTTGCTCATACTACAAGACCCATCTAACACTCACGCACCCACCTCAGGAACACACATATTGTCTCCTTCCATCCATACGTCTATCTCGACATCTCTCGGGGTATCTTCTATCACTCACACACCTTGTCACTCGATCTCCCACCCACATAGTCCAATCACGATCTCCAGGGGATCTCACCGTCACAAACATACACTCTCTGCTCCCATTGTCTCCATTTTCTCCATACCTCTCTCTTGACAGGTCTCCTTTGTTTGTCAGACCTCTCTTGGCCATGTGCTAGGGGTCTTCCTCTCTCGATTGCAAACAACCACACACTATCTCATGATCACCTCGCTTCCGTTGTCGAAGATGCATGTGTGATATGTTTGCGTAAGACACACCGTTTTTTCTCTACTTTATCGTGTGTTGTCCACGTCCCTTTCACATATGCACACACACTTTTTTCACTCACTCTTTCTATTTCACACACACACTCTCTCTCTAGTTGGGTACTCTCTCACGTCCATAAACATATGGACGTTTTGACAAGTCAAACCTCAGAAAAGTATGACCAGGTATATGTGGAGAAAAACTTTTACATCTGGAACGATTATCAGATTCATCAGAACATGTACTTACTTCATACTATCATTTACCTTTGGTATTGTAGATATAAGTAATTTCTTTATAAACTTGGGCAATGTTTCAAAAGTTTGACTTTGAAAGAAATATAGGCACTACATTATCGAACGGAGGCAGTAGCTCTTTCTATCTCTACTATCTCTCACGGGCCTCCCCTCTCGCTCGATCTCTCTATACCGAAGGATTATATGATCACCGTGTCAGCGAGAGCAGCACATAATAATTTGACCAACGGGTAGTACAATACTACTACATTGGTACTACTACTACTAGTAGCACCACCTTCTGGATTTAGTAGTACTACCACGTCCGTATATTTGACTAGCAATATCAAGTAAATAGTAATGCATGTTACAAACAATATACTACTCCTTCTATAAAGAAATACTACACGGAGTATTGATTTATTTAGTTTTGAACGTAGTTTCGGATGATATTATACACTCTCCCAGCCGGTAGATGGCTCAAATCTGAAATCTCATCAATCAGACTAGTATACTACTATTGTACTCACCGAGCGGTCAGCTTGGTAAGTTACAAAAATATTGCAATCAAAGACTACTACTCCGTCTGTACTCCCACCGTACTAGTGCAATAGTCACGTTACGAAAATCAAATATTCCCATAACTTTTAGGTGTGGTTCATTAACTACCCACCCCGTTCCCTGTTTTTTGCGACAAAAAAGAAATCACCCAATTGGAGACATGGGTGTGTATGCATTCAATCACTTCAGACTACTTAGAGCGTGGATAATAATATAGCTGGCCGGTGGATATAACATGTTGCCATGCCATCTATAACAAACATGTAGTACATAACAGTGGTCATTTCATTGCATGCAATGCTATTTATTAACGAATACTCCCTCCATTCCCAAATATTTGTCTTTCTAGACATTTCAAATGGTTACAACATACAGATGTATATAGACATATTTTAGAGTGTAGATTTATTCATTTTGTTTCGTATGTAGTCACTTGGTGAAATCTCTAAAAAGACAAATAGTATTTAGTAACGGAGGGAGTACTATTCATTTCATGTATAATAGTAAACATTAAGTTCTCTCGTTTTCCACTCCGCCTTGGTTGCGGTGCACAAAATGACTATTCACCTAGACGGAGGGAGTAGTACTTTTTTACAACATGACCCATCATTCACTCTCACATATCTTCTTGGAGCTCGTGCTACAGCCGGCTGTCAATCTACAAACCGCTTATCTTCTCTCTCATTCGACTAAGCAAAGATACAATATAATATTTTAAGCCTTACAGCCCGCCTACGAGGTAGCAGCCGACTCTATAGCCATGTCCATGTCATCTACACTCTTCATACATCCAAGATCATATAATAGGATAGCTATAGGTTGGCTGTTGGGTTGGATTTAACTATTAATATTTGCATGTTGGCATTGGGAGGAAAGGCAAAGCACCACTTTATAGCTAGCAGCTCGGGCTGCAAGCCAGCTGTTGTGCCTCATGCCTTGCATATATGTGGGCTACTGCTCTCTCTCCTCACTTCTCTCTCTTCCACCTAGGATTTTTATGACATGGCATATCTTATAGCCTACTGAGTAGGACTTATTATACTTGCTCTTATGCAATGATATTAATTACAAAATATGCACCCCATGCAGTGCTCAATTCTCTTTATGCAATACTAACATTAATTTGAAAAAATGCTCCCTCTCTCCGAGTCGTCAATTTGGATGTTCATGCTCAACGGTGGCACTTTAGATGTTATATATTACCGCTAAGTCGCCAATTTGACCAACCTAATAGAAGTTATATATTACGAAAAAACATAACGTTGTAAACTTTAGATGTTCTATTTTCGAACGATTTCCTTTTTCCATCTATAGAAGGCCAAACGAGCTAACCAATACATCTCCCACATAATTCCCCCTCGCATGTCACGCGTGGTCGTCCTCGTGAAAACGAGATGGCGACAACATTGATTTGCATGCATGCACAAACCAGTTATTAGGCGTGCTTCACCTCACCTCCTCGTCTTTTTTGTCCAAATAGGTATTTCTTTGGCCAATGCATGCATGAGTGGAGGAGTTATTGTTGGCCTGCATGCAGAAAAAGGGGGAGAGGAAGTTGCATGCAAGGGAGTAATAGAGAGGGATGAGAGCGGGCTACACAGCCAAGTACTATTCCCAATATTTGCTCCGCTTTTTATGCAACAACCTCGGTACTATGAGAGATTCAAAACATAGGCCCTGTATAGATGGAAGGAGGGAGTAGTTTCTAATGATACTATTTTTGGTTAGATGCATTAACATTTTATTTGTTAAATCAAAGGTCAAAAATTGGAGCAAAATGCAAAGGGGACCAATAAACCAGTAAACATCAAAGTTCTCTCGTTTTGCCCCAACTTGGTCTCGGTGAGATGACTATACTGCACCGGCACGGAGGGAGGGCGGGGAGGCCCGAGGAGTACATGGACAACACATACTTGAATGCACCATAGTCTGCACTTCTCATATAAAGGCTCCCAGCTAGTCCAATCTATGAAATCCTACGCACCTACACACGCTAACCAAGGGCAAGAGCGATCACTCCAATCGCAAGATCAGTTGACTAGTAGAAGCTATACCCATGGAGGTGAGGAGCGCGAGCATCAGCCGCCTATGCCAGATGGTCCACGGCGTCGGCTTGCGGCCCGACAGCGAGGAACGTTTCTAGGTCGTGCTTGAGGCCGCCAGGCGAGAGGCCTCTTGGATGACAACTTTGTCTCCTTGTTTGACGAGATCCTCGTTGGCTTCCTCAACAAGTTCACCGTCGTCAAGAAGCTCGCGGACGACCTTGACGTACGCCTCCAGCCCACGTTCCCAGGCTCGGTGATGCCCACCACCCTAAACGGCCTCTATGGTGACAACCTCTTCAATGCACTGGTGGCCCTGCGACTGCCCGCCGTCGCACCAGAGATTGTCCACCTCGAGGTCGCGCTCGCCGCACAGCACCTGGCGCAACAAGACACCATCGACATAACCACCCACATCTACGCGCAAATTGTCCACAAGGACTACTACATGCCAGAGGAGGACGATAGGACGCTGGCCCTCTTGGACCGCAGGGCAACCTTGGACGACATTGTTCAAAAGCACGTTGAGCTCGCCGCGAACGCCGCTGCTCCTCACCCGTCGGTTGGTGACCGAGCGCACTAGGGCGTGAGGATGTCATTGGTGGATCCATATGTATCTTTCCTAAAAAGACAAATATTTAGGATTGGAGGGACTTTATTGTACTAGTAATTATCTTACCTTTCGCATGAACTTCATAATTTTTGTATGTACCATGCATGATGCACGCGAGAACCAAACTTCTCAATTTTTTTTGGCATCAACTTCTCATTACTATCTATCGGTCGGGCCAAGGAGCAGAACCAAATTTTACATGTTACAAGTTCAAAAGGAAAAGCCTGCCATTTTTGCGTCACACCTACACACGGTTGGTCCGACACGCCGCTCAAAGTTGAGCAAACCGACTATCGGCAAACCCCCACCCCTCCCTCCGAGCGATGGCTGAGTTAGAGAAAATAGGAGGGAGAAGAGATAGTTGTAGCATAGATTCCAAGAAAATTGGTGTCAGATGGGACTCGTGTGACTGGCGTGTGATGTACTGCTAGATGTGAATGCTAGTTATGTCCCATGCCAGCCCACTATATCGAGGTGCTGGTTATGTAGAGCAGACACATTATCTCTCCAGGAGTACAGTACACCACTAGTACTACTGACATTGTCGCGAAATGTCCTACAGTCTATGCTCAGCCCTCCTCTCTCTTTTCAGCCAGCTAGTAGACACGCGGAGTGTGCCCATCATATGATTGCTCACATTCGGTCCCACATGTCAGTGAAAATGCAAAACGACCCACTGAACCTGCACATCTTACACCTCGACGTGCCGGTGATGAAAAACAAATCCAATAAAGATCTTCGGTGGCCACCTTTTGAGTTACTCAAGAGTAAGATTATATTTATAGTTTAACCCAAGATGCACATCACGTGCCTTCAACTAGCACTCCATCTCCTTGCATCACACGACATGCTGGATGTTCACGTGTCGGAAAAATGAGGAAGAACTCCACCAAATCTTCTCCACAATTAGACTGGAGGAGTACATGGACAACACATACGTGAATGCACCATAGTCTGCACTTCTCATATAAAGACTCCCCGCTAGTCCAATCTATGAAATCCTACGCACCTACACACCCTAACCAAGGGAAAGAGTGATCACTCCAATTGCAAGATCAGTTGACTAGTAGAAGCTATACCCATGGAGGCGATGAGCGCAAGCATCAGCTGGCTGTGCCAAATGGTCCACGACGCCGGCTTGCGGCCCGGACGCGAGGAACGTCTCTAGGTCGTGCTTGAGGCTGCCAGCCGAGAGGCCTCTTGGACGACAACTTTGTCTCCCTGTTCGACAAGGTCCTCGTCGACTTCCTTGACAAGTTCACCGTCATTAAGAAGCTCGCAGACGACCTTGACGTACGCCTCCAGCCCACGTTCCCAGGCTCTGCGATGCCCACCACCCTAAAAGGCTTCTATGGTGACAATCTATTCGATGCACTGGTGGCCCTGCGACTACCCGCCGTTGCACTGGAGATTATCCACCTCGAGGTCACGTTCGCCATGCAGCGCCTGGCGCAACAAGACAACATCGACATAATCACCCACGTCTACGCGCAAATCGTCCACAAGGACTACTAGATGCCAGAGGAGGACGATAGGACACTGGCCTTCTTGGACCGCAGGGCAACCTTGGACGGCATTGTTCAAAAGCACGTTGAGCTCGCCGCCAACGCCGCTGCTCCTCACCCGTCGGTTGGTGACCGGGTGCACTAAGGCGTGAGGATGTCGTTGGTGGATCCATATGTATCTTTCCTAAAAAGACAAATATTTAGGATTGGAGTGACTTTATTGTACGAGTAATTATCTTACCTTTCGCATCAACTTCATAATTTTTGTACATACCATGCATGAAGCGCGCCAGAACCAAACTTCTCAAAAAAAATTGGCATCAACTTCTCATTACTATCTATCGGTCGAGCCAAGGAGCAGAACCAAATTTTACATGTTACAAGTTCAAAAGGAAAAGCCTGCCATGTTCGTGTCACACCCACACACGGTTGGTCCGGCACGCCGCTCAAAGTTGAGCAAACCGACTATTGGCAAACCCCCACCCCTCCCTCCGCGCGATGGCTGAGTTAGAGAAAACAGGAGGGAGAAGAGATAGTTGTAGCATAGATTCCAACAAAATTGCTGTCAGATGGGACTCGTGTGGGTGGCGTGTGCTGTACTGCTAGACGTGAATGCTAGTTATGGCACATGCCACCCCACTATATGGAGGTGCTGGTTACGTAGTGCAGACACATTATCTCTCCAGGAGTACGGTACACCACTAGTACTACTGACATTGTCGCGAAATTTCCTGCAGTCTATGCTCATCCCTCCTCTCTCTTCTCAGCCAGCCAGCAGATGCGCAGAGTGTGCCCATCGTATGTTTTCTCACATTCGGTCCCACATGTAAGTGAAAATGCAAGACGACCCACTGAACCTGCACATCTTTCACCTCTACGTGCAGGCGATGAAAAACAAATCCAAGAAAGATCTTCGGTGGCTGCCTTTTGAGTTACTCAAGAGTAAGATTATATTTACAGTTTAACTCAAGATGCACATCACGTGCCTTCAACTAGCACTCCATCTCCTTGCATGACACGACATGCTGGATGTTCCACGTGTTGGCAAAATGAGGAAGAACTCCACCAAATCTTCTCCACAATTAGACTGGAGGAGTAGGAAACACGTCAAGCCCTGTGCCTACATCATACGTACGTACTGTACAAGCCCACCTCACGCTATCACCATATTTCACGGCCTCCGTGCCACACCTAGCTCTAGTTGATGGTATACTACTACTACTAGGACTAACTATAGTACTAGCATACTACTACTGGCTCTACGTGATGTGGTAACTTCATAAAACCGGATGTTGGCTTTACTTCTATGGTACTCACACTCCAAGAAGTGACTCGCAAACCATTCATAAATCAAGTTTATCACATGGTTATGCAAATGTACCATTCATTACATACAGCAAGTCATCAACACACAACGACAACAAGGATACATGTTGGAATATACGTATTTCCAACAAAAAGTTCTAGTAGTAAATACTAAAGTTTTTATCACGCAACAAATAGCAAGCAATGAAATGAACTTCAGCTCAACCAATCCTCTGCGAAGGGCCAGCTATTGTCAATATCAAGACCAACGCAGGACTCATCATCCAGGTTGAAGCGGCCTATAGCAGGACTCATATTGTCATAGCCACTGTATGGAACCATAGCAATGTCAGAGGTGTAGATATAGATATAGTTGCTTCTCATAAATGGTAGTAACGTTGTGGCAACATCATATGGATCGCCTTTCACCATCATTGGATGGTTTTGTCCAAGGAAGAGCGAGTATCCTCCAAGACTATCAACTCAGAACCAGGCAGAAGGTGTTGGCACTAGCACCCTAGTATCGATCCCGAATACCCTGCAATGGATGTTGGAATAGGTCCGATGAGTGCGACCATGGGAGACAACACCTGGTTCCTTAGTAACATCAGTAGTGCCCTGTATACAGACAACAAGAGGTGATCCATCAAAATAGGTTGCCAGGTGCCACTGAGTATATAGGTCCTGCTCACCCTCATGCTCGTGATCATCACCATCGTCATCTCCCCCTTGGTTATAAAAAAATTCAATTATAGGTGGTGGAATGTTGACAAGACCTTGGAAACACAAGAAGGTTAATTAGTACAGTGATACTAACTAGCATGCATGTGGATGAAACAATTCTAAGTAAGGTGGAAGACAAACGTACCGAAACAATAAGGATCCCATGCAAAAACAGTGCCACGAGTGGTGGCAGCAAACTCAAGACGCTCGTATTGAATTGCATCACAGTACTCATTCGTGTACAGAAATTGATTTTTGAGCAATATCCATCGATCCGTGGAAGCATAGACGGCAACAACATCATAGTTCTTGTAATCCCAAGAGCGGTTGGGAACTCGAGAAATTACTATCTTCCGTAGACGACAGTCATCATGATCGTATATGAATGTACGTAGACTATCTGTGTGCTGAACCTCAGGGCAGTCTGAGATTTGTTGAAGTGGAACCCGGTGACGAGTGTACACATTCACAAGTTCCCACTCGCAGTTGTTCCGAATATAAACAACCCAATCTCCATTTGCGCCTGCCTAGGCCTTACCCTTAAGCGATGGCATCTTAACATCACACATATCATTATCAAGCGGCATCGACTTGCACAAGGCAAGGCTTCCGTCGTCCTCACGACGGCGACCAGGCTCATGGCGAAGAAGATAGGGGAGATCAAACTGCTCCTGAACCCTTGAGTTGTTTGTAATGATCCTATTTGTTGAGTTGATAATGGTCTTGTACGAACCTGCCATGCTAGTCGAGGTGTTTACGTCGCACCGATCAATGAATTCCTCCACCACGTCATCTTTCAGATCGGGGCAAGAATAACTGGGTCGTTTTCGGCCTGTTCCCTCCATGGAGAAGATGATCGAACAATGGCAGAAGGAAGGGTGAAGGCAAATGGATGGAGGAAGAGTGTGCGACAACAGTTCCAAATCGAGAGGGAAAAGCGAATAGGCGATGGACGATTGCCATGGTACAAGAAGAGGCGCCCCGGCCTACATAGACGTCCGTTTGGAAATTGTACAAAAGGAGTCGCCGTCGTCTCACTTACATGTTGGAACGGGACCACATGTCAATGAAACATGGTGTGAAATTTCTCGTGCAAAATGTGATCTGGCTGTGTTGGCCCGAGGTGCCTCATTATTTCTCGACCTTATTTTTTTAATGGCGTGCCGTTCAGTTTTGAAGCACCACTAATTGGTACTATATGTAGAGAAAATATTAAACTACTCTACCACAGTACCACTATTTAACCTCGTACTAGTATAAAAAAGATATACAGGCTGGAGCTTCAGCACTTGCTTGCTAAGGGCTGCCCACTTGCTTCTCACACTATCACCCTCTCTACAGAGCTAAAAAGGATGGTGGTGGTCCCTCTCTCTCCCTCCTCACCCTCACTAGTGGTCACAGATCCACCAGGATCCCGTCCGCCGGGGAAGAAAAGGACGTGCAGCATTGACGCACTCGTCGTCGGCGAGTGAGGTCACACACTAACGACAAGGACGTCCTCTCAGACCTAGCGCCCGTGAGGGATGGCCTCCATCCCCAAGCTTGCTGCCATGGTGTGTGCGGAGGACGACGACCACGAGCGAAGACACTTCCCGCCGACCCTCAGGTATGCTACCTCTTTTCGAACCATACCCTTGTTCTATTGCCCCCATCTGCCACGCGCTACATGTGGATCTTTTTCCACTACACCATCTCCTCAATTTGCTATCCTCTACTCTGCTGGTCACGCAGACGTAAACATTAATTTGCACTATTAAAGAAAATCCTACTTCATGCAGACTAATCCATGTCTGGGTTGAATAAGGAAAGTAAGGAAGAAAGTATTGTCAAAGAGAATAGGTATCGAACCCGCATCTAGGTTGAAAAAGGGAAAATCAATAGCTAAGGAACGAGTTTCGTGTCTCTTGTTTTTTTTGACATGGTCGTGTCCCTTGGTTGTAAAAGGGTAGAAATGCCAGGTCGATCGGTTTGTTTTCCTCACATAGGAAAAAGGTGGCTAAAGAGAACAAAAATGGGACGTAATCCACATATGCTGCCTGGATATTTGTTGCTCTGGGCAACCATCCCTCCCTCACCACTCTATGCGTCCGTGGAGGTACATACTGATTGTGGATGTATTAAAGATTTTCAGCTAAGGCATTCTAATGATGTTGCACAACCAGTATACCAACGATGAAACTTGTTACTACCTTCAGATTTTTGCATTGTTAATGCTTATAGATTACATACCTCACTTTCATGAGATAAGTCATTTTTTTGTAAAGTGTCTCCAGAATGCCAAGGCGCTGATGTCATTTTATTTTGGTTAAACTGCACAAAAAATTATGAAGAGACGAGGAAAGGTCAAGAGTGGGCACCTCCTTCTCCGGCTGTTTTCTTTGATTTGGTTGATCAAGTTTTATGTTTAATCGACTATCAAGATTGGGATAGCAATTTTCAGGTCCTCTCGAGTTTGAAATGATATATACCTTCAAGTTGAATGGTTTGCAATTTTTATACTATCATTAGTTCATAATGCTAGTTACCTTCAGACTTTTGTATTTGGTTTAATGATGTTGCCAGCTAGTATACCAATGTTGAAACTTGTTACCTTTACATTTTGTATTTTTAATGCTTATAGAAATCTTCCAGTGCTAGCTTATGGAGATCAGTTCAATAAAACCATTATAATGTACCTCGTAATACAAAAAATTACTCCACTGTTGCACTAGCCACTAGATTAGTGTATATTTGTACTATTCGAATGGTGTTGCATTAGCGTATGGACATATATAAGGTGTGGCTAGCTTTCCAGAGAAACAAGTTTCAACATTGGTATACTAGTTGTGCAACAAGTTTCAGCATTGGTATAGAGGGTGTAGAGTTCACTCAAATATTGCTAGTAAAGCTAGTCACACTTTTGTTAAAATTAATGTTCATTATGTTATCGGAGGAGGTCTGCATGTTTGTCTCTAATGCCTGTCAATTACATACCTGACATCATGATGTAGTGGTAAGTCATTTCTTTTTGTACAGTGTCACTGAATTGTCAAAGCGGTGATGGCATTTTATTTTAGTTGAACTGCACAAAATATGCTTAAAAGTAGAGGAAAGGTCGGGAATGGTTCAGTTTTTCATAAAATACCATGTGTGCCTTCTTGACATCAGCAGTTGTTGCCTTATTTATTCCTTCAGACAGGTGGTTAGAAACAGTCTTGCTACCTTTTCCCATTAAGAAATTGGAATGCTTACATTTGTGAGTCTATGCTTCAACTAGTGCGACTTTTATAGTAATCACACTTTCAATATCTGTGCAAACTGGGATGCTCGATTTTAGTGGAACTGCACAAAAAGTCCAAATGGTTCAACATTATGAGCATGTTTTCTTCCAAACCGTTATATCCAATTGGTGGCACTATGAGCTGTTCATTACGAAGGTACATGATTTGCTGCTATCTTGCTACTCTTTTTGTACTCTCATTAGATAGTAATATTTGTGGTTTGCATGTGAATTTATTGGCAGGGTGGACCTACATTGGAGGTGCAGGACATGACTCAATGATTGGATGCTCAATTTCGGTTGTATCGATTTCACCTCTTCCATCACCGCGAACATGGGTATGCTTGGTCTGATGAAGAATAGGCACTATATTTCTGCTATGTACCAGCAAATCAATTCAGTACGAAATTGTCTAGGGCAAAATATGATAGTATCAAATTGTCCAATGGAAAACATGACAGATGCTAATCAAAAAAGACTAGCAGAGGTATGTTTAAACCGAAATTACAAGGTGGGGTATATGTTAACTAGCTGGTTGATATTTGTGCAAACAAATGTCTTCCCATTGCTAGTTGGCGAACAAACAGAGTGAGTTCAATTTTTGTGGAACTGCACAAGAGAACAGTATAGTTACTGCATGCAGTGCCATTTCAAAATAGACACGGAAAGATTAGATAGTCACTTCATGGACTGCACAAAAGTAGTAATGTACTATTTATTGGCCAACACTAGGTGCTTCATTGCTTTGTTCTGATTGTCCAATGGGCATCATTTTGCCAACATTAAAGTTGTAGTCCGAAAATAGTCTCGCCGTGTGATCGACATATGACCAACTCATATTTGAGTGGATGTTCCTCCATCATGTGTGGTTCACTCTTATGGTTCCATCTGTCGGTGAAATCACTTATGTTTGCAAGTGGAAATGTAAACTTCACGATCAGATTTGTCTTTCACTTTCTACTGAATGTTGGCCCAGAGAAGTTTCCATATCAGTAGCAAGAACAAAAAATTTTCTTGATCTTTGCTTTAGAAGCTACATATTGTATATGATGTGTGAATCATTGAGATGCATTAACATGTGGATCTTATGGATGGGAATGGTACTAGTTGGTTGTGAATTTGGGCTATTAATGGGGACATAATACAAAGCCAGGCATGTGAGTCTCGCATGAACATTTCGAACGGATCGGCTCTTTTGGTGCGCATAGCATGATCCTTATTTCTGTGTGCTCATTGTGTACAAGTTACTAGAAGTTCCTTATTTCTGTTCTCTTAGTGTTTACAAGTTACAGATCGATCACTAGCTAGCCTACCAATATGCTCCTAGCAGTTTTAGTTACGATGCAAGATCCAAAGGTGGCAGTTTTTTGAATAAAAATGCCTACCACTGAAGGAACTGACAAGCTGTTCTAAAGAAAATGCCATGAATCTGAAGATACTGCCAGCAAAAACGTTCGCAAATGCCTTATCTCCCAGCGAACGTTCATCAGCTAATGCGATCCTACATGTACACTATTCGACCTACTTGATCCTACACGAATAAATAGAGGATCACGCATATACTACCTCCTTTCCGGTTTGCAGGGCTCGATTCAAAAATCTCACCAACCGAGGTAGACGATGAGTGGTGGATTAATTTTTGACAGGGAGGGAGTACCTCATCTGGATGATTCGAGTGCACTCATTTGACCGTCATGCCGATGTGCGAACCAGCACGGACGGGACGCACCACTGACAGGACGGGACGACACATTCATAATTTCAGTTTTTCCAGTTTTCCACGGTAAGCTGGCTCGCTAAGCCATGCCTGCTTATGCATTGAATTGCGATGACCGTCCTGTTTCCCACGGCACGCTGCTTCACCTACCTTCTGCCTATAATTACCGGTTCCCGGCCTTCTCCGGTAGCACCGTCACCCAAGACGCCCCATCGGCTCCCCTCACAACCCCCACCGGCCCTACGTCGCTCGCCACTTGCCCTCGCTCTCGCCATGTCTGTCATGCCCCTGACCGTCTGCAATAGGCGACGCCAGAGGCGCTCACCGCCGGAGCTACTGGTCGGTTATTCACTAGAAGGAAGACGGAGGGAGGAGGCATTCTATCGGTCTTTAGATGGCAATGCGGAGTACGATGACTTGTTGGAGCGCGACCGCTCGACGGAGGAACAATGTATCACCGATTTGCGCCCCCAGCGGGGCATGGAGCAGCAGCGTACTGCCGCTCTGAGTCGCGAGCAGAGCACCCGCAACTGGGCTAACTACGTGGAGGCTGGCACCCAGCAAATAGCCTTAGAGGCTGCCGGGTACGCACGCGTGCGCGATGCCGAATTTTAGTACCAGCTCATCAAGTCGGTTTCCCACTTAGAAGCCAAAGCTTCGATGGAGCACGCCGGCATGGAAAGGGCCAAAGCGCGCGAGCAGCGCGCCCTATCGCACCTCCGACAAGTCCGAGGCGAGGAGGAGGACGTCGGTGCCAGCATTTAGCGTGTACCGCAGATGGCGGCCGACATTGTCTAGTTAGCTAGAAGTAAGTTAGTACTTGTACACTAGAGTATTAGTTGGTCTAGATAGTTAACTTGGCTATTATGGTTGTCAACGTGGAAGTTCAGTACTTTATATTTGACCAGACCTGCTACTTTGCTCTGAATGTTGAACTTTCCGTGTGAACGTATGGAATGGTTGTTATTTTTTAAAATAGGATGTATTTGTCCGCCACGAGTTTAGAGGCTGACTTGTGGGCCTACTAGGTTGACGCGTACACAATAAGGAGATGATTGTACGTGGAGAGGATGACAGCAGGGACCCACCTGGGTCATGGCAGTATGCAAGCAAGTGCCTCCTTATTTCTAGCCTAAAAAAAGGGTTCCTCCTAATGGATTTCTGACATCTGGGTCCCATGCCATTGTCAACGTAGTCAATAAACAAGAGAATTGCACAACGAGCGGTTGACACCAGGGACCCAGCAGCTTGCCCAGTTATTTTTGTTTTTGAGACGGAAGCAGGGTGTCAACTAGGCTGTGCGCGGCACTCTGGCCTATCTAGCCAGCCTTTTCATTTATGTTTACCACAAGACCAGCCCAGTAGTATTTTTTCTTTCTGAAAATGACTAGCCTAGTTTTTTGTTCTTTTGAAGAATACCCAATCGAGGCCTAGTTGCTTTGTCAGCCCTGCTGGGCTGCATATCTTTCTACGCGGAGAGCTTCATTCGGCTTGCCCAGGAAATGGGCTATCAGTAATGAGAAAGGGTTGTACATTTTTAAAACACATTAAACCGACAATTAGTTTCAAATTTCTTTTTTTTCATTTCGAGATTTTAAATTCCATTGATTTTTATGCGTGGACAATTATTTGGATTTTATTTTGATATGAATTTATTTTTCAAATTAGTTTGAATGTGACTCGAAATTTCGGGATTAAAAAACAGTTCCTACCGCACCGAAATATGCCCAATTTCGTATAATGTTTTAACCGTGGCCAGAATATGGGTTGTAATGCTAACAAAAAGAATATGGGCTCAAAAACATCCTTAAGAATTAGCAGATGGGCTGTAAATTATTAGAAAAAAGGCAGATGGGCTGTATGCTGTTTTCCACAGATTCGAGGCTGACTTGTGCGACTACTATAGGTTGACGCATACGCTGTCCTTAAAAAAAGGTTGATGCGCACGCAACGCCGTGTCAACTTAGTCAACATACGAGAGCAGTGACTGTTGTATGTCCATCCAACGGCCGTCGTGCTTCTTCAATCTCTGCTCTTCCTGCTCCACCTGCTCAAACAAGCACCGGCAGGACTTCCTACTCTCTCCTCCCGCGGCCGGCTGTGCTGCCGCGCGGGCCTCATCGCCCCACCGTACTCCCATCGCTGGCCTAGCCATCCCTCTACTCACCCAGACCTCATGTTATTCTCCTACGACGGAAGTCTCACACTGCAGCCGAAGTAGTAAACCCTCATACTCCCCTCTGTGTGGGAAACAACTGCTGAGTCTTCCCCGGCTCCTTGTCATTCCCTTCCTAGGCCTCGCCGTCGTCTACTGCCCTAGTGCTCTCGGCGTGGAGTGGTCAACATGTTCAATGAACGACATCCATCAGAAGAGGATTCTACGTGGAGAGGCTGACAGCTGGGTCCATGGCCGCACGCAAGGAAGTGCCTCATTATTACGCGCAAAATAATGATTCCTCCACCTGACAGCAGGGACCCACTGGAAGGGCCTCTGTATTTCATGAAAAAAATGTTCGTCCTTCTGACAGCTCGGACTAACCAGCTATATCTTCGCATGCAAGGAACTACCTCCTTGTTACGCACAAAAAAACAAATACTGCCCCTGCTATCTGGGACCACCGTAGTTGGAGGCTGACTTTTGGGCCTAATAGTTGATGCAGACAGAGGGCTTTGTCAACTTATTAGTCAATATAAACGATTCTAGCTCCAGTGACCATACAATGTCCATCGAACAGCCATGGTTCTTCTTCAACCTCTGGTCTTCTTGCTCCAGCCGCCCAAACCAGCACAGGTCGTGCTGCCTGCTCCTGCCTCCCGTGGCCGGCTCTGCTATCGTGCAGGCCTCACAGCCCCACCCTACTCCCATCGCTGGCCTGGCCATTGTCGGTGTCAAAATCGGCAGATCTCGGGTAGGGGGCCCAAGGTATGCACTTAGAGGATCGATGGTACCAGGAGGCTGGGGACATGATGTTTACCAAGGTTCAAGCCCTCTCGACCGAGGTAATACCCTACTTCCTACTATATTAATATGGGGGAATATGAATACAAGAGTTGATCTACCTCGAGATCGTAGTGGCTAAACCCTAAGTCTGGCCTATGGATATTGTGATTCTGTTCTTCCCCTCTACAGACTAAACCCCTCGGCTTATATACATGCCTGAGGGGACCTAGGGTTACAAGGGTGACTTGGGGAGGAAGCAAATAATACATCCAGACTCTACACCTGCCTTTCTACGTACATAGGAGTCCTGACCGAATACGGGGGAGGGCCTTCTGCTTCTTCTTCATGCGGCCCATTAATGCGGCCTAGCTTCAACGACCTGGATGACTGAGGACCCCTGAATACAGGACTCCCTCAGTATCCCCCGGACTTGCCTTCAAGGACGAGATTGTATCCGGCTTCATGTCTTCGGTCTTGCAAGGTGAGTCCTACTGGATGATAGTTCGACTTCTTTAAATATTATAATACACCGATTCCTCGCCGTCGTCGCCTTGGCTTCCACGCGTCCAATGAATGTGAACCGTCTGGGTATCTTTTGCAAATACCCCCTTGGCTGTTCAGAGAAGGTGCCTATATAAAAGAATAGATCCAGGTGCTTCTCCATCTCATTCCACGCGGGAGAAACCCTAGTGCGTGCAGAAAATCTTCAAACAAGGCCAGTGACCCGAGCTCCTCTTCGCGCCCTCATGGCCCTTGTGCAGGAGATTGGAAAAGCTGCTCCATGTCCCACGCGCATCTGCAGACACTACAAGCGCAGAGGTATCTCCCCCCATAGGATCTAGTCCCCGTCCGAGCCGGACTAACGTCTGTTGACAACCAAGCCCTGGCAGAGAGCTTTCCCAACCCCTCCGATGGAGAGCGGGTATGTTTCGTCCCCTACCTTCTAAGAGGCGTGGGATTCACTGTCCATCCCTTTCTTAGGGGACTCCTGGAGTTCTACGGCCTCCAACTGCACAATCTTACACCAGGGTCAATCCGACACATTGCGGGTTTTGTCACTTTATGCAAACTATTCTTGGGCTGCGTGACTCACTTTGAGCTATGGAGAAGGTATTTCTGCCTCGTCCCTCGATCAGAGGAGGGATCCATATTTGAAGTTGGGAGCGCCGAAGTATGGCGCATAGCCGGGACAGGTTATCTTCCTGCTACTCCAAAGAAGGCATCCGAAGAGTGGCCTTCGAAGTGGTTTTACATTGAAGATGTCGCTTTACCGGATCCAGTTTGGCGTGGACTCCCCATGTATCCCAGTGCTCCACCAAAGAAGCTTTTCAACTAGCATCCTCGTAGCCCCCCGGAAGAAGAGAGAGCGGAGGTTAGCTGACTAGCTGGCAAGATCAAATTGCTTGCCAGGTAGGGATTAACTATAATCAAAGTGATGTCCATTTCAATGAAGCGACGTGTGCAGTCGCTCCAAGCCAGAGGACTTCCAATGTGGTATTACAATGGTCAGAATGATGCTTCGCGCCGCCTACGCTTGGATCTAGATGACCCTGCCATTCTAGGCGTTGTCCTGGAAGGCCTCTATAAAGGAGAGAAGCAGGACTTCATCCGTTTAACATGCCGGGAGGGCTTTTTTATGTACAATCTTCCCGACTGGGTATGTCCCTTTAAAACCGCTCAAATTTTCTTCGTTATGATGTGTGACTGAACTATATTTGATTTCTCCCAACAGGAGTGGAGGAAGGTAGTCAAGGGGATGAACAATCCCGCCCCGCGGCCACAGGACCCGTTCCAAAAAATGGGCCCCAGATATGAAGAAGATCCGGATATAGGCATAGAGCTAGAAGTGGGAGTCTTCTATCAAGCCTACCGTGGGGGGACCTTGGTGGCTTTAGTAGCTGATTACCCACGCCTCATTCCTTCTTCCCGTGTAAGTAATTTAGGGCATATCTCACCAACGAGAAGATTCCTAGTGCGCATTTACCCAGTGTATTCTATCATACTTAAACAGGGACGTCGCTCCTCACGCCGAACTACGCGTAGACTGCCAACCCAGAGGGCGGCGCCTGCGTCAGGCGAGGCCTTGAAGCAGAAAAGGACCACGAACACCAGCAGACATTCAAAGAGGTATGTTTGTTTTATCATGTGTTGGGTAGTGAAATTGTTATTATAGCTTTCCGCATTATTTCTTCCTTTTAGGAGGAATACAAGCCGGACTGTCTCCGGAGGCGACGCAGGCCAAGCTCCAGCCAATCCGGCATCAGGCCCATCAAGGGTGAATGCTTATTCGGTGCCGGCTTGTCCTCTCCAGGAGGATTCGGATGAAGTATCAGCTACCAATTCCGAAGTGGAGGTCGCGATGATTCATCGGCGGCGGAAAGCGGCCATGCATGACCCTGCTTTTTCTGAGGAGCCGTTTAATGCCCTCAATTCTGCAGATGCCTATATCCGAGCCGCTCAAGATGGACTTGCCGGAGCCACTCATCAGCTATCAAAATATATGATAGTAAGTTTTTAGTTTGAGTATTCCCATGCGAGTAGCCCCCGAGACTTAAAGCAGTTGGTACAACTGATTTGAGGATCATTGTATTTTTATAGGTCATTCGAGAAAAGAATAACTCTTTATGCAAGGAACTCGATGTCGGTGTACAAAAAGAGGGGCACACTTTTTGTGCCCCTATAACTGTGCACGGGCAGTCTGAGCCACGGTCACCACCACACCAAGCACATCAGGGGAGGTGAGCCAAGGTAAGACCGAAGCTCGATGGAACTGGAGCAACGCCAAGAACAAGACCACAAAGAGCAAGGGGACGAAGTGGCTTCCCCCGGCAAGATCCTTGCCGGGAGCCAGTTTCCGCAGCCCTGGCAAGATCCTTGCCGGGACCGGCTCTGGCGGCCCCGGCAAGAACCTTGCCGCGGTAGCTCGCCCCACGCCTACGGAGCGGATCATCCTTGAGTCCACTGCCCCCATGGGGCAAGGATTCGTGAGATATCCCCGTGGTGTCATGCAGATCTTTGTGAAGACATTCAAGGACAGATACACACACTAAGAAGACGACGACCCTTGGCGGGATCACAGCCAAGGAGGACGACAAGGCCTCCGGCAAGCACCTTGCCGGGGATGACAACAGGCACCGCGACAAGATCATTGCTGGGGCCCCGGCAAGGCCCTTGCCGAGGACACCCATAGGGCAACCATCAGGCCCGCACCAACTGAGTTTCCACCGCCCATGCAGCTGCCGACCCAACCAGCTGGGCAGGCTCCTGCGTGGCAACATGCAGATCTTCGTGGAGACCCGCGGTTGCGCCACCTCAGCTGCCTGACTGCCTACATGGCGCCTCAAGCACCGCTGGCCAGGGCGCGTGTCAACACAAGGAGGAGCGGCGATGGACAAGACGTACGTCTCCCCTCATCCCCGATAAAGCGAGGACACCTAAGCTAAGCGCATTAAATGCGCTTTGTCCTGTAATGCGAGGGATAACCTCGCATCACTATACCCTTTCCACCTCCTGTGTGCCACTGTGGCAACCCCTATTTCCTATAAAAGGAGGCCCGAGGCGACCAAGAGAAGGATTCGCCTTTTTAGAACTCCTCACGACTCTTTTGGAGCTCCTCACTAGCTGAAGAGCACAAACATATAATCCACCAAAGCAGGAGTAGGGTTTTTCGCACCTTTGTGGCCTAACTTGGGTAAAGGAACCGTGTGCTAACTGTTAGATCCGCTCTTCTCTCAACCCCGCGCCCCGCAACCGTAGTAGGGATTCTTGTGATCCCATAGGTGTCGATCCAAATACACTGACATCTTTGGCGCGCCAGGTAGGGGGCGCAGTTGTGAGAATTGCCTTTAGCAGTTAGTTTGGCGCTCCTTCATCATCATAGCGCCCAAGAAGAAGACGACGGTGGCGGTTGTCTAGTCGGAAGCCGGACAGCCCGTCCCGACGCGGGCGAGCAGCGAACCGGTCGTGTAAAGGACTCGGGGCACTGCTCGTGAACACCAACACCGTCCCAGCAGCCCAAGTCTGGGAGGTGGCGATGTTTGTGCGCCTGGTAACAGGCCGCATACCACCAGTTCGAAAGATGGAGCCAGGCCCTCCGCGGGTGGCGCGGGGCCTTCCAAAGTCATTGTCGCATCACCCGGAGGCGACGCAAGGGCCTCCAGAACTCCCACGCCGGTGCCAACAGCGCGCTCCTCTCAAGCAGCGCGCGACGAACGGCGTCGTCACCATGAAGATCCCGGGCGTCGCCAAGGGAAGAGCCCCGAGCGCCACTCCCGGGACGTAGAAGACCTGCCCGCCCGCCGGAGCACTGGTGGAGACAGTATGCGACCGCGGGATCGTGATGGGGCTCCTCCTGACACGGTCAGGGGTCGAAGTGCGTCGCGGTCCATGCAGGTTTTGCTACCGTTCACCCCAGCCAAAGCCCTGGCGCGCGCGCAGTTGCTCCTCGACTTTCCTCCCGTTACGGGGAAACTCGATGAATGGAGAGCCACCATCCGAAGCCTTGTCACAGTTTCCAACAAGGATGAACCAAACCCAGTGGAGCTCCCGGATCGACGCTCCGATGGAGTCCCATGCACTGGCGGCGGGAGGGCCGGGAGCGCCGGGGCTACGGTGCATTCGCCTCCTCCGCGCCCGGTGCCGTGTGCGTCGACTCGCCGGGACGTCGCGGGAGACGCCATCTCCATAGCATCGTCCGACCCGCGGACCCACGGCGACCAGCGTCAAGTTCTTCAGGAGCGAGCTCATGAAGACGCTCGAACCACCATCGAGCGCCGATGCGGAGCGCGCCACCAGTCAGACAGGCGAGCGGGGCCTACTGTGGACCGCCCAGCACCGGAGAGCCCTGGAGGTCGACCTTACGAGGTAGGCTGTCCGGCTTTTACCCGTGAGCTGTGGCAGTTCCAGTGTCCCTCTCACCGCACCTTCAAGCCTGACGTTGGCGAGAAGTACAACGGCAAGACCCAACCGTCGGAGTTCCTCAGCATCTACACCATCGCGATGCAAGTGGCCGGGGCCCGCGATGATAAGGTGCTTGTGAATTACTTTCCGTTGGCTCTTAAACCTAATGCCATGTTGTGGTTGATGCACTTGCCAGTAGACTCCATTTCCTCCTGTTCCGACTTGTGCCATGAGTTTGTTGGCGCCTTTACCGGAGGTCACCAAGCCCATGGCCAAGCGAGTGACCTGCACGTCATACCCCAGAAGGAAGCCGAGAGTCTGCGCAAGTACATATAGAGGTTCAGCCAGGTACAGTACAATATCCCCGATGTTCACCCTGCCGACATCATCAGCGCGTTCCATCAGAACGTGCGTAACCGCCAGATGCGTGAAGAGCTGGCGATGACCAAGGTGAAAGATGTGGCAGAGCTCTATGTTCTTGCTGACAGATGTGCCCGGGCTGAAGAGGGAAGGAAGTACCCCGGCGAAGATGTCGGCGCGGAAACCGACTCTTCAGACGACGATACTGCCGCCCCGGCGAAATAGGGCCGGAACCGCAACAGGAAGCGCAAGGGTAAAGCCGTGCTTGCCGTCGAGGGATCTAATGGCACCAGCTCCGCCAAGAAAACCAGGGCGGGTGACCCCGGCAAGGAAATTTCCGGGTGTGTCGCCTGCCGGGCCTTGGCGGCCGCCGAGAAGCCAGGAAACTCCGGCAATCGATATTGCAAGATCCATCGCACCAAGGGCCATGATCTCCAGGACTGCCGACAGGTTGAGCTCCTTGCTAAGAAGCAGAGGGCTGAATATGAGAGGCGGGACAAGGAGAAGGGTCAGGATGGTGCCGAAGGGTCCGGCAAGAAGCGCGACGGCCAAGCAGACCATCGTGGCAAGGATAAACAGCGGGAGAGGCCCGCCCGGGGCCGTGACAGAAGGCCCGAAGACGACAATCAGGAGGAGGACGACGAGTCCGGCGACCAAGAATTTTAGAAAGCTACGGAGGCCATGTGCGTCGACTGTGGCGCCTCGCTGCATACTTCTCACCGCCAACTTAAATAGTGGGCGCGTGAGATTACAGCGGCGGAGCCGTCGTCCGGTGCCCAAAAGCCGTTGAAATGGTCTAGCACACCTATCATCTTTGAAGCTGAGGATCACCCTGATCGCACTACTGCGGTCGGGTGCTTGCCATTGTTGGTTTCACCAACGATACGCAACCTCATGGTGACAAAGATGATAGTCGATGGCGGGGCCGGTCTGAACCTACTCTCGCCCACTGTGATCGAGAAGCTGCAAGTTCCTGATGGAGACCTCGAAGAGACGGGCACGTTTCAGGGGGTCAACCCGGGGAGAAGCCAACCAAAGGGGAAGGTCACGCTGCCCATGACTTTTGGAAGTGATCTGAACTATAGGATGGAGATGATTGTGTTCGATGTTGCCAAGATCCCCTTGCCCTACAACAGGATCCTTGGCCGCCCAGCGTTGGCCAAGTTCATGGCGGCATCGCACTACGCCTACAACACCATGAAGATGCCAGGACCTGTGACGATCATCACCATCCCCTCTGATAAGAAAGATGCACTGATGTGCGCTGACCAACTGTACCAGCAAGCGGTTGCAGCAGCTGCCGCTATGAGAGCACTTGCTCCTGCCACCGGAGCCCTGGGAGGGAAGAAGAAGAAGACCGGTGAGACCTCAAACACCCACTCCGTCAAGCGCACCTCTTTGGAGTGCTGTGCTCCCGTCGAGGACGTGCCAGAGAGCTCCACTGGAAAGAAGAAGGCCGGTGTGACCTCGGACACCCACTCCGGCAAGCGCACCTCTTCGGAGTGTCGAGCTCCCGTCGAGGACGTGCCAGGGAGCTCCACCGGCAGGAACAAGAGGTCCTGGGCCATGCTGCCGGGAACCAAGAAGGTTTCCATCAAGGAGGACGGCACAGGAGGGGCTTTCACCATAAGCTCCTCCCTTGACGACAAATAGGAAGACGTGCTCGTCACCTTCCTGCGGGCGAATGTCGACGTGTTTGCATGGCAAGCATCTGACATCCCCGGCGTTCCCAAGGAGGTGATTGAGCACCACCTTGCTGTCTGTCCTCATGCGCGGCCCGTCAAGCAGAAGGTCAGGAAGCAAGCTTTGGAACGGCAAGAGTTCATCGCCGAGGAGATCTGGAAATTGGAAGCTGCGGGTTTGGTAAAAGGAGTGCTCCATCCAATGTGGTTGGCCAATCCAGTGGTAGTGCGCAAGGCAAATGGGAAGTGGAGGCTGTGTATTGATTACACAGATATCAATAAAGCTTTTCCCAAGGACCACTTCCCGTTGCCGCTCATCGACCAGATTGTTGACTCCACGACTGGGTGTGACCTGCTGTCATTCCTCGATGCCTACTCCGGCTACCACCAGATCTTCATGGCAAGAGAAGACAAAGAGAAGACAACATTCATCACCCCATGTGGTACGTACTGTTTCGTACGAATGCCTTTCGGGTTGAAGAGTGCTGGCTCGACGTTTGCAAGGGCGCTCCAGATTGGTTTTGAACCCCAGTTCCATAGAACTATGGAGGCTTATATGGATGATATAGTGGTCAAAACCAAGGACAGGGCAACCCTTATACCGGATTTACAAGAAACATTTGTCAACCTACGCACGATCAACCTCAAGCTGAATCATGAGAAGTGCGTCTTCGGCGTCCTGTCTGGCAAGCTTCTCGGTTTCTTTGTGTCGCAGTGTGGGATAGAGGCCAATCCGGACAAGATCAAAGCTATAGAGCAGATTGAAGCACCCAAACGGGTCAAGGACGTGCATCGGCTTGCTGGTTGCGTTGCCGCCATGAGCAGACTCATTTCCAAGTTTGCCGAGCGCGCCCTCCCCTTCTTCAAGATTTTAGAAAAGGCAGGGCCGCTGGAGTGGACGGCAGAAGCTGAAGCGGCGTTACAAGATTTGAAGAGGTATCTTTCCTCCACGCCAATACTAGTTGTGCCTAGGCCATAAGAACCATTGCTGCTATACTTGGCAGTGACGAACCAGGTGGTCAGCGCCGCACTAGTGGCGCGGAGAGAAATTGATGACGGGGTCATAGTAGTGACAGAGTCTGGTGCCACTGGCGCAGAGACGACACGGCCGGTTGGAGTGCAGCCAAGGAAGAAAATGATGCAGCACCCGGTCTACTTTGTTAGCTCCCTCTTGCAGGGGGCTAGATCAAGGTACTCCGGTGTGCAGAAATTGCTCTTCGGCCTTCTCATGGCCTTGAGGAAGCTGCGTCACTACTTCCAAGTGCACGAGGTCACTATCGTCACTCGCCTCCCTCTACAACGGATATTGCACAATCCAGATGCAATGGGAAGGATTGTAGATTGGGCACTGGAGCTGTCCAGCTTTGGCCTCAAGTTTGAAAGTACCTTGACGATTCAGAGCCGAGTCCTTGCAGAGTTCGTCGCAGAATGGACCGCAACGCCTGATGAAGAAGTCCAGGAAACTTCTCTCCCCGGTAAAGAGGCGAGTTGCAACTGGATCATGTACTTTGACGGAGCTTTCTCCTTGCAGGGCGCCGGGGCTGGCATACTGCTGGTCGCGCCAACTGGAGAGCACCTCAAGTACGTGGTCCAGATGCACTTCCCCAAGGAGGTGTCAACGAACAACACTGCTGAGTACGAGGGGCTGCTTGCTAGTCTTAGGATCGCGGCAGACCTCGGAATCAAGAAGCTCATTGTCAGGGGCGACTCGCAGCTTGTCGTCAAACAAGTCAACAAGGATTACCAGAGCCCGTTGATGAAGGCCTACATGGATGACGTGAGAAAGTTGGAAGAGCGCTTTGATGGTATACAGGCAAAGCACGTTTCCCGAGCGGAGAACGACATCGCCGATTACCTGCCAAAGCGCGCTGCCCTCAAGCTACCTGTGGAACCAGGTACCTTTGTGCTTCAGCTTTCTCAGCCATCCGTTGATCCATCAATAGAGCAGAACAAGAGAAGGAAATCAGGGCCCGTCAAGTACTTTCCCGCCAAGCTCCCCGAAGCCGCCGGCAAGGATGTTGCCGGAGACACTGAGCCCGTCACAAGACGGCTAGCTCCAACGGAGCATCGAGCTCTTGCCGTCGAGATAGCCGCTCCCTTGGCGGAGGAAATGCCTTTGGTCCTCGCCGTCGAACCCCAGGCTCCAGCGTGGGCGCAGCATACCGTCCGATTCCTCTAGACTGGGGAACTTCCTGAGGAGCAGGAAGAAGCGGAGAAAGTAGCCCGTCGGTCTGCTATGTAACAGTTCGTCGATGACGTCCTGTACAGAAAGAGACCGAACGGCGTGAAATTGAAGTGCATCCCTCGAGAGGAAGGACTGGAGCTGTTGGCAGAGATACATGGAGGCATATGTGGATCCCACATAGGGTCAAGAGCCCTTGCCGGCAAGGCATTCAGGCAAGGCATCTTCTGGCCCACTGCCCTCCAGGATGCTACGGCACTGGTCACCAGGTGTGAAGCGTGCCAGTTCCATTCAAAGAAACTTCATCAACCAGCTCAAGCCCTTCAAACCATTCCTCTCTCCTGGCCCTTCCCGGTCTGGGGGCTCGACATACTGGGCCCTTTCCCCCGTGTTATCGGGGCCTTTGAGTAATTGTACGTTGCAATCGACAAGTTCACAAAGTGGCCAGAGGTGGAGGCAGTGAGGAAGGTCAAAGCTCAGTCAGCAGTCAAGTTCTTCAAGGGACTAGTGTGCCGTTTTGGTGTACCCAACAGGATCATCACCGACAACGGCACGCAGTTTACAAGCCGCACCTTCATGCAATATACCCAAGACCTCGGCAGCAAAGTCTGTTTCGCTTCCGTTGCTCACCCACGAAGCAATGGTCAAGCTGAGAGGGCAAACGGTGAAGTGCTGCGAGGATTAAGGACCAAGACCTTTGACAGGCTACACAAGAGCGGGAGGCGCTGGATTGATGAGTTGCTGGCGGTTCTTTGGTCTATTAGAACGACGCCAAATCGAGCCACCGGCCAGATGCCATTTGCCCTGATATATGGGGCAGAAGCAGTTCTCCCCACTGAACTCATATACGGGTCACCTCGAGTGCTCGCTTATGATGAGCTTGAGCAAGAGCAACTGCGGCAAGACGACGTAATGCTCCTTGAGGAAGATCATCTTCGGGCGGCTGTGAGAGCAGCATGCTACCAGCAAGCCTTGTGCCGCTACCATAGCCGCAAGGTCTGTGCCCGAAGCTTTGAGGAGGGCGGCCTTGTTCTCCGGCGCGTTCAATCGGCCAGGAAGACGAACAAGTTGACGTCGAAGTGGGAAGGCCCTTATCGGGTAATACAAGTCACCAGGCCTGGCGCAGTCGGCCTGGAGACCGAAAATGCCATTCCGGTGAGCAATTCCTGGAACATTGAGCATCTTCGCAAGTTTTACCCATAAGGCGCGGCTTGCCGGGCCCCTCGGCAAGCCACCCTTTTGTACAAGCCTTGCCGGCAAGGCATGTAACCCTTTGTACAAAGCTAGGCGTAGACCCTGAGCATAAATAAATAAAGCGCTGGCGCCCTAATTTGTAGCATGCATGCTGAGTCGAGTCTCGTCCTTGGTTAGGGTTGATATTGCTTAGCAGCGGCTAACCCCTAGCTTAGAGGTCGAGTTTGCATCTCTTTGTCTTTCCTCTATCTCCTTTGGTTCACAGGACGCACAGACATCCTTGCCGAGGCCACTTGGGGAGAAGAAAGAGGAACAGATCAGCATCAAGGCCCCGGCAAGCTAGTATTGCCGGGGGCTACAAGAGCAAAGATTCGCCCACGGCGAACCAGGGTTGCCGGGGGCTGCGGCTTCAGATAAGTTCTTCCTCCCCTATCATGCATTCCATTATGGACTGAGGTATGTGAAACCTCGTTCTTTTCCTTAAGCTACCGTGCTCCCATAACTCTAGGCCCTAGGGCTCGTTCCTGGGACTAAGTTTGGTCGTAGTCGCGGCAGCAAAAATTGGAGACGAGGAGCCTAAGACCACTTCATCCCTACCTCCGCCAAGGGCGTGAGAAAGGTCGGGCGAAGTAGGAAGACGGCAAGGCCTGTTGCCGGGCAAGAAAATGTTTATCTTAGAGATATCAGGGATTTATTCCCTGTTGTGGGTTCTACCTGCGAACAAATGACCCGGCAAACATTCCTTTTTCATTAAAAACATTCCACTCAGGTACAGTCCATAGGGAATGAAAAACATGAACAAGGAGGTTACAAGTTCTAAAGTTAACAGACGCCCGAAGGCTTACAAACTAAAAAGAGAACAGATGCCCGTAATGCTTTTCTTGTCCCTTTCCTCAGAAGGTAGGTCAAGGAGGCGAGAAGGGCAAAAGGAGCGCCCAGGCGAGCTACGGGTTGCAGAAGACACCAAGAGGACATCTTGGTGGCCGCCCAAAGGCTGGATGGTGATGACGGCGCCGAGGGCACAGCTCGAAGACGAGGCGGCAGGACGTCAGTACGCTTCGAAGGTATTGGTGCCTGCGTACTCCGACATGACGACATTGCCGCCCGCCTTCTTCCTCTTCCTCTTCCGCAGCCTCCCTACGCTAGCCGCCAAGCAGGCGGCCCCGAGAAGTTCAAGGAGCCGGCGACGCGGATGATGGGGTCGCCGGTGCCACCAGGAGCGGCGCCCGACACCTAGTCGGACCCTTTATTCTGCCGTCCACCGCCCTCGTTGTTGCTACCGCTGTCCTCCTTGTCACCCTCGTTCGAGGAGGAGTCTTCGTCATCGGAGGAGTTCTCCACACAGCACCTTGCGCGATTCCCGAAAAGCCCGAAGACCTTGACGGAGAGATGGCCGTCCTCCATCAGCTTGAAATGGAGGGTGAGCCCATCCGTCAGGCTGTGGATACGGGTAAAAGTCTTCCACCCTTGACGAAGATACATCACATGAGGAGCGAGGAAGTCGACGCGGACCCGCGTGCCGCTGATTCCGCAGCCCCTCATGTGCAGCCGCAGCGACTCCGGCGGATCCACCTCCATCTCCCGCGCAAATGGGGTCGGAAGACGAAGGCGACGGCATGGCGGCCGCCGCAGCCTGACGAACAACTCGCAAGGGTCATCCCCAATGTGGCCTTCCATTGGAGGAGGAGCTGCAGGCGGGGACGAGGCCGGCGGGCCGCCCCGTCCTCCTCTTCCCCGAGTGCCCCGGTCTCGCCCACGGCCTCGCCCCCTCCCTCTTCCCCTCGTGGCCGGCTCTGCCACCGCAGGTGTAGGAGAAGGAGGGACGCGTTGTCGAGCGGCGACCCTTGCCACCACCGTGGAAGAGCCGGGATTTCCTCTCTCCATGGCGAACAGAAGGGAGGAGCAGAAGCTGAAGGAGAAAGAAGATGGAGGAATGCGGGGTGCCGTCCCTTCCTTCCGCTCTTTATAAAGGGGCGGGGCTGGGGCTCGACCGCCTCGCTCGGCCAATCAAGACGCAGAAGGCGAGGGAGCCGGGACCAACCCGCTGCCCCAACCAGCGACGGCTCAGTTTCTCGCCTCCACCGTTCGCCACCTCAAGCGCATGGAGGGCACGTGGCGAACGTGTAGAACCAAGGGGACGGTGAGGCAACCTCTCCCCACCCCGTGATCGTGGGGAGTGGACGCCTAGACGACCGCGCCTCCACGCCTCCCCCCGTTTACGGGGAAGGCGCGAAGCCGCCTCCTTTCGCATTTACTGCGACGTGACGCATGCCTGCGGAAACCGCCCCATGCATGCCACCCACGTCATGCACGCCCCTCCACCCCGCGCCATGCACGCGGGTCATGGGAGGCGCATCGCGCGGAAAATTTTACCACGGTGAAAACCGCCCCGCCTGCCGGCGCACCGTTCTGGGCCTGGCCCAACAACGCGTCGCGCTCATGTGTGGCCCAGGCCCAGGGGCTCCTGTCGGTGTACAAAAAGAGGGGCACACTTTTTGTACCCCTATAAATGTGCACGGGCAGTCTGAGCCACGGGCACCACCACACCAAGCACAGCAGGGGAGGTGAGCCAAGGTAAGACCGAAGCTCGATGGAACTGGAGCAACGCCAAGAACAAGACCACAAAGAGCAAGGGGACGAAGCGGCTTCCCCCGGCAAGATCCTTGCCGGGAGCCAGTTTCAGCAGCCCTGGCAAGATCCTTGCCGCCGGCAAGACCCTTGAGTCCACTGCCCTCATGGGGCAAGGATTCGGGAGATATCCCCGTGGTGGCATGCAGATCTTTGTGAAGACATTCAAGGACAGATACACACACTAAGAGGACGACGACCCTTGGTGGGATCCCAGCCAAGGAGGACCACAAGGCCTCCGGCAAGCACCTTGCCGGGGATGACAGCAGGCACCGTGGCAAGGCCCTTGCCGAGGACACCCGGAGGGCCACAATCAGGCTCGCAGCAACTGAGTTTCCACTGCCCATGCAACTGCCGACCCAACCAGCTGGGCAGGCTCCTACGTGGCAACATGCAGATCTTCGTGGAGACCCGCAGTTGCGCTACCTCAGCTGCCTATCTGCCTAGATGGCGTCTCAGGCACCGCTGGCCAGGGCGCGTGTCAACACAAGGAGGAGCGGCGACGGACAAGATGGACGTTTCCCTTCATCCCCGATAAAGCGAGGACACCTAAGCTAAGCGCATTAAATGCGCCTTGTCCTGTAATGCGAGGGATAACCTCGCATCACTGTACCCTTTCCACCTCCTGTGTGCCACTATGGCAACTCCTTTTTCCTATAAAAGGAGGCCCGAGGTGACCAGGAGAAGGATTCGGCTTTTTAGAACTCCTCACGACTCTTTTGGAGCTCCTCACTAGCTGAAGAACACAAACATATAATCCACCAAAGCAGGAGTAGGGTTTTACGCACCTTTGCGGCCCGAACCTGGGAAAAGGAACCGTGTGCTAACTGTTAGATCCGCTCTTCTCTCAACCCCGCGCCCCGCAACCGTAGTAGGGATTCTTGTGATCCCATAGGTGTCGACCCAAATACACCGACACTCGAAGAGTGCCGGACTCAGCTCGCCGAATTGAAAAATTCAAAGGAATCCGGAAAGGATGCTGTTGGTAAGAATAATTGTGTCTAGAAGCTATGACAGTTCTGCTGATTACCATGATATATATACTAATATGTAATACAGCAACAGGATCGACCGACCAACTGGAGAGGGAGCTAAGAGCTGCCCTAGCGGACAAGAAATTTTCCGAAGAGGAAGAAGATGCTGGCGAGCATGCACTAACGCAAGCTATGGAAAAAAGGAACCAAGCACATGATGGAAATATTAGGCTCGAACAAGAGCTAAAGGGCGTAAAGGCCCAACTCTCAAGCACCTCGGAAGAGAACCGGAGGCTAAAAAGCGGCATGTTTAGTATTTCTCTTATACCTAGCTCTCCTTATAGTCTCTTAGTTTGAAAGTTTCTTATGAAAACTTTTCCTGCAGGTTTATTGACGTGTTAGCCTGAAGGCAGAGTGTCCGGTTTTGAGGGTGATGTGCTGCAAGAGCTTTCCAGGGTCCATGAACGGGCTCGGAAGGCCATGAAGAGTATGGCAGAGCTCTATGGCCTGGCGACTCTCCTCCAGAAACTACGGAGGATTTGGCGGACCTGTTCAAAGGGGCTCGGCGCCGCTTCGAACTATGGAAAGCATCGGCATGCCATATGGGTGCTCGAGAAGCATGAGCTATGGTGAAGACGCGCTACACTCAACCTGATCCAAATCATATGGCCCGCGTGGAGCCTCGAGGATCTGATGGACAAGAAATTCATCTGCATTTGGTTTATAACCAAGCAGAGATAGCTGCCAAGCTTTCCCAACAGGAGTGTAAGCTAGATAGCCTGTTAGAGGGAATAGAAAATTAGTAGTCGTTTGAGTCTATGTATTAATGTACTTTTATCATCAAACTTATCTCCGGCCAAATTTATATAAAGTTTGTCATGGCCGACCATCTGCTTCGACCTCCATAAACCCAAAGGCTGGAGTGCTTCTGAATACTATATCTGTGGTAAAGCACGTGATATGTTCGGAAACCAGGCAATCCGGTCATAATCGCTTGAACAGACGAACTGAGTTCGTGGAGTTATGTTATATTACTATTTAACGTAAGAAACATGTCCCAGAGAGAATAGTTCCGTTAGGGGTTCCTTTCCCTGGGTCGGCGTGCATAAAGATGCGGGCCTGGGCTTTCAATCCTATGAGAAGGATAGTAGGAAGCCTTCTCCTGTTATAGTTAACATATGCTTTAGAATACGGTATGTCGTGTGTCCACCGACCAATTATTCCCTTAAGAGCGCTAGCTTTCGGCTTCACCAAGTCTGAGGTACATATCCGGATTACCCGGTTGTAACAATCGTAGAGGTGCTCCCTTTACGCCCTAGCCGAACAATCGGAAACTTAGGGGTAAGCACAGGAGCCAAGCAACTCGGCTTGGCCAGAACTTAAGTCATATCGGTGCATATAATGGCAAGGATGAACTGTAAAAATAGGCGACATTTTTAAGCAAGAAGCTTTATTGGTAATAGGTTTCGTTAAAGAAGCCCCCGTGTATATTTGAGGTCGGTACATTTGAGCATGTACTCGTCATGTGGCAGTTCGGGGGAGCCGAATACTTGCCAATTGAAACAAATGTAAAGAGAAAAAGGGAGAGAAAAAAGTAAAAGACAAGACCTAACTTATAAAGAGGAAGAAATTGCTACCGAGCTATCCATAAAATCATCGGAGCCTGGTGTCGTTCCACGGATTCGACTCAAGGCGGTTGTCCTGTGCATTGCGAAGGCGATAAGCTCCAACGGTGAGTACTTCATCGATAATGAAGGTGCCCTCCCATTTTGGTTTGAGCTTGTCCTTTTTCTTCTCCGGGAGGCGTAAAACAAGTTCGCTAACGTTGTATGTCTTGGCCTGCACTTCTCTGCTCTGGTATCACCTAGCCTGTTGTTGGTAAAATGCGGAACGTGCTAGCGCTGTATCGCGCTCCTCTTCAAGTCCATCTAGGTCGTCCTGCCGATCTAACTAGGCCTCCCTCTCCTCGTACATGCGCACTCTAGGTGAGTCATAAATGATGTCGCAGGGCAGGACGGCCTCTGCGCCGAACACCATGAAAAAAGGTGTATATCCCGTCGTACGATTGGGAGTGGTCCGCAGCCCCCAGAGTATGGAGTCAAGCTCTTCGACCCAGTGTTTATCAGACTCCCGTAGGGAGCACACTAGTCAGGGTTTAATGCCGCTCATTATCAGACCATTAGCACTTTTGACCTGACAATTTATTTGAGGATGGTATACGAAAGCATAGTAGAGTTTTATACCCAACTTTGTGCACCAATGTTTTACCTCGTCAGCTGTGAAATTGGAGACATTATCTGTGACAATACTATGCGGGACACCATAACGGTGAACTACGCTGGATATAAAATCTATCACAGGCCCCGCTTCAGCTGTTTTTACTGGCTTGGCTTCTATCCATTTAGTGAACCTATCTACCATCACCAGTCAGTATTTTTGTTTATGACTTCCCCCTTTAAGGGGTCCGACCATATCAAGCCCCCAGACCGCAAAATGCCAAGTAATGGGGATTGTTCTTAGTGCGGTGGGAGGCATGTGACTTTGATTTGCAAAGAGCTGGTAGCCAACACAGTGTTGGACTAAGGTTTCGGCATCTGCTCGGGTAGTAGGCCAGTAAAAACCAGTGCGAAAAGCTTTGCCTACGAGCACCCTTCTTGCGGCATGGTGGCCGCCCATTCCAGCGTGTATGTCAGTGAGAATTAGCCTTCCCTCCTCTTTGGAGATGCACCTTTGGAGAATACCAGTTGCGCTTTTCTTGTATAGTTCACCTTCATGAACTTTGTAGGCTTTAGAGCGCCAGACTATGCGGCGGGCCTCAATTTGATCATCGGGGAGTTCCTGCCTATTAAGGTAAGCTAGTAAAGGCTCTGTCCAGGAGGCTATGACAGCCATGATTTCGTGAGACGAAGGAGTTATCTCCATGCTTGGATCTCCGATGACATCATGATTGAGTATGGCTGGGGGTGTGTTCGGATCTGAATTCGTATCGCCACTCGTGTCCTTCCATGTTACTGATGGCTTAAACAACCATTCCACAAATGTGTTTAGTGGTCCGGGGTCGCGTTGAGCTCCCATGCGCGCGAGTACGTCAGCGGCCTGGTTATTATCCCGAGCTACGTGATGGAATTCCATCCCCTCAAATCGAGCCGATATTTTCAATATGGCATTGCGATAAGCTGCCATTTTTGAATCATTCGCATAAAAATCCCCATTAATTTGGGGGATGGCGAGGTTTGAGTCTCCACGTACCTCGAGGCGTTGTATGCCCATGGATACAGCTAGTCAGAGACCATGCAATAGGGCCTCATATTCGGCCGCATTGTTCGAGTCCGTATACATAATCTATAAAACGTACCGAACTGTATCCCCTGTTGGAGATGTCAATATTACGCTGGCCCCCGGCCCGGCTAGCATTTTGGAACCATCGAAGTACATTGTCGAGTGGGAGTATGAGACATATTCTTTAGGGAATTTGGCTTCGGTCCATTCTACGACAAAGTCGGCCAACACCTAGGATTTAATAGTCCGGCGCAGCTTGTAGGATATTTCAACCGGTAAGAGCTCAATGGCCCATTTGGCTATGTGTCACGTGGTGTCTTTATTGTTGATAATATCATTGAGTGGTACCGGATGCCACTGTGATTGAACCCTCTTGAAAGTAGTGTCGGAGTTTCCGAGATGACATGAAGACCGCATAGGCAATTTTCTGATAGTGGGGGTACCGTGACTTACATGGTGTTAGAACCTCGGATACATAGTATACAGGCTTTTGAACGGGGAATTTATGTCGCTCTTCGGCTCGTTCGACGACGAGCATGGCACTCACCACCTAGTGAGTGGCTGATATTTACAGCAGCATTGGTTCGCCAACACCGGGGGCGGCTAGGATTGGGTTGCTTGCTAGTAGAGCTTTTATTTCTTCCAATCCGGCTGTGGTTGCATTTGTCCATTCGAAATTGTCAGTGCGCCATAGCAGTCTGTAAAGTGGCAATGCTTTTTCTCCTAACCTGGAGATGAAGTGGCTTAAAGCCGCTACGCAGCCTGCTAGTTTTTGCACTTGCTTGATATTGGTTGGTATTTTGAGTTCTGACAAGGCCCGGATTTGGGCTGGGTTAGCTTCAATTCCTCTATGGGATATGATGAACCCTAATAGCTTTCTGGCTGGAACGCCGAAGACACATTTTTCCGGATTGAGCCTTATGACATATTCTCGGAGGTTGGCAAACGTAAGGCGGAGATCATCCACCAAGGTCTCGACGTCTTTGGTCTTTACGACTACGTCGTCAACATATGCCTCCACTGTTTTGCCAATTTGTTTTTCTAAGCATGTCCAAATCATGCGTTGATATGTGGCGCCAGCATTTTTGAGTCCAAAGGGCATGATTTTGAAACAAAAGGGGCCGTATGGGGCGATAAATGCCGTTGTGGCCTGATAGGCTTCTTTCATCTTTATTTGATGGTATCCGGAATAAGCATCAAGGAAGCATATCAAATCGTGTCTGGCTGTTGCATCGATAATTTGGTCAATGCGGGGCAGAGGAAAGGGATCCTTTGGGCAAGCCTCATTCAGGTCTGTGAAATCGACACAGAGGTGCCAGGATTTATCCTTCTTTGGTACCATGACTAGGTTGCCTAGCCAATCCGGATGTTTAATTTCTCTGATGAATCGGGCTTCCAATAGTTTGGCTAACTCTTCTCTGATTGCTTGTCTTTTGGGTTCGGAAAATCATCGCAGTGATTGCTTGACTGGTTTAAACCCTTTGATAATATTGAGGATGTGTTCGATCAGCCTACGTGGGATTCCCGGCATGTCTGAAGGGTGCCAGGCGAATATATCCCAATTTTCCCGAAGGAAGGCGCATAACGCGTTGTCTACCGCCGGATCCAGCTGTGCCCGATGGATGCCGTCTTGTTAGGGTCTGTTGGGTGCACTTGGAATTTGATGATTTCGTCGGCTGGCTTGAAGGAGGTAGACTTCCATATTTTGGCGAGGATGACATCGTCGGCATCCACCTTTGATCATAGAGTGGTTAGTTCTTCAGCCGCGAGAGCTTCGGATAATGCCTCTAAGGCAAAGAATGCCGCTTTGTTTTTGGCGCGGAATGCTCTATTGGGATCACTTATTATTGTGATCACCCAATTGGGCCCTGACATTTTAAGCTTCATGTACCCGTAATGGGGTATAGCTTGAAAGCGTGAGAAAGCGTCCCATCCTAGAAGGGCGTGGTATCCGCTATGAAAGGGCACAATGTGAAAGAGTAGTTCCTCCGATCTGTAGTTGTCGGGTGAGACGAACAGTACATCGAGCCTAATGCTTCCCAAACACTTGGCCTCATGGCTTGGTATAATTTCTCTAAAGGTTGTGCTGGTGTGCTCAATGCGGGATTTCTCGACCTGCATTTTTGCAAGCATTTCCTCATATATGAGGTTTAGTCCACTTCCTCTGTCCATAAGTACTTTAGTGAGGCGGAAGCCATCTACTATTGGGTCTAGTACAAGAGCTGTTGATGCTCTGATCGGACGGACTCGAGGTGCGTCTTCGGCAGAAAAACTAATTGTCATGTCGCTCCATGGGCTTGCAGAGCTAATTTGGTAAACCGCGGCAAGTTCGCGATTTGCTCTCTTGCGATGGTTATTTGAGGAGAACGTCTCGAAGACAGTGAAGACATCGATGTCTTTCTCCCTTGGTGAGGTGGTGGCAAGAATTGTCGTACCGCTCTTTGCTACCTGCGGGAGTACCCAACATGCTCTAAGGCGATGGTTTGGGACATTATCCGGGGTTGCGTGTATTTGGCAAGGTGTATCGAGTAGTTCGTCCAGTATGGACATGTGCCTTAAAAGAGGCTTGTTCTTCTTGCCAATAGGAATGCTATCCGATGACCAACTAGGGTAGGTCCGTTTAGCTTTGGTAACTTACTGTCCGGATATGGACTGTTCTAGAGGTTTATTCTGGGCTTTCCAAGTATTTTCCATTGCGCAGTACTTTTGTACTAACTGTGATAATTCCGTGAAACTCAGAACACGACGTCGGTTGATGGCGTTCAAGACTCCTTCGTCCGTGCAATTGCGGTGAAATAGAGAGACCACTTTGTCGTCACAGTAGTCCCTGACCTTGTTTTTAATAAGTAGGAATCTGGTCCAGAAGTGGTTGACTGTTTCCTCAGGCTGTTGTTGTATGTTCGCGAGGTCATCTATGTCCGGGATTCTGGATTTACTTGAAGAGTTTTTCCCAGGGTGGGTGGGTGTTGGAAATTTTGAATCCCGACCCAGAGTGATATTCGGGGTTTTAGCAACCTATGATGGTAACAATCCAGATTCGATGGGGTCCAATTGCCCTTCGGGTCTGGTGTCGGTCCGAGAGCTCAAATAACATAGTGCATCTCCTGACTGGGAGGTGTTCAGCTCCATTGGCTCGGAGATCTAGACTGTTGCGATCTCTGTCTAGAGAGGAGAAGTATCTATGGTTCTGTCCTCCACTGCTGCTACCAGATGAGTGAGCGGAGAAGGGCCGATCTCATCATGGCCGGATTTAAGTCCGATATAATCTCCTGCGATGAAAGCCCCAAGACGGCGATGTGATCCAGCAGCTCGTGTAGGGGGGGGGGGCAAGCTATGCACTTAGAGGATCTATGGTAACATGAGGCTGGGGACAGGATGTTTACCCATGTTCAGGCCCTCTTGGTCGAGGTAATACCCTACTTCCTGCTATATTAATATGGGGAATATGAATACAAGAGTTGATATACCTCGAGATCGTAGTGGCTAAACCCTAAGTCTAGCCTATGGATATTGTGATTATGTTCTTCCCTTCTATAGACTAAACCCCTCGGCTTATATACATGCCCGGGGGGACCTAGGGTTACAAGGGTGACTTGGGGAGGAAGAAAATAATACATCCAGACTCTACACCTGCCTTTCTACGAATATAGGAGTCATGGCTGAATACGGGGGAGGGCCTTCTGCTTCTTCTTCATGCGGTCCATTAATGCGGCCTAGCTTCAACGACCCGGATGACCGAGGACCCCTGAATACAGGACTCCCTCAGCCATCCCTGTACTCATCCAGGCCTGCTTTTATTGTCCGGCGACGGCAGCCTCACACTGCAGCCCAACCAGTAAACCCTCTTAGGCCCCTCTGCGTGGGAACCAATTGCCAAGTCTTCTCCGGCTCCGGGTCATTCCCTTCCTAGGCATCACCATCGTCCACCGCCTTGGTGCTCTCGGCGTGGCATGGTCAATGTAGTCAAGGAACGACTTACATCAGAAGAGGACTGTACGTGGAGAGGCTGACAGATGGGTCCACGACCACAGCAAGGAAGTGCCTCCTTATTACGCGCAAAATAATGATTCCTCCACCTGACAGCAGGGACCTACCGGAAGGGCTCTGTATTTTGGCTTAGTTGTATTTTGCGGAAAAAAACGTTTTCCCCTTGATAGCTGGGACCGACTAGCTACATCTTCGGACGCAAGGAAAGTGTGTCCATATTAGTCGCAGAAAAAAATGCTCCCCTGACAGCTAGGACCCACCAGCTATACCTTCGCACGCAAGGAAGTGCCTCCTTATCCTCCCTGACAGCCGGGACCCACCTGGTCGAAGTGTACGTAGTGTTGTCATTCTGTGCAACGATGAACCCTGGCCGAGCAAGAAGCAACACGTGTAGTAGTAGAGCCCCCGATGTAGCAGTTCAGGCAGTCCATTTAAAACTATGTACACGTACGTACAGCCATAGGGCAAAAAACATGGCTACGTACGTACATACGGGCGGAGTCTCGAATGCATACTCGTGCATACGTACGGCCAGGGCTAGTGTACATGGAGAGGCAGCGGACGGTAGGAACGGCGTCGTGTTCATCGGCAGCCAACCGACGGGGTCGGAACGGAGAAACATCATCGTGTTCATCGGGAGGTAGCCGGCTTGGATGGAACAGCCAAACCTGGTGTGGCGTACCACAAAACGGAGGGAAATGGCCTTCTGCCGGAGCGCGTTGCTACTTCTCGAGCTTGCGTTGTATTCCCTCGAAGAGGAGAGGGTGATGCAGCACAGTAGCATAAGTATTTCCCTCAGTTTTTGAGAACCAAGGTATCAATGCAGTAGGAGACCACGCGCGAGTCCCTCGCACCTGCACAAACAAATAAGAATTTCGCAGCTAACGCGATAAGGGGTTGTCAATCCCTTTACGGTCACTTACGAAAGTGAGATATGATAGAGATGATAGTTTGATATTTTTGGTATTTCTGGATATAAGAACAGAAAGTAAAAGCAGAAAAGTAAAGTAGATTGTAGATTGGTATGTTGAGAATAGACCCGGGGGCCATAGTTTTCTCTAGTGGCTTCTCTCATGATAGCGGTATTCTACGGCGGGTAAACAAATTATTGTCGAGCAATTGATAGAAAAGCGAATAATTATGAGACTATCTAGGCATGATCATTATATATAGGCATCATGTCCGAGACAAGTAGACTAAAACGATTCTGCATCTACTACTATTACTCCACACATCGACCGCTATCCAGCATGCATCTAGAGTATTAAGTTCATAAGAATAGAGTAACGCCCATAGCAAGATGACATGATGTAGAGGGATAAACTCAAACATAGTGATATAAACCCCATCTTTTTATCCTCGATGGCAACAATACAATACGTGCCTTGCTGCCCCCACTGTCACTAGGAAAGGACACCGCAAGATTGAACCCAAAGCCAAGCACTTCTCCCATTGCAAGAACTATAGATCTAGTAGGCCAAACCAAACCAATAATTCGAAGAGACTTGCACTACTAGAAAAAAGGCTATAGGTAATATCACTATTAGTGGCGCACCAGAGATGTGGTGCGCCACTACTATATAGCAGTGGCGCACCACAAACAAGTGCTCCACTAATAGTGACATTACTAGTGGCGCACCAGGTGTGGGGTGCGCCACTACTATGTTTTTGAACAGTAACCAGCCATGCCCAGGCTTACCAGTGGCGCACCAGGACAAGGTGCGCCACTACTATTTTTGATAGTAGTGGCGCACCTTGCCCTGGTGCGCCACTGGTAAGGCTGGGCATGGTGGTCCAAAAAAAAACATAGCAGTGGCGCACCCCTTCACTGGTGCGCCACTAGTATTCCTGGCTACTAGTGGCGCACCAGTGAAGGGGTGCGCCACTGGTAACCTGGGACGCATTTTCACCAAATGCACCCCCCCC
>LR738709.1:453588371-453600955 GCA_902687465.1 Secale cereale
AATACTTTGACACTAGCTAGCTAGGCGACCTCTCTCGACCCCTCGACCCTGGACTGCTCGGCCATCCACAACCCTAGACCCCCTCATGTCACATTTTGTCTAGTGTCAAAGGATTCAACAAAACCAATACTTCATCATTAGGCGAAAGTAACAGTCGCATGATGGTACGAAGCTCTCCAAAGTTATTTTGGAACGGAGTCCCAGAAAGGATAATTCGTAAGAAAAGACGGATTATCCTATCAGGAACTTCGTTCCAGAACAACTTTGCATAACTTCGTACCAACATGCCCCGGTTACTTCTGGCAAATGATGAAGTCATGGATTTCTTCAATACTTTGACACTAGCTAGGCAACCTCTCCACCCCTCGACCATCGGTCCCTCGACGACCCTCGGCCCCTCGACCCTCGGCCCCTCGACGACCCTCGGCCTCTCGACCCCTCGACCCTCGGCCTCTCGAACCCTCGACCCTCGGCCTCTCGACCCCTCGATGACCCTCGGCCCCTCGGCGATCTCTCGACCCTTGAAGACTCTCGGTCCCTCGACGACCCTCGACCCCCCCTAATGTCGATGTTATCGGGGAGGGTGTATATCGACAACGACATATCCGATAAAAAAAAGAGGAAGAAGAAGAAAAAAGGAACCGCTAGAGGAGAAGATCGAAAAAAAAGAAAAAAAGGAGAAGAAGAGAAAATTTCTCTTCTTCTCCTCTATTCCTTTCTTCTTCTCCTCTTTTTTTCTTCTTTTTTCTACTTCTTATTTATTTCTCCTCTTCTTCCTCTCCTCTTCTTCTTTCTTTCCTCTTTCTTATTTTCTTCTTTCCTATCCTTTTTATTTCTAAATTTGTAACTTTTGCGTATATAAAACTTTCTATATATATTTAGCATATATAAACAAAAAACTATATAGCCACATACACATATACATCACATACACATCACATACAGCAACTATACATCACAATTGTAACTAACTATATATAAACAAAAAACATTCTATGAAAAAAAACATTTTTAACATATATATTTAGCAAATTCCTAAGAAAAAAATAAATATATATATATACACATACAAAATATATATACAGCAACTATATACACATATACACATATACACATATACACATACAAAATATATAAACATACAAAAAAATCTCCTCACATCGCGACGGCGCGGGGCGGGGCGGCACGACGGCGCGGGGCGGGGTGACGGCGCGACGGCGACGGGGCGACGGGGAAACGGCGACGGGGCGACGACGAGCTCGATGTGAGGAGGCGTCGGGGGCGGGGAAGGAGAAACTGAACGAAATTTCCGCAAGTGTTGATTATATAGAAGGGGCATTAGTCCCGGTTCGTGGCACCAACCGGGACCAATGCCCCCCTTTAGTCCCGGTTGGTGCCACCAACCGGGACCAAAGGTCCCTTTTCAGCAGCCCAAAGGGCGGGAAGGAGGGGCCTTTGGTCCCGGTTGGTGGCACCAACCGGGACTAAAGGGGGGTATTAGTCCCGGTTTGTGCCACCAACCGGGACTAATCCACCCTTTAGTCCCGGTTGGTATCACCAACCGGGACCAATGGCCCTGTGCTGGTGCGGGTGCGATGGGATGTTTAGTCCCACCTCGCTAGTTGAGAGAGCTCGGGTGTGGTTTATAAGCGCTGTTGCGCCAACCCACTCGAGCTCCTCTCAACTGCAGGCTTACGGGCCTAATTTGTACACTGCTATGCCTGTTGGGCCTGCTGGGCCTTCTGCGGGCCTGAATCCTGGCCCATGGTTGGGTTTCTAGTCGTATTCAGGCCGTGCTGGCCCAGTAGGTGGCATTTTTTTCTTTTTTCTATTTATTTTTTCATTTCTACTTAGAACTAAATACTTATAGTTTTTTAGTGATTTCTTTTTTCTTTTAGGTCACAAAAATTATAAACTTTCTTTGTTTTCTTTGTTGCTTTATTTATTTTATTTTGTTTCTACTTACAACAAAATACTTATTGTTGCTATTTTTATTTTTATTTGTAAGTTTTTTTGTTTTGTTTTCTGCATTATTTATTTTCTTTTGTTTTTTGCTTTATTTTTTAATTCTTTCTGGTAAAACCAATTACAAACTTTCTGTTAGTGCAAGTAGTATTCAAATTTGAATAGTTTAAATTTGAAATTATTTGTTTTCTTTGTTGCTTTATTTATTTTATTTTGTTTCTACTTACAATGAAATACTTATTGTTGCTATTTTTATTTTTTTGCAAGTTTTTTTTGTTTTCTGCATTATTTATTTTCTTTTGTTTTTTGCTTTATTTTTTAATTCTTTCTGGTAAAACCAATTACAAACTTTCTGTTAGTTCAAGTAGTATTGAAATTTGAATAGTACAAACGGACAATGGTATCATACTCGTCTGTTACATAGTTGGCATGGTATGATCATAATAGTTGCGGAAAAAAGTCTTCACTTTTTCTTCGCTTGTGTCATTTGCTTATTGCGCCGTAACCATGGATAATCTTCATCGTTTATCACGATGCTTGGGTCAGCCTTGACTTTGAAGGGAGGAATTTCATGAAACTTTTCATAATCTTCAGATATGTCTATCTTGCCCTCCACTCCCAGGATGTCCCTTTTTCCTGAAAGAACTATGTGGCGCTTTGGCTCATCGTTTGATGTATTCGCTTCCTTATCTTTTCTTTTTCCCGGTCTGGTAGACATGTCCTTCACATAGATAACCTGTGCCACATCATTGGCTAGGACGAACGGTTCGTCAGTGTATCCAAGATTTTTCAGATCCACTGTTGTCATTCCGTACTATGGGTCTACCTGTACCCCGCCTCCTGACAGATTGACCCATTTGCACTTAAACAAAGGGACCTTAAAATCATGTCCGTAGTCAAGTTCCCATATGTCCACTATGTAACCATAATATGTGTCCCCTCCCCTCTCGGTTGTTGCATCAAAGCGGACACCGCTGTTTTGGTTGGTGCTCTTTTGATCTTGGACAATCGTGTAAAATGTATTCCCATTTTTCTTGTATCCTTTGTAAATCAATACAGTCAAAGATGGTCCCCTGGACAACAAGTACAACTCATCACAAACAGTGTTGTCACCTCTGAGACGTGTTTCCAACCAACTGTTGAAAGTCCTGATGTGTTCACATGTAATCCAGTCGTCGCACTGCTCCGGGTGTTTGGAGCGCAGACTGTTCTTGTGTTCATCGACATACGGGGTCACCAATGTAGAGTTCTGTAGAACTGTGTAGTGTGCTTGAGACCAAGAATATCCGTCCCTGCATATTATTGAGTCCCTTCCAAGCGTGCCTTTTCCAGCCAGTCTCCCCTCGTACCACGTTTTAGGGAGACCTATCTTATTAAGGCCAGGAATGAAGTCAACACAAAACCCGATGACATCCTCTGTTTGATGGCCCATGGAGATGCTTCCTTCTGGCCTGGCGCGGTTACGGACATATTTCTTTAGGACTCCCATGAACCTCTCAAAGGGGAACATATTGTGTAGAAATACGGGCCCTAGAATGACAATCTCGTCGACTAGATGAACTAGGACGTGTGTCATGATATTGAAGAAGGATGGTGGGAACACAAGCTCGAAACTGACAAGACATTGCGCCACATCACTCCTTAGCCTTGGTACGATTTCTGGATCGATCACCTTCTGAGAGATTGCATTGAGGAATGCACATAGCTTCACAATGGCTAATCGGACGTTTTCCGGTAGAAGCCCCCTCAATGCAACCGGAAGCAATTGCGTCATAATCACATGGCAGTCATGAGACTTTAGGTTCTGGAACTTTTTCTCTGCCATATTTATTATTCCCTTTATATTCGACGAGAAGCCAGTCGGGACCTTCATACTGAGCAGGCATTCAAAGAAGATTTCTTTTTTTCTTTTGTAAGAGCATAGCTGGCAGGACCTTCATACTGCTTCGGAGGGATGCCGTCTTTTTCGTGCAAACGTTGCAGGTCCTCCCGTGCCTCAGCTGTATCTTTTGTCTTTCCATACACGCCCAAGAAGCCTAGCAGGTTCACGCAAAGGTTCTTCATCACGTGCATCACGTCGATTGAAGAGCGGACCTCTAGGTCTTTCCAGTAGGGTAGGTCCCAAAATATAGATTTCTTCTTCCACATGGGTGCGTGTCCCTCAGCGTCATTCGGAACAGCTAGTGCGCCGGGGCCCTTTCCAAAGATTACGTGTAAATCATTGACCATAGCAAGTACATGATCACCGGTATGCATGGCGGGCTTCTTCCGGTGATCTGCCTCGCCTTTGAAATGCTTGCCTTTCTTTCGACATTGATGGTTGGTCGGAAGAAATCGACGATGGCCCAGGTACACATTCTTCCTGCATTTGTCCAGGTATATACTTTCAGTGTCATCTAAATAGTGCGTGCATGCGTGGTATCCTTTGTTTGTCTGTCCTGAAAGGTTACTGAGAGCGGGCCAATCGTTGATGGTCACGAACAGCAATGCCTTTAGGTCAAATTCCTCCTGTCTGTGCTCATCCCACGCACGCACACCGTTTCCATTCCACAGCTGTAAAAGTTCTTCAACTAATGGCCTTAGGTACACATCAATGTCGTTGCCGGGTTGCTTAGGGCCTTGGATGAGAACTGGCATCATAATTAACTTCTGCCTCATGCACATCCAAGGAGGAAGGTTATACATACATAGAGTCACGGGCCAGGTGATGTGATTGCTGCTCTGCTCCCCGAAAGGATTAATGCCATCCGCGCTTCAAGCAAACCATACGTTCCTTGGGTCCTTTGCAAACTCCTTCCAGTACTTTCTCTCGATTTTTCTCCACTACGACCCGTCAGCGGGTGCTCTCAACTTCCCGTCTTTCTTACGGTCCTCACTATGCCATCGCATCAACTTGGCATGCTCTCTGTTTCTAAACAAACGTTTCAACCGTGGTATTATAGGAGCATACCACATCACCTTCGCAGGAACCCTCTTCCTGGCGGGCTCGCCATCAACATCACCAGGGTCATCTCGTCTCATCTTATACCACAATGCACCGCATACCGGGCATGCGTTCAGATCCTTGTATGCACCGCGGTAGAGGATGCAGTCATTAGGGCATGCATGTATCTTCTGCACCTCCAATCCTAGAGGGCATACGACCTTCTTTGCTGCATATGTACTGTCGGGCAATTCGTTATCCTTCGACAGCTTCTTCTTCAATATTTTCAGTAGCTTCTCAAATCCTTTGTCAGCCACAGCATTCTCTGCCTTCCACTGCAGCAATTCTAGTACGGTACCGAGCTTTGTGTTGCCATCTTCGCAATTGGGGTACAACCCTTTTTTGTGATCCTCTAACATGCGATCAAACTTCAGCTTCACCTTTTGACTTTCGCATTGTGTCCTTGCATCGACAATGACCCGGGGGAGATCATCATTTGGTTCCTCTTGATCTTCAGCGGCTTCACCCGTTGCAGCATCATTGGGCACATCGTCTGGTTCCTCTTGATCTTCACCAGCTCCCCCCATTGCAGCATCACCGTATTCAGGGGGCACATAGTTGTCATCGTACTCTTCTTCTTCGTCGTCTTCCATCATAACCCCTATTTCTCCGTGCCTCGTCCAAACATTATAGTGTGGCATGAAACCCTGGTAAAGCAGGTGGGAGTGAAGGATTTTCCGGTTAGAGTAAGACATCGTATTCCCACATTTAGTGCATGGACAACACATAAAACCATTCTGCTTGTTTGCCTCAGCCGCATTTAGAAACTCATGCACGCCCTTAATGTACTCGGAGGTGTGTCTGTCACCGTACATCCATTGCCGGTTCAACTGCGTGCATTATATATAATTAAGTGTGTCAAAAACCATTCCAGAACATCATAAATAGATAATTAAGTGACCAAATTAATAAAAGTTCATCATCACATTAAAACCAAAGTACATACATATATAGTTCTCATCTAACAACATATAGCTCTCCATACACATCGAAACTATGTAAAACATTTCAATGCGAAAACAAATGCGATCATAATCGCAACCAAGGTAACAATTGATCCAACGGCATAATGATACCAAGCCTCGATATGAATGGCATATTTTGTAATCTTTCTAATCTTCAACCGCATTGCATCCATCTTGATCTTGTGATCATCGACGACATCCGCAACATGCAACTCCAATATCATCTTCTCGTCCTCAATTTTTTTTTATTTTTTCCTTCAAGAATTTGTTTTATTCTTCAACTAAATTTAACCTCTCGACAATAGGGTCCATCTTGATCTTGTGATCATCGATGACTTCCGCAACATGCAACTCCAATTCCATCTTATCCTCCTCCATTTTTTCCAATTTTTTCTTTAAGGAAATGTTTTCCTCTTCAACTAAATTTAACCTCTCCACAAGAGGGTCGGTTGGAATTTCCGGTTCAACTACCTCCTAGACATAATAAAACATCTATGCATGTCAGGTTGGTCGGCATAACTATCATAAACACTAAAACAAATAGTTATAAATTAAAGATAATATACCACATCTGAATCGTAGACAGGACGAGGGCCCACGTGGGCGGATATCAAAACCATCGCACTATATAATAACAAGCAATAATAAACGTAAGAAAATTAGAAAAATATCTATCTAAAGCAATAATAACAAGCAATAATAAAAGTAAGAAAAGCATGGACATAACAAGAGGCTCACAACGGTGGTGTCGGTGACGAGATCGGCGAGGGCGATCGACGGCGGCGAAGACGGGGACGGGACGTGACGGACCGCTAAACCTAGACAAATCTCGGAGAAAATAAAGCTTCGAGAGGAGAAAAGTTCAACTAGTGTGGCTCGGGAATTCCATCGAACACGTTGTGTGCATAGGAGGTGAGCTAGAGCACCACTAACCCCTCTCCCCCTCGGCCAGAAAAAAAAACAGAGCAGTGTGCTCTGCTCTTGAGCGAGGGGGTATATATAGGCACCTCATTGGTCCCGATTGGTGCTACAAACCGGGGCTAAAGGGGTGCCTTTGGTCCCGGTTCATGCCACAAACCGGGACCAATGGTGGTGGGCCAGGAGCAAGACCCATTGGTCCCGGTTCGTCGCACCAACCGGGACCAAAAGGTCCAGACGAACCGGGACCAATGGCCCACGTGGCCCGGCCGGCCCCCTGGGCTCACGAACCGGGTCCAGTGCCCCCATTAGACCCGGTTCTAGATTGAACCGGGGCTAATGGGCTGGACAGGCCTGGACCAAAGCCCTGTTTTCTACTAGTGTAATATTGCTATGGTTAAGGATCTCTTGGAAGAAAATGTAGACAGGCATGCTATTTGCTTCTGTGAAGAAGTTGCTAGAATTGCCAAACCCGATAAAGAGGATAAACATAGACCTATTGTTGGCATGCCTGTTGTCTCAGTTAAAATAGGATATCATAATTATCATGGTTTATGTAACATAGGTGCTAGTGTGAGTGCTATTCCCTACACTTTATATCAAGAAATTATGAATGACATAGCACCCACAGATATAGAAGAGATAGATGTTACTATTAAACTTGCTAATAGAGACACTATATCACCAATTGGCATAGTTAAAGACGTCGAAGTCTTGTGTGGGAAAATAAAATAACCTACTAATTTACTTGTTCTTGGTTCCCCACAATATGACTTCTGTCTCATTATCTTTGGTAGAGCCTTCTTGAACACCGTTAATTCTAAAATAGATTGTGAGAAACAAACTGTCAGTGTTAGTTTTGGTGATGAGCCTCATGAGTTTGATTTCTCTATGTTTAATAGAAAGCTTCATGAAAAAGAATTTCCTAGTAAGGATGAAATAATTGGTCTTGCTTCTATTGTTGTGCCTCCCACTGACCCTCTAGAACAATATTTGCTAGACCATGAAAATGATTTACATATGCATGAAAGAAATGAAATATATGATATTTTGTTTGAACAACGTCCTCTTCTTAAACACTCTACCTATTGAAACTCTAGGAGATCCTCCTCCACCTAAAGGTGATCCTGTGTTTGAATTAAAACAATTGCCTGACACTATGAAATATGCTTATCTTGATGAAAAGAAGATATATCATGTTATTATTAGTTCTAGCCTTTTAGAACATGAACAATAAAGACTATTGAAAGTTCTAAGGAAGCACCAAGCTGCTATTGGATATACTCTTGATGACTTAAAGGGCATTAATCCCACTCTATGTCAGCATAAGATCAATACGGAACTTGATGCTATACCCGTTGTTGATCACCAACGTCGGTTAAATCCGAAGATGAAAGAAGTGGTCAGAACGGAAATATTAAACTTCTGGAAGCAGGTATAATCTATCCTATAGCTGATAGTAGATGGGTAAGCCCGGTTCATTGTGTTCCTAAGAAAGGAGGTATTACTGTTGTTCCTAATGATAAGAATGAACTTATTTCACAAAGAATTGTTACAAGCCATAGAATGGTAATTGATTTTAGAAAACTAAATAAATCAACTTGAAAAGATCATTGCCCTCTGCCTTCTATTGATCAAATGCTAGAAAGTTTATCTAAGCACACACACTTTTGCTTCCTTGATGGATACTCTGGTTTTTCGCAAATACCTGTTTCTCAACCTGATCAAGAAAAGACCACTTTTACTTGTCCCTTTGGAACTTATGCTCACAAGGTATGACTGCTATAAGTTTGGAGATCAAACTGCTCACACGGTATTACAATTGGGATTTTATTGGCCTACTCTCTTCAAAGATGCCCATAAGTTTGTCTTGTCCTGTGATGAATGTCAAAGAATAGGTGATATCGGTAAGAGTCAAGAAATGCCTATGAATTATTCACTTGTTGTTGAACCATTTGAAGTTTGGGTATTTGATTACATGGGACCTTTTCCTTCCTCTAATGGGTATACACATATTTTGGTTGCTGTTGATTATGTTACTAAATGGGTAGAAGCTATTCCAACCAGTAGTGTTGATCACAACACCTCTACAAAAATGCATAAGGAAGTTATTTTCCCAAAGTTTGAAGTCCCTAGATATTTAATGACTAATGGTGGTTCACACTTTATTCATGGTGCTTTCCGTAAAATGCTTGCCAAGTATGATGTTAACCATAGAATTGCATCACTTTATCATCCTCAGTCTAATGGTCAAGTTGAGCTAAGTAATAGAGAAATACAAGTAATTTTGCAAAAGACTGTCAATAGGTCCAGGAAGAATTGGTCTAAGAAATTAGATGATTCACTTTGGGATTACAGAACAACTTATAAAAGTCCTATCGGTATGTGTCAGGGATATTACTAGCAGGTATAAACCGGCTAGGAAGATCCGGATTATATTAATGTAGCTGTGTTATCATAAGCCCAGTAGAGGTTACGGCCCATGAAGGCTTAGGGCCCATGTGTAAAGTTTACGGTTTATGAACCGTCCAATCATGTAACTTGAAGCATAAGGTAGAAAGGGTAGAGACCGAGGCGGACACGATTATGAACCGGCCTCGGGACTCTGTAAACCGGACCGGGCGTTGCCTCCTATATAAAGGGACGACCCGGCGACGGTTCAAGGAGAAGCAACAACCCGTCGAGACACAGGCAAGCAATCCGCTCCCTGTTTATCGACGCCCAAAGCAATACCAAACCAAACTAGACGTAGGCTTTTACCTTCATCGAAGGGGCCGAACTAGTATAAACCCTCTGTGTTCTTTGTGTGCTTTAACATCTTCAAGCTAACCCGCGCGATGGCTCCACACCTAAGTCCTCTAAACCAGACATCTACCATGCTAATTCCACGACAGTTGGCGCCCGCCGTGGGGCCTGTGCACGGTGGTGTTGAGTTCTTGGAGGGATCTGTTTTTAAGGTTTCGAGAAGTTCGTGATTTTCCAGATGGACAAGAGCCGGCGTGGAGAATTCACATCAACTATGAGTTCATCCGTCAGTATTGAAGAAATATTCAGCGGCAGCAAATATGAGATTGAGATATAAAAATAGGGTTGCGCCTGTGCATCGCCGCATGTCAAATCTCCGTGCGATTCGAGGAAATCCGATCAGTGAAGGTGTTGAGCCGGCAGCGGTCTGCAAGCGGATATTAGGTCAGCAGATCGGTCAGGGTAAGGGGACAACAGTATCATTATATCTCAGGGTTTTCTTACAGTCGAAATCGATGGAGGAGCACCGTGATAAATCGCTGTCGGACATGGTTTCGCTGGGCAACACGTGGTGATCTTATGCTTTGAAGAAAGATAGTCCGTGACCGGATCGGTTCCTGAGAAGCAAACAAAACAAGTATACCATCAAGCCTTCACGTATTATGATCAACCAAAAGAAAAATAAACAAAGAAGGGGCGTGGATTCTCCACGACTGCTACGACCTGGATGAGGAGTCAAAACGGCCTGGGTTGACCCGCCTCATCTCTGCTTTGAGCCCCAGGCTGTGCGATGAGCTGTTTCGGCCGCGGCCAGTATTGAGTCACCGCCGCTGAATAGTCTCGGCCTGGCGCCGCTTCCGAGCCTTCTGGGCTCGCGGCCTTGAGTCATCTCACTCGCCTCAGCCGGCCGGCTGCCAAACCCATTTTTGTCGTCTGCGCCTAGAGCCGTCTTCGCCGCCGTATCAAACCACCGATACAATCCGCTTCGGTCTCGCTCATTTTTGCGATGATCTCTGCCTCGCCTGATGATGTCCGTCTCCGCCATCTTGCTCACTTTCGCCGCTCCAGCTGCCCTGTCACCCTGCGTTTCGCCTCCGACCAGCTGGCACTATGAGCTGCTCTTACGCCCAATGACCTGCCTCCGCGGTCGCGGCGTCACACTGCCTTGTTTCGTTTATCTGCCATGGCCACAGCAAGCTGCCGTGCCTCGAGCCGCCGGCCATCCCTACCTCATGCTGCTCGACCCAACGGCCTCCGAGTCCGCTGGTTGCCCTCAAGCCGTCACGCCTCCAGCTTCCATAAGTCACCGACCGCCGTCTCGCACAGAGAAGCCGTCGTAGTTGACCCGCCGACCTGCCCTTGGTTTATACCGTGTGTGGCTGCGGCTTCAAGCCGCCGAGTCCCTCTCTGCCTCGCCTCTGCCACGAGCTACTGCATCAACCATGGGCCACGTTTTCATCATCAGCTACAAGGCACCGCCTACAAGCCACATCTCGCGAGCCGCCGTTTGCCGCGCCTCGTTTTCGGCCTTGAACCGCTCGCATCCACTGCGAGCCGTCGTTGCCATATCTCACTTCAGCCGTGAGCCGCCACATCTGTCGTCACGGTTCTGCTTCAAGTCGCTCTCGCCGCGGGCTCACTACTGTCGTTCGTTTCTGCCGCAAGCCACCCTGACATCCAACCAATGAACATGAACTCTAGCTGTCTACCGGCAGAAGTTGGGGAAATACGTGAATAACTTCATGTTTTGGTGAGGCTCAACACGGTGCGTACTGCAGAAATGAATTGAGCAGCAAAAACACGGCCCAGGGCACCTATATATATGCAAGGGAAAATTCAGTAAGCACACATGCGTGCGTGCGTGATATGGAGCACACATACCACCAATCACGGGCTGAATCTCGGCTTCCGTTTTCATCTCTGAACCGCCATCGCCGGGCGCGTCTATGAGTGCCGCCCGTCCGCGTGGCCCTGCTGGACCATCTAGCACCTCTCCAACTCGACATGCCATGGATGACTGGCAAAGGCTTCTACATCGACTCACGCCTCTACATCGACAGATCCCACACGCAACAGAAAATTCGCGAGTGCCTCGAAACACACTTGACGCTGATACGTCCAAAACGTATCTATAATTTCTGCTTCCATGCCTCTTTTGGGTGATATTGCTATGATATTTATACACTTCCATACACTTTTGATCATATTTGGACTAACCTATTAACTCAGTGCACCCCAGTGCCAGTTTCTATTTTCTGCTGTTTTTGTATTTCAGTTTTTCCCATTACGAGAACTGCCAGAAAAATCCCGGAAAAATTATATAAAAAATCAGCGTTCCAGAAGGTTCCGGTAGCCAAAGTACAGCTGGGGGGGACACCAGGGCTCCAGGCGCCCTGGTGGCGCCCCCCCCCCTGGGCCGCGCCGGGGGGGCGCCTGGGCCCCCCGAGCCTCGTCTGGTGCCCCCCTTTGGCATATATTTAGACCGTCTCCCAAAACCCTCGAGACAAAAACCCTTTTTCGCGATCTCATCTCTGTTCCGCCGCCGCCGCCGCTTCCAAGATCGGGAGCACCAGGAGAACCCTTCCCGGCACCCTGCCGGAGGGGAGGATCACCACCGGGAGCTTCTCCACCACCATGGACGCCTCCCGGATGAGTTGTGAGTAGTCTCCCTTGGACCATGGGTCCATGACCAGTAGCTATGTGATGTTCTCCTCCCGTTCTTGTGCTTCACTAATTAGTCCTCGTGAGCTGCCCTACATGATCGAGGCACATATGTAATCCTTATGCTGTTGCTATGATGAGTTTGCTGGGATCCGATGGATTATGAGATTATGTTCAGATTGTGTTTGAGTAATATATTTGATTCACCTCTTTTATATTTATGTTCGTAAGTAATTCTTGCATGTTCTCCGTTGTTATTTATTGCTTTGGCCAAGTAGTAGGTAGTGACTCCAAGAGGGAACGTTATGCTTGATTGTGGGTTCATGCCCCTCGATGACTAGCTTGAT
>LR738709.1:453600965-453653556 GCA_902687465.1 Secale cereale
GTAATATATTTGATTCACCTCTTTTATATTTATGTTCGTAAGTAATTCTTGCATGTTCTCCGTTGTTATTTATTGCTTTGGCCAAGTAGTAGGTAGTGACTCCAAGAGGGAACGTTATGCTTGATTGTGGGTTCATGCCCCTCGATGACTAGTTTGAGTGACAGAAACATGAGTCTAGGGGATGTGCTGTTGCCACAAGGGGGAAAACAACGGTGCTTGTGCCCGCGGGTGCAAGGATTGTTTACTTTACGCAAAGTTCTTTTAATGCAGTTGTCTGTTGCTTTGAGTTTACACTATGGGTGGGACTCGCAACTTAATACCAGCGAGATGTTCTGGATAGATATCTCAAGGTGGATGATTAGTAGTAGATGCAGATGGATTTCGGTCTACTTACCTCGGCGTAGCGCCCATGCTTTGAACCTCTACCTTTCTTGCAACTTAGTCAGCATTGGTTTGTAATGCCCAGGATGGGACTATATCTCCTACGTGTCGAGGCACGACTTAAAGATATAAGCCCATTCTGGAATGATCGCAAGTTTGGTATCTTTGCACGACTCATGTAAAAGAGGGATTAAATTGCAAAAGGAGATAGTTGGCTTACACTCGCCACTTCACACAATACATTACATAAGCAAAACATCATTCGAAACATCACAACCCGACTACGGCAAAGATCCAAAGAAAGATACCAAACAACATAAATCCACAGCTCCGAATCGAATCCTAGTAGAAAAACACTACTGATCGTCAAAAACGTCACAAGCATATGGCCAAACTCTTCATCGAACTCCCGGTGAAGAACTTGAACCAGCTCCTACATCGAACTCGGCTGAACCTGCATCTGGTGTTGTAGTATCTGTGAGCCACGAGGACTCAGCAATCCCAAAACCATGGGTATCAAGACTAGCAAAGCTTTATGGGTAGGAAGAGGTAAAGTGGTGAGGTTGCAGCAGCGGCTAAGCAAAATATGGTGGCTAGCTTACGAGTACCAGAATAAGATGAGCATCTACGCAAACGGTCGCAAAAGTAGTGATCGCTAAAGATCCTGAACTACATACGAATCAAACATAACCCCATCGTGTTCTCTTCTCAAAGTGAAAAGAGACAGTCACGGTTACTCACACAGTTGTGTCTTTTACTTCGGATCCTCTGTCAAGTTTTCTACAACCGGACATTAACAAATTCCAATCTGCCACATAACCGCGGGCACGGCTTTCGAAAGATCATAACCCTGCAGGGGTGTCCCAACTTAGCCCATCACAAGCTCTCATGATTAGCCGAAGCGATAAATATAATTTCATCACCCCTTATCTTAGGGAAATCCGATTAGGCTCGGCATCCCGGTAGCACAAGACATTTCGACAATGGTAAAACAAGTCTAGCAAGACCTCCCGGTGTGTCGACACCCTGATAGTAGCCGCGCGTATCTCGTCTCAGGCCACGACCAGATGGGCGATGCTATGGGAGCCAATCCTCGAGTTTCCCCGTGGTGGCCCCGCAGGACCCCCGTTTGGGACCAACACCATCAGCACTGGCCCCCCGTGCTATGTAGAATTAAGAATCCTCGGGTAGCGCTAACTCCCTATGCAAATTAATTAATTAATTAAGTTGTTATTATGAGCAAATTAAAACCAATGTTGGGCCTTACTGGAGGAGTTTTATTCAAAGTCGAACTGTCAAGGGGTCCCCATCCACCCATCGTGTAAGGAACGCAAAATCAAGGAACATAATGCCGGTTTATCGGCGCCTAAGGTGGCATGAGTGGAACAAAACACCGAGCAAAAGGCCAAGCCTTCCACCCATGCCCAGTATATAGGTGTGTTAATAATAATAATAATAGATATTGTGATATAACAACAACAAGTTCCCTCCTGGAACAAACTTCATCTTCACCTGCAACTAACAACGCTATAAGAGGGGCTGAGCAAGCGGGTAACATAGCCAAACAGTGGTTTTGCTAGGAAGGTGTCAAAAGGTTAGAGGTTCATGGCAACAAGGAGAGGCTGACATAAAAGATGGGTAGCGCAACATGTAACGATAGCATCGAGACAACTAAGCATGGGAATGGTAGTAAAGGTATCCAAGGGTATGATCATCTTGCCTGGGATTCCACAAGGGAGAAGAACAAGTCCATGAAGTAGACGGAGCAACATAGTCGAGCGAATCCTCACAACTCCGGAACGAAACCGAAGCTATCAAGAGAAGCAACCGGAAAGAAGCAAACAACTCGGTAAACACACAAGCATAAACATGGCATACGATGCACATCCAAGTATGATGCATGTCCGGTTTAATTATGCATGGCATGGCAAGGTGCACAAACAATACTACAAGTTAAGTGGAGCTCAATACGCAACGAGTTGCATATTGACAAAACACCACAATTAATTATTTAATTGACTCTCGTTTATTTGCAAGAGGTGAAGCAAAAACAAACTACCTACTTAGGCAAGTTAAATGAGGCCGGAAAAACAACAACAATTCCGGAAAATACCCATGAGCATGTTTAGCAACTATTAAAGCAACAACAATTAAAAAATTTAATGTTGTTAACATGATGCGGATGACATGAACAAGTTTATGCAATTTTTATTAAATTTAACATGAAGAGATGATAAGGAGTGTTGTCACCGTGGTGGAAAGAAAGGGTGCCACGGTAACGATCCGAAAATGATGCAACGCAACATCTCGGTTCCGGTACTCGCCGAGAGTCCGGTGCAAATTAAGAATCGACGTGAGCAAGTCGAACAAGATGAAAGGTGGGGCGATCCCGTTGCCGGGTTCCCACGAGTCGGCGACGAGGCAACCGAGGAACATGACAAAAGTCGAAACAGGAACGGTGCACACAAGGGAAGAAACATCTCATACAACACATGCATGTCACAGATCATCGTCTCGGGGTTATACCTTCGAAACACTCGTTTCGGGGCGGTTCGAGATCGTAGAGGAAGAAGGCGTTCACGTTCAGAGAGGAAGTAACCGTTCACGAGGTCGCCAACGAGTAGTCGTTCCGTAGAGGGAAGTAGTGGTACACGGGGCGACGGTAGACATTCGGGCGTCGAGTTCGTAGATGTACTTGGCGCATCCAACGTTTCCGGGCAACGGTAGTCGAAGTAGTGGTACATGTTCGTATGTAGTGGTACTTGGTGCGTCTCCGAGACGGTAGTTGTTCACGTTCGCGTCTTCCCGTAGATGTTCGGGTCGTCGTGGTACTTGGGTCTTCAACTTGCCGGTCTTGACAAAAATGAAGGGGTACTTGGCATCCAACAGCAGCAACAAGCGACGGGTGGTCTCGGCCGTGGTCGTCGTGGAACTTGAGATAAACAACAGCAACAAACACAAACACAAACACGACACGGTCACGGTCACGGCCACGGCAAGGAGGCTGCTCGGGATAACACCGGCGCCCGAAGGAGCTGCTGGTCGGAGGCGAGGATGAGGCATGTAGGCTGCTCGAAGAGGGGGCGCGGAGGAAGAGGCCTTGGCGCTGGATCTCGCAGGAGACGGGCGACGGTGGCACTCGAGGTCGATGGGGAGGCGCTGACGGGCTGGAGAACGGAGGCCGCAGGTCACGGCCTTGGCGCTGGGGTGCCGAGGCAGAGGTGGGGCGGCTGGCTTGGCGATGGAGAGCCTGGCGGAGGCGCTCGGGCGCTTGTCCCGCGGGGCCCTGAAGATGGAGACGAGGGGAGATGGAGGCCAGGCGCGGGTCGGGCTCCTGGCGCGGCGGGCGCTCGGGAGGGGGCTCGGGCGCGTCGGCGTGTGGGAGGATCGGGACGAGGGGAAGGTGAGGTCTCGAGGGAGAGAGACCGACGAGAGGATCGGGCGCTGGGGAGTTGGGGTCGCTCGAGCGGGGATGCGGGAGAGCGGGTCGAGTGTGGCGGCGGCGCACAGGGGATGAGGAGGAGCGAGAGATGGGAACGAGGGAAGCGCGCTAGGGTTCGGAGGGGAATGAGCCTGGAGGATGGCTTGGGCCTAAGGAGGGATGGAAGGCTGGGCCGGAAGGGCGCTAGGAGGCGCTCGAGCTGGGCTGGCCTCTGTCTTTAATTTGTATTACCAAAGGCAAGAAAAATATAGAAGAAAGATGAGAGAATTAGGGAAACAATTTCAGTATGCAGATAATTTTCCTGGACTCACAACAAAGTGCTTGTTCCAATAAAAATGGAGTGGCATGAGTTGTGAAGTTGATTCCAAACTCGTTTGAATTTAATTCAAATGAGTGTGAGAAGGGAGTGGCAAACGGTAGATCCAAAAATGCTCGGATTTTTTTAGAGGAGCCTCGATAAAAGGAAAAAGAAGTATTGGCAAGGTTTTGAAGACAAACTTGATATGGAATAGGCATGGGGATTTTGCAAGTGTGTTGCGGTTAATTCCAAACAAATGGAATATTTATTAATATAGCTCCCTAATAATATTGAGAGGCTTTTATGTTATAAAGAGAAGTCACCTTCCCTCGATTTAACTAGACCGAAGGTCCATACAATTTATTTGGTTGAGATGCAATAATTAATGACATGATGGCATGATGACATGATGCAATGCAAAATAAATAACACAAGCACAAATGAAACACACGGGAGAACCCGGAACATCTGGAATCTTCTGGAATCTTCTGGGACGTCGGTCTCGGGCGTCACATGGTTTGCGCACATGGTCCTGTCAATTGCCCAGCTGTAATTCGTTTACCTCACATAGCAGTTTTATCGTCTTTTGGGAGAGAGACATCACTAGTGAACATCATGAGACTCCGGTCCATATTACCATCATTGATCACATCCGCTATTTACTTTTCCGCTTTCTACTTACTATTGCAATTATACCTATCACTATTATCACTTGCGTTTGATCCTTTGTAAACTACAAGGCCGGAGGGATTGACAACCTCTATGTTCTTATTGGGAGCAAAGTTATTTGTATCTGTGTGCAGGTCCACGTTGATTGCTAATATCTGGCGCCGTTAGCAGTTGACACCTTATTGTTGAAACTGGGAGTCTCAGGGAAATCGATCCTTGGTATTGCCAAGGGAAAACTTCCGCTACACTGCATCTCAAACCTTCCACTTGGGGTAACCAACGAGGGGTGAGAAGCCATCAAGCAAAGTTTTCTGGCGCCGTTGCCGGGGACTCCACTCTTCAAGATAGGGGAGTTGCACGCTATCTTTTACCTTTGCTTTTTAGTCTTGTTAGTTTACCTTTCAGTTTTGCTTTAGTATCTTTTATCGAAAATCACAAAAATAGTTATCTCATTCTTTAGTTGTCATTATGTCGGGTCCTTTTGTCTTTGACGAGGCAGAAGTTCTCACCTTTAAACAAAGAGGTGGGGAAAGTCTGAAAGATGCTTAGTATAGAATTAATGATTCTCAAAAAAGAGCCACCAAGAAGCAACCTACTACTATCCTTCTTACAAATTTTTATGTTGGAATTACTTCTTGGAATAGGTTTATTCTAGATACTGCTATCAATGGGAATTTCCTAGAAGCCCCAGTTTGGGAGTCTCTTAGTATTATTGAAAATCTTGTTGTGAATCCCCCTGTTGTTAGCATTCAAGAGGACATCACCCTAGCTCACATTATGAAAAAACTTGAAAAAATAGAGCTAGAGATGCCAAGCATTAAAAAGATAAATGAGTTGGATCGTAAGATCCAAGGGAATTTGAATAGGCTTGATAGCTCCATGCATAAAATTTTCAAAACTTTGGAGACCGTCAAATTCCATGACTTGGACTCTTCTAGGATAGACAAGATTGAGGAAATCTTTGATACTCTAGGAACTACTTTCTCCTCAATCAAAACCAAAAAGGTAGAAACTACGGCAAAAAGGGAGCCTAAGTTCGTTCACGTTCCAAAGGCTCCCCGTTCTAAAAGTGATCCATCTATTGCCAAAGGGGTTGAAACTGTAAAGACTTTGGAAGAAACACCTCTCTTTGATGAATTTATAAAAGAATCTTCCCTTGACTTTTATCCTTTTGGTCTTCTCCCTAGAAATATCTCTATGAGGCCTTTATTTGAAAGTCCTCTTAAGACTAGTTGTATTATTGAAGAGCCTTTTGATGATCTTGATGATGGTTCATTTGATACAACTTGATCTCCATGCATTATGCCTAGCTTAAAGGCATAAAAGAAAGCGCTTTTAGGAGGCAGCCCACATGAAATAAATTTTATTTTGTTTTTGTTGTGTCTTGATGTTGTTACTACTGTAGCATCATCATTGTATCTTTTCTTTTCAATTTTGTGCCAAGTATAGCCTCTGATTGCAAGAAAGTTCAAAAGTTGTGACGTGCTGTCCAGGAAACAGATTCTGTCCTTGGATAGAATAATTCGTATAAAATCACCAGATCATCTTTTTGGTCTGAATATTTTCGACAGCGTGCTCTATATAATTGTCTTTCGTGCGTCTGTTTTGAGTTTTTTTATTAGAGTTGTAGAAGTGCCTCGGAAAAATCATTTACTACCTGCTGTTCTGTTTTTCACAGATTCTGTCCTATTTTGCCTTTCCTTCATTTTGCAAACCAAGAGCTTGCTTTTTCTTTGCAAAAACCTTTTGGCAATCTTGAGAAACAGTAGAACTTCAAGAATATCTTTATTTCCAGCAAGGAACAATTATTTTATTATGGGTACTAACCTCGCTAATCAGATTATGATGAGTTATGTATGAAGGGAGTTTTCAAGTGTGCGAGGGAAGATGATAAAAAGATCCAGGAGTGTCAAACGCTCAAGCTTGGGGATGCCCCCATGCACCCCCAAGAAATATTCAAGGAGACTAAAGCGTCTAAGCTTGGGGATGCCCCCGTGCATCCCCTTCTCCATCAACATTATCAGTTCGTCTTTCGTTCCACTATATTTTAATCACTTCATGTGTTATGTGCTATGCTTGGAGCGTCTTGCTTTTAGTTTTCCTTTTTAGTTTTCTTTAGCTTTTCATAACGAGTCGGAACTCAGCTTTCTTTATGTGGGAGAGAAACACGCTCCACTTCTACCTAGAACATAACATAGAATTTTCATGTCTATCCTTGCTGTGTGTGTTCTTTGTCTTTTAATAGCTACTATCATGCTTAGCTCCTAGTATTCACGCTTATCTTTTTAAAGAGCTTTTGTTTAGTTGGTTGCTTGAACTCTCTTTAGTTATCATGCTTATCTTATTAAGAGAGTTTGCTTCCGTTGCATTGGTTGATATGTCTATGATAAAGATGCTACGTGCATGATGGCGCTTAGTAGTTCATGTTTTCTTATGGTTAGTCTCAAATAGCTGGGGGGGGTTCCCAATGTGTTATTGGAGTACCAACATGATTTGTTTGCCTATGATGTGGTATGGTTTAGTAATATCTTCCTTCGAGAATTAATTTTGATTGACTTGGCGTATGCTCACGCATATTTAAGACTGTAAAGAAAGTCTGTCAAGCCTTGATGATCTTTTGTTTCTGAGTAGCGATATAACTTCCATGCCTGATTCAATGTTGCTTTGTCGCTCTGCATGATTATGACTGTCATTGCTCTCTTAGTTGGTCGCTCCCAGTCTTTTGCTAACCTCCACCTGTACTAAGCGGACTGACTGCTTGTGCATCCACATTCTTTTATACCAGTTATGCCATATGAGTCCACCATACCTTCCTACATGGTATTTACCTGCCATTCCTAACGGAGACTTGCATGTACCATCTCGAAATTATTCAAAGAAAAAAAGCATTCCTATTTTGTGCCTCTGTTGTAAGTCCATGAGGAAGTAGTAGTTAATTCATAATCTTTTTAAGTTGGACAAGCTTCACCCCGGGATTGCATGTATAATGTGCAAACCCATAATACGAGAAGGAACTGGCATTGAGTGCGCCCGGCTCAAAATTAATATAACAAACAAACCCTCCTTCACGCTTTGTTCATGAGAAATCAGAAAACTTTGGCAGTGATAGACAAAGGAGATTAAGAGGATGTGATCGTCCTCATTCGGGAACCGTTCCTCGAAACTTGTCCATCTCAAGAAGTGATTGAGTTGTCTGCTAGCATTCGTTGACGAAACATGCATGATCTAAAAAAAATTATTATTACCTCTGTTTTAAAACCAAGAGCTCTGGTACATGTTTTGTCTTTGTTTCCGACTACGGGTTTTCAACCTTGCCAACAAAAGCCACGGTTCGAGAGTCTCCACCGTCTTTTAAAGCACCAACTACTGAGAGCATGATTGTCATTCTGAGTGTAATGTGCATTGTCCCAAAGTAGCATTGTCTTTTGCATGATTGTGATATCGTTTATTCTGAAATCATTGTATCTAGTCATCACTTAAACCTTGGAGGTGCCCCTGCATTTGTGTTTTGCTTCACTAAAGGGGGCGAGCGAGATATCACTTTATCATATTTGCACACCAGGTTCATTACAAATCTATTTGATGTTTCAGTATCATATTGTAAAACTTTCAGTTCTTTGTGATTTTCTCATGAGGCAACTTAATTACTATAGATTCATTGTCTCAGTAAGCTTTTGTCATATGACTATGAAAAATTCCTATATGGTTAATAGCATGTCACCACAGAAATTATTCTTGTTATCATTTACCTACTCGAGGACGAGCAGGAATTAAGCTTGGGGATGTTGATACGTCCAAAACGTATCTAAAATTTCTGCTTGCTCCATGCCTCTTTTGGGTGATATTGCTATGATATTTATACACTTCCATACACTTTTGATCATATTTGGACTAACCTATTAACTCAGTGCACCCCAGTGCCAGTTTCTGTTTTCTGCTGTTTTTGTATTTCAGTTTTTCCCATTACGAGAACTGCCAGAAAAATCCTGGAAAAATTATATAAAAAATCAGCGTTCTAGAAGGTTCCCGGTAGCCAAAGTACAGCCGGGGGGGCCACCAGGGCTCCAGGCGCCCTGGTGGCGCCCCCCCCCCCGGGCCACGCCGGGGGGGCGCCTGGGCCCCCCCGAGCCTCGTCTAGTGCCCCCTTTTGGCATATATTTAGACCGTCTCCCAAAACCCTCGAGACGAAAACCCTTTTTCGCGATCTCATCTCTGTTCCGCCGCCGCCGCCGCTTCCAAGATCGGGAGCACCAGGAGAACCCTTCCCGGCACCCTGCCGGAGGGGAGGATCACCACCGGGAGCTTCTCCAACACCATGGACGCCTCCCGGATGAGTTGTGAGTAGTCTCCCTTGGACCATGGGTCCATGACCAGTAGCTATGTGATGTTATCCTCCCGTTCTTGTGCTTCACTAATTAGTCCTCGTGAGCTACCCTACATGATCGAGGCACATATGTAATCCTTATGCTGTTGCTATGAGTAGTTTGCTGGGCTCCGATGGATTATGAGATTATGTTCAGATTGTGTTTGAGTAATATATTTGATTCACCTCTTTTATATTTATGTTCGTAAGTAATTCTAGCATGTTCTCCATTGTTTTTTATTGCTTTGGCCAAGTAGTAGGTAGTGACTCCAAGAGGGAACGTTATGCTTGATTGTGGGTTCATGCCCCTCGATGACTAGTTTGAGTGACAGAAACATGAGTCTAGGGATGTGCTGTTGCCACAAGGGGGAAAACAACGGTGCTTGTGCCCGCGGGTGCAAGGATTGTTTACTTTACGCAAAGTTCTTTTAATGCAGTTGTCTGTTGCTTTGATTTTACACTGTGGGTGGGACTCGCAACTTAATACCAGCGAGATGTTCTGTATGGATATCTCAAGGTGGATGATTAGTAGTAGATGTAGATGGATTTCGGTCTACTTACCTCGGCGTACCGCCCATGCTTTGAACCTCTACCTTTCTTGCAACTTAGTCAGCATTGGTTTGCGCACATGGTCCTATCAATTGCCCAGCTGTAATTCGTTTACCTCACATAGCAGTTTTATCGTCTTTTGGGAGAGAGACATCACTAGTGAACATCATGAGACTCCGGTCCATATTACCATCATTGATCACATCCGCTATTTACTTTTCCGCTTTCTACTTACTATTGCAATTATACCTATCACTATTATCACTTGCGTTTGATCCTTTGTAAACTACAAGGCCGGAGGGATTGACAACCTCTCTGTACTCGTTGGGAGCAAAGTTATTTGTATCTGTGTGCAGGTCCACGTTGATTGCTAATATCTGGCGCCGTTAGCAGTTGACACCTTCTTGTTGAAACTGGGAGTCTCAGGGAAATCGATCCTTGGTATTGCCAAGGGAAAACTTCCGCTACACTGCATCTCAAACCTTCCACTTGGGGTAACCAACGAGGGGCGAGAAGCCATCAGACGCTCGGGGGCTGGCGTTTTCGACATCAACAACGACTACAACTGCATCGACTCCTCTCGCCGTGTCAACTCCAACGCCTTCATCACATCAACTCTGCCACACAACTGCTCTGCCTCAACACTCAGGGGTTGGCGCTTCAACAACACAGAACAAGTTCATCATTGCACCCGATCAGCCGACTTTGGTGCATTTGTCGACTTCACTTCGCTTAGCCCACTCGGCAAGGTGGACTCGGGGGCCGAACGTTGCAGCTGCCACTATGTCGACTTCATCTACTGCATCGCCTTCATCGAGTGCCACACCGCGCAAAACTCCGACGTGTTGATTACGTCAGCTACGTCGAGTCCGTCCGCCGCGTCGAGTCCGTCATCAGCATCAAGATCGTCTGCTGCATCGACTCCGCTTCACCACGTCGACTGCTCATCATCGACTGCTCGTCTTCGACTGCTCATCTTCGACTCCCTCCGCCACGTCGATTCTACAGCTAAGTTTCTTTACACTCTTATATGCTATGATTTAAAAACCTATATGCATTCTCGATCAATCGCCAAAGCCGACTATGAAGTCACACACAACCCTCTTGAGGCTACAAAACCATCTTTTGGATCATGCTCGGTTTTATTTGCTGTTTATTCGCGTTCGTCGAAGTAGTGAGGCTGGGTACCAAAAGGCCGACCTTGTCTCCGGGTTCAACAAGTCTGACATCGTGTCCCTGTTACCCGGCAAGAGTATGCTGCCGGAGGTCTGCCTACTCATGAAAAGACACACATAAACCTTATATGCTGCTACATTATCCACTCAACAAAAGAGCAACATCTACAAATCATGCACCTCACAATTGTTCTGTATATCACGCAAGTACACCTTAATGCAGTTGCATCTTTTCTCCTTCTCAGCAGATGCATGGGTGCTGGGCACCCTCGTGACAAGGCGGCGCCAACCTCCTCGTCCACGACCGGTCTCTACAACAACTCACACCTACGGTGCAAGACCCGAGTCGAGCACTTCCTCAGATGACAGTTACTAGACAACGAAAAAGTCTTGAGCCTATGCTCGAATGCAAGCAGTCGACCATAGCCTCGGGAGCTACTCCCATCGGGAGCGCTGACGCGCACCCGACGAACACTACTCGCGCATCCGACAAGGAAGACGGGGTTAGCTTGACAAACAACTTGAGCCTATGCTCGACTCTACGAGTCGCGCATAGCCTCGGGGGCTACTACCATCGGGAGCGCTGACGCGCACCCGACGACCGCTGCTCGCACATCCTACAAGAAGACGAACTCGACTGCAATTTCGATGCTTCATTCAAATACTCCCATCAGGAGCATACTCGCGGCAACTTCGACTGCTCATCAGCAAATGATGCATCGATCATGTTACTTGTACAAGACCATTCACCCGACGAAGGCTCGAATGCTCACTCGACAATGCTTCGAGTCCATACTTACAAAGTACATCTTACAGATATCATGCAGCTCATAAAAGTGACACGCACTACAGCAGTTAACACAGACTGGAGTCCCTGCGCGACTCTTCGAGTCCCCCAGGCACTCGGGGGCTAATGTCGGGGATATACCCCGCGGTATGAACCGGCCGGAAATATGACCCGGCCGGACTTGGCGGTTTACTTGAGATACGGTTTACACTAGATGATTCACTGACGATCCGTCCTAACCCGACGGTTTACAAGCAACCTGCCTAAATAATACCACTCACTGGTAACCCGGTTGGCGGATCACGGATGACAAGGCCCAAGGCCCAGAAGGCCGGTTCATGTTATTGTGGGCCGGTTTATGAAGAAAGCACAAGGAATATTCTCCTACGAAGGAAGCAAGACTAGGAATCCTTGTAATAGATTAATCCTAATCCTACTAGGACTAGTTATGTAACCCGCCCCTTCAACATATATAAGGAGGGGCAGGGCTGCCCAAAGAGGGACAAGTTCTCACAAGTTAGAAGAAACAATCTCTAGGGCTAGACACAAGAGCCGGTTTACCGGCGACACCGTGAGGGTCATAATGAGATCTAGCCTCAAACAACACGTAGGGCTATTATCGGATGATGGGGGCCCAAAGCTGTCTAAATCCTTGTCTTGCGTTGCGTCTCTCGATTCCGTTCAACCCCTCTCAAGCTACTACATAGATACGCGGCCTCACGACTAAGTCCTTACCCTAGGACATCTGCCGTGACAATTCCACGACAGTATGTCTCCTTATAAAATGGTTTATGACAAAGCTTGTCATTTGCCTCTTGAGTTAGAACATAAAGCATTTTGGGCAATCAAAGAACTCAACTATGATTTCAAACTTGCCGGTGAAAAGAGGTTATTTGATATTAGCTCATTAGATGAATGGAGAACCCAAGCTTATGAAAATGCCAAGTTATTTAAATAAAAAGTTAAAAGTTGGTATGATAAAAGAATCCAAAAGCGTGACTTCAAAGTTGGAGAATATGTTCTTTTGTACAACTCTCTTTTCAGGTTCTTTGCAGGAAAAATCCTCTCTAAATGGGAAGGCCCTATGTCACCGAGGAGGTTTATCATTCTGGAGCTATCCAAATAAATAATGCCAAAGGTATCAACCCAAAGGTTGTTAATGGGCAACGAATAAAACATTATATCTCAGGTATGCCCATTAATGTTGAAAGCAATATTATCCAAACTTTGACACCGAAAGAACACATAAAAGAGTCCTTCCGGAACACTCCAGAATCATGGAAATAAGGAGGTACATGATATGGTAAGTAAACGGACTCCGAAAAATCCACAAAAATATTTTTTGTCAGTTTTGGAATATTTAGAAAAATAGGAAAATAAGAAACTTTCAGGAAGCATACCCTGGTGGGCACAAGATACCAGGGTGCGCCTGGCTTGCCAGGTGCGCCCAGGTGGGTTGTGCCCACCTCGGGCACCTTCCAGACTCCGTTTTTCTACAGATTTCTTGTATCCGAAGATAAAAAATATTTATATACCCCTCGAACCAGTTGACCACCTTATCGCAGAGAAATCTTCTGTTCTCTTTTCTTGCTGTTTTCGGACAGATCTACCAAGCTAGGCATCATGCCTTCCTCGTCCTCTAACCCAATGTAAGAAGATGCTTGGCTGATGAAGATTGAGCTTAAGAAGGAGGAGCCTACGGACGAGACGACACTACAAAAAAAAGACACATCCGTGACATTTTGGTCCGAACGAAACTTTTTCTGTCATACTTATGACACTTCTATGACAATAATTGTGACAAAACACGGTATCATCGTAGATGTGGTGGGGTCCTATTTCTATGACAAAAATCATGACAGAAAATGGGCTTTTCGTCCTGGGTGGGCTGGAGACGCAGCTGCATGACATTCTTTGGGCCGTCCATGATGGAAAAAACCGTGGTAGAAGCGAGGGCGATGAAAATATCGGGGTGTTCCCGGTTACGGTGGGTGGTCGGGGCCGAGCGATGCGCGTTTCTCTCGTACACGCACGCGCGTGGGTGCGAGGTGTTGGGCTCTAACTGAACCCGAGCGAGGCGTTGGGCTCTAACTGAACCCGAGCGATTGCACTGCAGGCTATGCGTTACTGAACCCGAGCGATCGATCGATGGCTCTTAACTGAACCCGATCGAGCGATTCCTTCGCTACTGCTGCTAACTGAAGCTGATTGATGTTGCCTCTGCATGAACAGTGAGCGTTGCTAGGGGCTATGGATGAACAGTTCCCAGTGGGGGTGGCTGAACAGGACCCCGTGGTGTTGCCTCTGCATGAACATGACCTCGTTCGCTCGAGCCGGTTCGGGCTGCACGAACAAGACCTCGTGGAGGGCTGCATGAACAGGACCACCCCGTGGAGGGATGCATGAACAGTAGACGGTGGAGGGCTGGATGAATAGTAGCCCGTGGAGGGGTGGTTGAATAGGAGCCCGTGGAGAGGGCTAGTTGAACAGTAGCCGATGGAGTAGCGCGGGGTGGAGGCTGAACAGACAGAGGTGGAGGCTAGAGGAGGTCGACTGTGGATGAACAGTAGCCCGTGGAGGCTAGAGGGGGTCGACGGTGGTGATGAACAGTACCCCGTGGAGTCCCGTTTTACGGTACTCCACACCCCTCTCGATGAACAGGACCCCAGTTTCGACCGTAGCGCTCCAACACAAGTCCGTTTCCTTCGTTTTGCGGTACGCCACACCCCTCCCGATGAACAGACCCCCCGTTTCGATCATACCACTCCAACACAAGTCTGTTTCCTCCATTTTGCGGTACGCCACACCCCTCCCGATCAACAGGACCCCCGTTTCAACCGTAGGAGGTCCGTTTCCTCCGTTTTGCGGTACGCCAGACCCCTCCCGATGAACAGGATCCCGTTTCGAACGTGTCCGGTCAAACACAAGGCCGTTTCCTCCGTTCTGGGGAATGCCACGCCTCGTTTCCATCGGCTGTTCCGTCCAAGCCCTCCCGATGAACACGACGACGCATTCCGTTCCGACCTAGCCGGTTGGCTCCCCATGAACATGACGATGACGTTGTTTCTCCGTTCTGACCCAGCCATGTACACGAGCCCTGGCCATACGTATGCGCGAGTAGGCGTTCGAGACCCTGCGCGTATGTACGTACGTGGCCGTATTTTCTATCTTGCACACTTGCCGTTGTACGTACGTGTACATGCTACGTGCGCGCCTCTACTACGACAGGTGCACACCTCTACATCGACCAGTATGTACGTACACATTCGCGACCAGAATGACAACGCTACGTACGCTTCGACCAGGTGGGTCCCGACTTTCAGGCACTTCCTTGCCTGCAAAGATGTAGCTGGTGGGTCCCAGCAGTTAGGTGGTGAATCGTTTTTTTTGCCCGGACGCATTTCCCTGCGTGCGAAGATGTAACTGGTGGGTCCCAGCAGTCAGGGGGAAACGTTTTTTTCGCGAAATACTGTGGCCCCTCCAGTGGGCCCCCGATGTCAGGTGGAGGAATAATTATTTTGCGCGTAATAAGGAGGCACTTCCTTGCTGCGGCCGTGGACCCAGCTGTTAGCCTCTCCACGTACAGCCCACGTCCTATGAAAGCCGTTCCTTGACCACGTTGACCACGCCGCACCGAGAGCACCAGGGCGGTGGACGACGGCGAGGCCTAGGAAGGGGACGACGCAGAGCCGGGGAAGATGCGGCAGTGGATGCCCAAGCGTAGAGGAGTACGAAGGTTCACTGGTTCGCTGTGGTGTGAGGCTGCCGTCGCCGCAGAATAACAGGGGGTGTGGGTGAGTAGAGGGATGGCCTGGCGAGCGGTGGGAATAGTAGGGGGCGGTGAGGCCTCCGCGGCAGCACAGCCGGCCACGGGAGGCAGGAGCATGAGGCACGACCGGCGCTGCTTTGGGCGGCTGGAGCAACAAGACCAGAGGTTGAAGAAGCACTACGGCCATTGGATGGACATCGTACGGTCACTGGAGCTCGAATTGTTCATATTGACTAAGTTGACAAAGCACTCCGTCCCCTTCAACTTAGTAGGCCCACAAGTCAGCCTCCGACCAAGGTGGGTCCCAACCAGCAGGGGGAGTATTGATTTTTTGTGCGTAATAAGGAGGCGCTTCCGGTGGGTCCGAGCTGACAGTGGGGGATCGTTTTTTCGCACAATACGGTGGCATGTCCGCTGGGTCCCAGCAGTTAGGGGGGAGAAACATTTTTTCGCGAAATATGGTGGCCCGTCCGGCGGGTCCCTACTGTCAGGTGGAGGAATCATTATTTTCTGCGTAATAAGGAGGCACTTCGTTGCTGCCGTCGTGGACCCAGCTGTCAGCCTCTCCATGTACAGTCCACGTCCGATGGAAGCCGTTCCTTGATCACGTTGACCACGCCGCGCTGAGAGCACCAAGGCGATGGACGAAGGCGAGGCCTCGCCAGGGGACGACGCGGAGCCGGGGAAGATGCGGCAGTGGATGCCCACGCGTCGAGGAGTATGAGGGTTCACTGGTTCGCTGCGGTGTGAAGCTGCAGTCGCCGTAGAATAACAGTGGGTGTGGGTGAGTACAGGGATGGCCTGGCCAGCGGTGGAGTAGTAGGGGGCGGCGAGGCCTCCGCCGCACCGCAGCCGGCCACGGGAGGCAGGAGCACGAGGCACGACCGGTGCTGGTTTGGGCGGCTGGAGCAAGAAGACCAGATGTTGAAGAAGCCCTGCGGCCGTTGGATGGACATCGTATGGTCACTGGAGCTAGAATCGTGCAGATTGACTAAGTTGACAAAGCCCTCCGTCCCCGTCAACTTAGTAGGCACACAAGTAAGCCTGCAACTATATTGGGTCCCAGCTAGTAGGGGGAGTATTCATTTTTTGTGCGTAATAAGGAGGCACTTCTTTGCGTGCGAAGATATAGCTGGTGGGTCCAAGATGTCAGCGGTGGTAACGTTTTTTTGTGATATACGGAGGCCCTTTCGGTGGGTCCCAGATATCAGGTGGAGGAATCATTATTTTGAGTGTAATAAGGAGGCAGTTCCTTGCGTGCGGCCGTGGACCCAACTGTCAGCCTCTCCATGTACAGTCCACTTCAGATGCATGTCGGTCGTTGACCATGTTGACCAGGCCGCGTCAAGAGCACCAGGGCGGTGGACGACGGCTGCTACCTCTTGAGCTTGCGTTGTATTACTCCACACATCGACCGCTATCCAGCATTCATCTAGTGTATTGAGTTCATACGAACAGAGTAACGCCTTAAGCAAGATGACATGATGTAGAGGGGTAAACTCAAGCAATATGATGAAAGGACACCGCAACAATACAATACGTGCCTTGCTGCCCCTACTGTCACTGGGAAAGGACACCGCAAGATTGAACCCAAAGCCAAGCAGTTCTCCCATTGCAAAAACTATAGATCTAGTAGGCCAAACCAAACCAATAATTCGAAGAGACTTGCAAGGATATTATGAGCACACATAAAAAGTTCAGAGAAGATACAAATATCATTCATAGACAACCTTGATCATAAACTCACAATTCATCGGATCTCTACAAACACACCGCAAAAAGAGATTACATCAAATAGACCTCCTCGAAAACTGAGGAGAACTTTGTATTGAGATCCAAAGAGAGAGAAGAAGCCATCTAGATACTAGCTATGGACCCCAAAGGTCTGTGGTAAACTACTAACAACTCATGGTGAGGGCGATGATGATGATGATGATGAAGGCCTCCGTGATGGATCTCCCTCCCAGAACAGGCTCCAAGATGGGATCTCCACGGGAACAGCACTTACTGCGATGGAATTAGGGTTTTCTCTCTGCGTATCGAGTTTCTGGGGTACGTAGGTATATATAAGAAGAAGGAGCGCACCGGGGGCCACACGAGGGGGCCTCGAGGCAGGGAGCGCGCCCTGGGAAGGGGGGCGTGCCTCCCACCCTCGAGGGCAGCCCCTCTGTCCCCTGACTTGGTCCTGAAGTTTCCCGTGCGTGATTTCCTCCGAAAATATCTCTCGCGAAGGTTTCATTCCGTTTGGACTCCATTTGATATTCCTTTTCTGCAAAACCCTGAAATAGGCAAAAAAAACAGCAATCTGGACTGGTGCTTTGGGTTAGTAGGTTAGTCCAAAAAATGATTCAAAAGTGAATGATAAAGCCCATTAAACTTCCAAGACTTCATAAATAATAGCATGGAACAATAAAGAATTATATATACGTTGGAGACGTATCAAGCATCCCCAAGCTTAATTCCTGCTCGTCCTCGAGTAGGTAAGTGATAAAGAATGAATTTTTTGATGTGGAATTCTAACCAATATAGTTTTTCAATGTAATTCTCTTAATTGTGGCATGAAGGTTCAGATCCGAAAGATTCAAGACAAAAGTCTATATTGACATAAGAAATAACAATACTTCAAGCAATACAGTCGGGGAAACTGATCGACCACGAACACCTATGGGACCGGAGCCCCTTTTCGGTACGGCAGGGGGCGGAGGATGCACAAAGAGCGGATCGAGGCGAGCACGCGAGCAGTTTACCCAGGTTCGGGCCGCACGGATGCGTAAAACCCTACTCCTGCCTTGGTTTGTATTGAGTTCTTGCTCGGGAGCGAGGCGAGCTACATTATGCTCTAACCGCTGGCAAGCCCGAGCGTGAGAGTGGTCGATGTTCCTAACCCCTTCTACGTTGCGCATGGGCCTCCTTTTATAGGTCAAAGGGGTCACCGACAAGTGGCAACATAGATGGGGGTAAAAATGTAAAAAGAGTGGTAGCTGGAACAGTGTTTGTATAGTGCTCTATACCTAACTCTGACGGCAGGGGACAAGGGCATTGAATGGCCGTCGCCGTCGCCCCAAACAGTGCAAAAAGTGGCCGTCAGGGGCGCCACCGTTCACCACGACGGTAGCCTCGTCATCGTAGCTTGCCACCGTGTTACCCTGGCTGCACAGCCTTCCGCCACGTGCGCCTGGGAGGGTCCCAGGGCGACACGTGGGTGGATGAGCTGGAGCGTGGGTACTGAGTGGAAGCTTGCCGCGGCAAGTGCCTTGCCGCAGTCGCTATCTTGTCGCGCCCGGGAGTTTGTCGCTCACCGGGCCTTGCCGGGACGCGTGGCGCGTCGCGGCAAGTTCTCTTGAGGTGCCTTTAGTGGGTCTTCCCGGCAAGCTCCTCTTGCCAGGGTCTTGTACCTTGAGTGGTTATGTGCCTTGAGTGGCTATCCCGTCAAGCTCCTCTTGCCGGGGTCTTGTTTTTTGACTTGAATACTTTATTCTTGAATGGCCCCAAGGGGACCACGGAGGACCTTGTGAAAGTGCAACTAATCCCCGGGTGGTTTTGGTAATTAAGAACAACATATATATCATTGAACTAATATTTACTTGAGAATCATTTCAGAGAAGTTCGATGATATGGGTATGGAAATGTCTGAAGAAGTGGACCCCTCAAAATGCTAAGACAAGCATTGGCAAAAGCTCAAGACTCTATTTTTGGTTTAGTGATCAAAGATCACATTGAGTCCATAGGAAAAGCCAATACTATTAAAAGGGGATGAGGTTGTGTTAATGATCTGGTTGCTCAAGTGCTTGGTGATCTAGCTCCCTCAACTTTCATCACTATTCACTACTTAACACACTCATAAGTAATCTCGGACAAACCGATTCTGCAAACTCAGTCCCACCGAGATGAACCACCTCAGTTATTCTTCCAAACCCTAATTTCTCGGTCCATCCTATTTTGAGTTTCGTTCTCACCGAAAATGGACTGCCAACCTTCTGTAACCAATTGACATCACTTCGGAATATCCGAATTGTTATTTTCGGTCCCACCGAGATGGCAAGCTCCAACCTTTGACTCACTTCGGACACACCGAGATGGTATTTTCGGTCCCACCGAAAATCCCAACGTTCACTATATTTGAACTTTCGGTCTGACCGAGTTTTCACTTCGGTCTCACCGAGATTGGTCAAATGTGTGTGTAACGGTTGGATTTTGTGTGGAGGCTATATATACCCCTCCACCCCCTCTTCATTCGTGAGGAGAGCCATCAGAAAGTCTACCACTCCTACCATACACTTTCTGAGAAGTGAACCACCTACCCTTGTGTTGAGATCAAGCCATTCCATTCCTACCATATGAAACTTGATCTCTAGCCTTCCCAAGTTGCTTTCCACTCAAACCTTTCTTCCACCACAGCCATATCAGTGAGGAGAGTTGAGTGTTGGGAGATTATCATCTGAAGCACAAGAGCAAGGAGTTCATCATCATCAACACCATCTATTACCTTTTGGAGGGTGGTGCCTCCTAGATTGGTTAGGTGTCGCTTGGGAGCCTCCGTCTTTGAGATGTGGAGTTGAACCAAGAAGTTTGTAAGGGCAAGGAGATCGCCTACTTCGTGAAGATCTACCCCGAGAAAGGCTAGTCCTCCGTGGGCGTAGGCCATGATGGAATAGACAAGGTTGCTTCTTCGTGGACCCTTCGTGGGTGGAGCCCTCCGTGGACTCGCGCAGCCGTTACCCTCCGTGGGTTGAAGTCTCCATCAACGTGGATGTACGATAGCGCCACCTATCGGAACCACGACAAAAATCTTCGTGTCACCAAACTGCGTTCGATCTTCTCCACCTCTCTTTTACATGTGCAATTTACTTTCCGCTGCTATTACTCTAGAATTGCATGTGTAGGGTGATACTTGAATTGATCTTAATTGTGAAACTGCCAAAAACTTTGCTTAATCAAAAGGCAGATTTTTTTTATATTGTCAAGTAGTCTAATCACCCCCCCTCTAGACATACTTTCGATCCTACAAGTGGTATCAGAGCTTTGGTCTCCATTGTTTTGGTTTCCATTGCATTGGACTCCATAAGCTTGGTTTCACAACCTAGGAGAGTATGGCGTCTAGTGAGGGTAATTATCGTAGAGGTCCTTACTTTGATGGTACAAATTTTGCTAGTTGGAAGCATAAAATGAAAATGCATATTCTTGGTCATAACCCAGCCGCATGGGGCATTATTTGTGTTGGTATGCAAGGTGATTTCTTTGAAGAAGGAAAAGTTCCGGATCGCGAAGCTACACCAGAAGAGTTGCGGATGTTGCAAAACAATGCTCAAGCTTGTGACATTCTCTTCAATGCTTTGTGTCCCGAAGAGTTCAACAAAATCAGCCGTCTTGAGAATGCTAAAGAGATTTGGGATACTTTGGTTGAAATGCACGAAGGTACTGAATCTGTGAAGGAATCAAAGCTAGATATTCTTCAAAGTCAACTTGACAAGTTCAAGATGAAGGATGGTGAAGGAGTCGCTGAAATGTACTCTAGGCTTGCTCTCATCACAAATGAGATTGCCGGCTTAGGAAGCGAAGAAATGACCGACCGATTCATCATTAAGAAGATTCTCAGAGCTTTGGATGGAAAGTATGACACCGTGTGCACTTTGATCCAAATGATGCCAAACTACAAGACTCTCAAGCCAACTGAAGTCATTGGAAGAATTGTTGCTCATGAGATGACACTTAAGGATAAGGAAGAGCTTCACAACAAGTCAAGTGGTGCTTACAAAGCTACAAGTGATGCTCCTACTGCCTCAAGTGACAAGCTAATTTCCAATGAAGAGATAAGCCTAATGGTCAAGAACTTCAACAAGTTCTACAAGAATAGAGGCAAAGAAAGAAGCTCAAAGTCTAGATCATATGATGAAAAGAGATCTTCTAGTCGTGATCGAAACTGCTACAATTGTGGAAGACCCGGACACTTCTCAAATGAGTGTACGGCTCCCCACAAGAGAAGAGAAGAATCTCCAAGAAGAAGAGCAAGAGATGAGTCACCTCGGAGAGAGAGAAGGAGTAGAGATGATCGTTATGAACGAAGACCCTCTCGGAGAAGCAAGGATTCGGAGAGGAAAGACAAGTCATCAAGAAGCTACACAAGAAGAAGACATCAAGCTCATGTAGGTGAATGGGTCTCCGGCTCCGACTCCGACAATCAATCCGATGAAAGCTATCACTCCGACTCCGACTATAGTCAAGATGAAGGTGTTGCCGGACTTGCACTCGTATCCTCCAACTCCAACTCCTACGACTTATTTGATTCACCAAATGAGGGAATAGGAAGATGCTTCATGGCTAAAGGTCCCAAGGTAACACACCCTGAATTCATTGACTTTGATAGTGATGAGGATGACTTGCTTGGTGAAGATGAGCTCTTGCATGATAAATCTAGTGAGCTTAGTAATGATGAAAATGCTAGTAGTCTTTATAGTCGAGAAGAGTCGAATGACAATGCTATGAAGGAGATTGAGCGTCTAACTAAAGAACTAAACACTCTTAAGTTAGCTCATGAAACAACTCAAGAAGATCATAGAGAGCTCCTAAGATCTCATGAGAAGCTACGCTTCAAGAAGCTCACTCTAGAGCAAGAACATGAGTTTCTAAAAGCGATCAATGACGATCTTCGAAAGAAGAGTTCTTCATATCTTGCCAAACGACTTCTCTTGTCTAATTTCTTGCCACCTATTAAGACTAAGCATGACAAGCATAAGAAAAATTCTTCCTCTAGTAGTAACAATAACAATGTTAAATCCAATATTGTTGCTTCTAGTAGTTCTCTTGATTCCACTAACAATGTTTCAAGCCAAGTTACACTTGAGCAAGAAAATAGCTTATTGAAGGAAATCATAGAGAAAGGTGTCTACAAGAGTCTTGCCGGAAGCAAGAACTTTGAGGAGATTGTTCGCAAACAAGGTAGACACCGGAAGAATCAAGGGATTGGTTTTGAGCGAAAGTTCAACGCCGAAGGTGTTGAGTGGGAAGAAGGTCAATACCCTACTCCACAGTTTGTTTCACAAAAGGAGAAGTATGATCCTACTTCTTCCAATGTGGAACAAGCTCAAGATGACCTTCCACCACAAGACCACAAGCTAAAGGCCAAGGACAAGCTTCAAGAGGAGATTGATGCACTCATTGAAGCACCTCAAGCCATGGTCAAGTGGGTTCCCAAGGACACATCAAGTTCTACTTCGTCAAGCTCAACTACAACACCAAGGATTCCCATCAAGATGATGTGGATCCCAAAGAAGAAGAACTAGAAGGTTCTTGAGGGTGACTCCGCCAACAAACTTCACTCATATTCATTTTGGCAAGAACTTGTGCAAACAACTTCCACATCATGCACTAGTTCATGGAGTCACAAACCCTCTTGTTGGTAAGTCAAGGGACAAGGTAATCATTGCTTTCATGGACATAATCTTTTATGTACTTCACTCTATGTCTATGGATATTCTTGTTTGTTCCTTGTGGGACTAACCCATGTAGGTATTGAAAGTGCCCTAATCCAAAGGATTGCTCCCAACTCTTGATGATCTACATCAACATTGAGCATCCACATCTTCAACATCTACATGAAGTCTTCTATGACAACCCAAGGTTTGTTTGACCCTTTAAAAGGGGCTCTCACATCTAGGGGGAGCTTTGCTCTAAAAATTGAGCTAAAGCATCTCCAAATGATGTGAACACATAAATGCTTTATGTAAAAGTGGTAACCCCACTTGTGCTTAAACGATGAGTATGACCTATGATCAAATGTTCTCATTTGGCTCCTAAGTCAATATACTCATATATAGATGACCTAGTCATCGACAAATTGTGTGCTGGTAGCTAGAGTGTTGGTTGTGCATGTTTGACACATATTTCAGTTGCTATCTTATTGTGTGAGCATGTTGAATGCATGATTTCATCCATTCAAGGACATCCATTTGTTGTTTTGATTGTTTTGATCTTTCTGGCCAAATGGATGGACAAGAATGCCTAAGCACCTTCCCTAGCTATCTATGCTTTCTTGTCTCAAATTCTATTCATGCTCATATCACAAGTTTGAACAAGTCTTTTTCGGACAGTCCGAGTGAGGAGCACTCGGAGCCACCGATTTGTCTAAGGCTGACTTCCAAAACCTTCTAAGTCCATTTCGGTCTGACCGGCTTCTCAATCTCGGTCCAACCGAAACGCTTAGACTGATCTAGGTTTCATCTCGGTGAAACCGAGTTCAAAATCTCGGTCTGACCGATATGCGTAACTGCACAGCAGTTATACATCTCGGTGACACCGAGTTTTTCAACTCGGTCCCACCGACAGCATGGGGTTATATATACCTGAGGGCTGCGCGCGATTTAATTCTTCAAACCGTTCGCCCCCAAGACCCCTGCTGCCGTCGCCCTGGTCTACGGATCGTCGCCGTCGTCGCCTGTGCGCCCTCGCCGCAGGTCTCCGCCGCCGTCAACGGTAATCATCTCCACCGTTGCCGCCGTAGAGGGACACCACCAAGTTAGGGTGTGTCCCGATCCCTTTCGTGCTCCCCATCCGATTCTTGCACGATAGGCTTGCCATGATTCAATCCACGTTTGAGATATTCCCTATACATTAGTTCAGATCCTCTAGTTTCGAGCAAAATTCTTAGGTTTAGGTTTCCACGGAACGCATCTCGGTGAAGCCGATTTTGAAACTCGGTATGACCGATTCGGCCTCTGGCCATTGCACTGCATCATTCGGTTTGACCGAGTTATGCAAATCGGAATGACCGAAACGTAGTTTCAGTGAAACCCTAAGTTATCGGTAGGACCGAAACCCATTTCGGTCTGACCGAAAGTGGTGTGTAGGTTTCTGTTGAACACTTCGGTTTCACCGAAACTTAAAATCGGTTTGACCGAAATACATTCTGTGAAAACTCAAAACTAAGTTTTGAACTCATTTTTTTTGCAAAAACCTCTGCAGTTGTGATAACTCTTCTACTCTGCCTATACCTTATCTTTTCACAGGTTTTCAGCCATGTCAGATGACAGTGATAGCCAGAACAGGTCTGAGTCACCTTTTGCTGAGATTCCAGAGGCAGATACAAGTCCTGCTAGCAGCTCCAGTGATGATGGTGAGAGGAGCACCCCTAGTGGTTTGCCTCCTGCAGCCACCAGAACCAGGAAGAAGAGAACTTCAGATGATGAGGACTCTGACTTTGTTGCTGAGGAAGTTACCTCCAAGCCAAAGAGGAATGTGGTTGCCAAAGAGCACCAAGGGCAGCATACAAGGAAAGGCACAAGCAAAGTAAAGCAGTCAGCAGTTGCAAAGAAGCTCAACTTGGAAGAGCCTGCTCCAAGCAAGGTGAAGAAGACTTCCAAGAGGAAGAGGGTAGTATATGCTGAACCTCAAGTTGATGCTGCAGAAGAAGAAGAAGAAGATGCACCCCAGCCTCCTCCTCAGAAAGCTAAGTTCATGGGTGATGCTATTCGGGCTCAAGCCTCCTCTAAGCCCAAGAAGCCTGCTCAAGCCAAGGCAGCTCCAGCCAAGCCCAAGAGAACAACCAGAAGCATTCCAGCTTCTGAGAAGAACAAAGGTGAGATGCCACCGTCTGAATCAGATGAAGAGCATGTGTTGCTTAAGCTCCGTCCCAAGTTGCCACTCCACAATGATGCTCATCCTCAAGCTGAGGACATGAAGGCAAGGAAGGATAAAGGTCTCAGGCTATGGAGACAGTCTGATCCATATGCTGTAAGGAGAAGGACTGCTGTGGACCCCAGATTTCACACCAGAGAGCAGCAGGATTTCTATGAGACCGTGCTGATGGATAAGAAGCCCATTGTTGCTGACACCAGGTATGTTGACTGGAAGTATATTGACAGTGAAGAGCACCGGGACTTCTTTCCCCATGTGCATGAGAGCTTTACTGCATGTGGAGTTGCTGATTTTGTGGGTCAAGAACTGACAGCCTGGAATGACGAGATGATCATGCAGTTCTACGCCACAGCCCACTTCTATCCTGATGGCAAAATCACCTGGATGACTGAAGGTCAAAGGTTTTCTTCGACTGTTGAAGAATGGGCAGAACTTCTGAACGCTCCAGTGCAGAGAGAGGACGACATTGATGTCTATGGGATTCCTAAGAAGAGTCATGATTCCATGAAGAACATGTACAAGGAGATCCCGGCTGCTGATTTGGAAGGATGGAAGCTTGGCTCAGTGTACTATCTCCAGGCAGGTCTGACCACCACTAACACTATTCTGAGGCATACATTGATGCCTATGTCTGGAGACCACCGCATGATTCGAGGCTATTCTATCAACATGCTGCACATTCTCGATGAGAAGGCACCTTTCAAGGTGATGGACTTGATGGTAGAGACCATTAAGAGGACTGCAGCTGACCAGAAGAGGTCGTGTGGGTTTGCCCCGCAGATTCAGATGCTCATCAACGCCAAGTTTGGCACGGGCAAATTCATGTTGGATAGGAAGCACTTGCCACTGCAGCCAGAGCATGAGGACAACATAGTTGTGATGGATGAAGAGGATCCTACCTCAGTTGAAGGACAGGCCAAAATCGAAGCTGCGAAGAAGGCTAAAGCTGACAAAGAGGCAGCAGCAGCAGCAGCAGCTAAGCCAAAGAGCTTTGGAGAACAAATTCTTGAAGCTACCCAGAGGATTGAACAACGTCTGGCCAGCATTGAGCAATCTCAGGAGAGCCTAGAGAGGATTGTTGAGGACAAGATCCACGCTCTGGACGTGAAGCTGACTGAGATTCAGGTGTCTGTCAACAAGCTTGAGGCAGACATGGAGGAGACAAGGCAGGAGAGAGCAGAGCTCATGCAGGATGATCTAGTCCAGGACTCTCATCACCAGACTGCTCAGGTTCCCAGAGGATCCAGATCTGCAGCTATCCCAGTGACTGACTCCAGGGCTACCACTTCAGCACCAGCTACAGCTCCAGCAGTTTCTCCAGCTCCAGCATCCACTCCTCCAGCGCAGACATCAGCAGAAATCTTCGCCGATGCAGCTATCTCTACACCGACATCTACCCAGACGGGAGCCGCCAGCAGAGCCCGCAGTGACGCTTAGCTCTATACCTTTTCGAACTTTTTGGTAACTTGTTGCCAAAGGGGGAGAAATTGTTATAGATCATAGGGCTTCGAGAGAGAGAGTGCTCTTTCGTCTTTCGTTCTTTTGCCGGTTTCTTTGAGATACTTTGGTTTCTTTTGGTTCTTGAAACTTTAAGTGTGCTTGCTACTACGTTTGATGCTACCTTAATGAGTACCTAGTCATACTATGCTTTAATGTGTGCTTAATGCTTATCATATGCTATTCCTTATTGTATGGCTATTTACTCTTGTCTTGGTGATTGAGTGCATGTTATTCATTCTTATCATTTTGTGCGCTCCACCAAGATGTATGTGACATGGAAGAGTGACCCATAATCCTAATCGATTGTGCATTTGCATTCAAACGCAAATTTTAAATAATGCACAAATTTAGGGGGAGCTCTTGTTTATCACATACTTCTCAAAGCGACGATATTATTCATTGATTATATCCTTTGTCGAAGCTTTGATCTATATGTTGTCATCAATTACCAAAAAGGGGGAGATTGAAAGTGCAACTAATCCCCGGGTGGTTTTGGTAATTAATAACAACATATATATCATTGAACTAATATTTACTTGAGAATCATTTCAGAGAAGTTCGATGATTTGGGTATGGAAATGTCTGAAGAAGTGGACCCCTCAAAATGCTAAGACAAGCATTGGCAAAAGCTCAAGACTCTATTTTTGGTTTAGTGATCAAAGATCACATTGAGTCCATAGGAAAAGCCAATACTATTAAAAGGGGATGAGGTTGTGTTAATGATCTGGTTGCTCAAGTGCTTGGTGATCTAGCTCCCTCAACTATCAGCACCTTTCACTACTTAACACACTCATAAGTAATCTCGGACAAACCGATTCTGCAAACTCAGTCCCACCGAGATGAACCACCTCAGTTATTCTTCCAAACCCTAATTTCTCGGTCCATCCGATTTTGAGTTTCGGTCTCACCGAAAATGGACTGCCAACCTTCTGTAACCAATTGACATCACTTCGGAATATCCGAGTTGTTAATTTCGGTCCCACCGAGATGGCAAGCTCCAACCTTTGACTCACTTCGGACACACCGAGATGGTATTTTCGGTCCCACCGAAAATCCCAACGTTCACTATATTTGAACTTTCGGTCTGACCGAGTTTTCACTTCGGTCTCACCGAGATTGGTCAAATATGTGTGTAACGGTTGGATTTTGTGTGGAGGCTATATATACCCCTCCACCCCCTCTTCATTCGTGGAGAGAGCCATCAGAAAGTCTACCACTCCTACCATACACTTTCTGAGAAGTGAACCACCTACCCTTGTGTTGAGATCAAGCTATTCCATTCCTACCATATGAAACTTGATTTCTAGCCTTCCCAAGTTGCTTTCCACTCAATCCTTTCTTCCACCACAGCCATATCAGTGAGGAGAGTTGAGTGTTGGGGAGATTATCATCTGAAGCACAAGAGCAAGGAGTTCATCATCATCAACACCATCTATTACCTTTTGGAGGGTGGTGCCTCCTAGATTGGTTAGGTGTCGCTTGGGAGCCTCCGTCTTTGAGATGTGGAGTTGAACCAAGAAGTTTGTAAGGGCAAGGAGATCGCCTACTTCGTGAAGATCTACCCCGAGTAAGGCTAGTCCTCCGTGGGCGTAGGCCATGATGGAATAGACAAGGTTGCTTCTTCGTGGACCCTTCGTGGGTGGAGCCCTCCGTGGACTCGCGCAGCCGTTACCCTCCGTGGGTTGAAGTCTCCATCAACGTGGATGTACGATAGCGCCACCTATCGGAACCACGACAAAAATCTTCGTGTCACCAAACTGCGTTTGATCTTCTCCACCTCTCTTTTACATGTGCAATTTACTTTCCGCTGCTATTACTCTAGAATTGCATGTGTAGGGTGATACTTGAATTGATCTTAATTGTGAAACTGCCAAAAACTTTGCTTAACCAAAAGGCAGATTTTTTTTATATTGTCAAGTAGTCTAATCACCCCCCCTCTAGACATACTTTCGATCCTACACCTTGGCGGTCGCATGGCAAGCCTTGCCGCGGGACGCTGCAACTGCCCGTGCACAAGTTCGGGATACTAAGGTACCCCTACTTTAGTACACCGACAGGAGCCCCCGGGCCTGGGCCAGACACGGTGCCGAGCGCTGTTGGGCCAGGCCCAAAACAGTGCATGGGCACGTGCGGCCCGCGGCACGCCGTATCCAACTCCATATCCACCGCGCCCTCCCTTAACGGCACGCGTCAATCGCGGCGTTGTGGGAGAGATCGTGGATTGTTTCTATGGGAAATGCGGAACGTCCCCCTCCTCCCCCTTAAAAGCAGGGGAAACAGGGGCAGTTCCTTCCATTCGTCCGTTGCTTCTTCAATCCTCAGAAACCCCCGCCGCTCCCCTCCTTCCCGAAGGCCGAAAGAGAGCAGCGCTCCGCCCCCTCCGCCGCCACCAGCACCACCAGCGCCGTCGACCTCCTTCACCGCTTCAACCATGGCCCCGAAAGGCGAGAAAGGGAAGTCTGCGAAGTCGGCCGAGGCGCTGCGGCTCGCAGCGATGCGGAAGAAGAAGGTGGTCTTCCCGCCAAAGCTTGACGCGGAGGAGCTGAAGGAATCCTTCTATCTCTTCTGGTCGAGGGAGACGAAGGCACATCCGCGCACCAAGGTACTCCCCGCCGTAGCCGCTGAGATGTTCCCGAATGGCTACGCCTTCTTTGTGTTGTTCTTCTACTGCGGGCTCTGCCCGCCCTATTCCGAGTTCTTCTGCGAGATCATGAATTCCTACGGGTTTCATCTCCTTGACTTCACCCCCAACTCCGTCTTGACCATGGCCGTTTTCGCACATCTGTGCGAAAACTTTGTCGGACTTTACCCCAATGTAGCTCTTTTCCGCCATTACTTCACGCCCCGAGTCGAGGCAGGGTCGCCTTTGTCTAGCGGAATCTCTTGGATCTCTAGGACCCATAAGAAGGAAGCTTACTTGTCGGGAGAGCTCCGCGACAAGTGGGATGAGTGGAGAGCCAATTGGTGTTGGATCGTAGAGGATGACCCGCAGCCATTCACCAACCGGCGTCAAGCCCCAGTAGTTCGCGGCAACGACTGGAGCGACTTGGCCCCGGAGGATGACCCGCACATTGAAGATTGCTACTACTCGGATCCTCCGCCTCCGGCAAGCCAAGCTCACTGTAGGCGCGGTTGGAGCCGACTTTCTCCGCCGCCGCATCGCCCCCTTGCAGGAGAGGAAGAGGGCCGCCTGGGAGTTTGAGAACGCGGCAGACATCATGAGGCTGCGTCCGGGCCTCAATTGGAATTTTACTGTCCTGGAGCTCAACGCGATGCTCCAGGCGTTGTTCAGGTACGACTCCGACCACCCCGAATGGTTCGCGTTGCCGGAGGGCGTGGTTCCGCTGTGCAACAGCTCGTCGCTCAGCACCATCCGTGCAGTGATGCCGCTGTGCGATTCCCACGGGATCGACCCCACTTGGCAAGAGCCTTCCGACGAAGCTGTGCAGGCATTCTTCGACAACTTGGTGGAACTGCCAGTCAAATCCGACGAGAAGAAAAGCCTCACCCGCGACACCACCGACCAGGAGATGGCATATATTGCCACCAGGCTGGAGGAGGCAGCGGCAGCGCCGGCCGCGGGTGAGTTTGGGTATACCTGTGGAGGAGGCGGAGGCAGCGGAGGCGACAAGCTTTGCCGAGGAGGAAGAACTTTGCAAGGCGGGGAATCTTGCCGGGAAGGTTGTTGAGACAAGTGAGCCCGCCGAGGAAGGTGCAGAGTCGAGCGGGCCCGCCGAGCAGGGCGTCGGGTCAAGTGTGCCTGCCGAGGACTCGAGCGGCTCACTGGAGATCGGCTCCTCCTCGTCGTCCTCGGGTAGCTCGCCACCACCAGCAAGTCCTCATGCTCCGACAAGGAGACGCCTCCGCAAGGCCGCAGACGTGATGGGGCGGCAGTCGGGCCAGCAGCCGCAGCGCCGCGCGGCGCGCGCCACCGCGACGAGCAAGGCCGCCAAGGGAGTGCCTCGTGCTTCAGCGGCAACTGGAGCGGGATCTTCCCGGACTGGTGCCTCTGCTCTTGTCGCCCCTCGCGCTTCGGCGGCAACCGGAGCGGGGTCTTCTCAGACCACCGTCCCTGCTCCCGCCAAGCGGTCGAGGGAGCCCACTCCTCCGCCTTCTCGCGCCGAGACGCGTGAGCCAGATTTTGACTTCTCCGCGCTCAGTTCCGACGAGGAGGAAGAAGTGTAAGTCTTCGCAATTCTTGTTTTTCTTTGATTCTCTGTTGCTTTGTTTTGCATCTCTTTCGCCTAACTCTGAACCTGTCTTTTTCATAACTCTGGCCTAGAGGGCAGCGAAGAGGGCCAAGGTTCCGGTGATCGTCATCGAGGACGAGCCCGCCGCGACTGCAGGGGGTGCGCCTGAGACGAGCTTGCCGGACCCGACAACTGTTCTTCGGAGCAGCCCCCAGTGCAGCCCCCAGCGTAAGTGTGGTTCACTTTCCGCTTGTCGGGCGCGCGTGGGTGCTACTTCTATCCTTGCTGATATCTTGTTTCTTAATTCGTGTAGGAGCAGAGCAGCAGCACCAGGAGCGCCAGGAGATCGCCCCCGACGAGTCGCATGCCTCGACCACACCGCCAAGGAGGAGCTCCCCGGCAAGGGAGAACACTCCGCCAAGGGCGAGCACCCCGCCAAGGGCGAGCACCCCGCTAAGGGCGGGCACTCCGCCAAGAAACGGCGCTAGCGGCCCTCCGCCGGCGGGAGCTACCACCACGCCGCCGAGGGAGAGCTCCTCGGCAAGGAACCCCGCCGAGGAGGAGGCCCGCGCAGGTAGACCCTTGGACTTTTCTTCTTTCAAATCTTCTTTTTTGGATATTTGCTTTACTGTTTTTATTTCCTTTTCTTGTCTTTAGATCCATCCGCAGCCGAGCCCATGGAGACGGAGGTCGTCGCCGACGACGCCGCTGTTGCTGAGGAAACGGTTGGCGCGGACGATCCCGCTGGTGCAGAGGCCGCCAAGGCTGCCGCCGCGGCAGCTGGCGAAGAGGCTGGTGATCGCACTGACGGCACTGGGGCCGCAGGAGCTTCAGGCGCTACACCGACCGCCGATCCTTCCGCCGCCGCCGCAGCCCCCGGCTCCGACGAGCCTGAGCCAAGCGCCTATCTGAAGGCTGGCGACGACATCTTCATCCAGCTCCCGTGGGCGTCCATGTCCAGGGCACCAGTCGAGGGAGAGGTCTTCGACGGGGAGGTCCTTGCCTCCGCCAGATTGAAGCTCGTCGACCTGCCGAGCAGCAGCAGCGAGCCCGAGGAGGAGCGGCTACCGCGCAAGCTTCTGTCGTTGTACCGCGCCCGGCAAGCCAAGCTGGAGTCCCGAGAGGCTCTGGCTGCCAAGGCGAGTGCTGACTTGGAGAAGCGCGCAGAAGAGCTCCGAGCCATCAACCAAGAAGCTCTCCGATCCTTGGCGGAGGAGCGGGAGCAGCTCGCCGAGGCGCATCAGGCCTTCATCCTTGAGAAGGCAGAAGCAGAGGAGCAGCAACGGCTTGCCGCCGAGGAGCTATCCATGCGAGAAGGCGAGTTGACGCAGCGGAAGGTCGACCTCGACAGCCATGAGGACGAGCTTGCCGCGCGCGAGCTATCGCTTGGCGGAGCTTTGTAGGAGGCAAAGGATGCTACCGCAGCTGCCGAGACCGCCAAGAGAGAGTTGGAGACGAGGGTGGCGCAGCTGGAGGCCAACTTGAAGACGAGCGGCGAGGAGGTCGCCGCACTCAAGCTCGACAGGGAGAAGTACGCACACAGCCACTCCAAGCTGCAGGTCCGCCTCTCCGAGAAGGGCAAGGAGCTCGCCGTCGCCAAGGATAGCATCGCCGACCTCGAGCTGAAGCTGGCCACCCTTAACCAGACGCTGGACGGCGCCAGGGAGCGGGAGGCGACCCTGAAGGAGGAGATCAGGGCCGAGAAGGCGTTGCTGGACAGCGCCGCCATCTCCCAGAACAACTTTAGGCAGACCGTCGAGCTCTGGACGGAAGGCCTTGTCAACGCCGCCGCGAACATCGACAAGGAGCTGACGGAGCTGGGGGCGGAGCACCTCGGATACTCCACCGACGAGGGTCTCACCCACAGCGCCAAGCTAACTTTATTCTTCAGGGATATGGCGATGGCCCTCCAGCAACTCCGGGAGAAGGTCCCAAAGCAGCTAGCGGACGAGTCGCGCAGGCTCTGCGCGGGGGCCTTGCAGAAGGTGCTGGTGAAGGTGGCCTACCGCAATCCAGGCCTCAACCTCAACAACGTCCTCAGGACTCTGCCGCCCGACGCCGACCAGGAGGCGCTCAAGGCCCTTGTCGCACCCATCATGGACAAGGTGGGCGGGATCAAGAGAGTCGAGGGCGACCGCGCAGACTAGGCTGTTCACTTTCTTCTTTCCTTGCCGCTGCCAACCAAGTTATGAACAATAGTCTATTAGAATTGCGGCAAGTCATTTTGTAATATAACTCTATCTTAGGTGGTTAATGCAACGTTATTTCCTTTACTTGACTTCCTTGCTTTTTATGTTTTTACCCTACGCTTTGAGGGGTCGGCGCAGGCACCCTTGCCGCGGGCGCTGAGTACGGAACTTCAGCAGCCCGCGGGGGTGTTGCCACCGACAAGAAACCTTGTCGCAACTAGCTGCAGCGCACTTAAGTTGTTGAGCGGGCTCGAAAACAAAGTAAGGGCGCGGCACTAGTCGCAGCACAATTAAGCTGTTGGCCAAACTCAAAACAAAGTAAGGGCGCAACTAGCTACGAGTTGGTTCCTCCGCGCATAGGTTTTCCATACAAAGCGCGGCCGTTCAAGGAGGATAACTTAAAAATTTGAAAATTTGATTGCTCAAACTTTGGCGACTTAGCTTTTGTGTTGTCTGCTTCCCGGCAGGGCAACGCTTTCTTGAACTTGTTTCCCGACAAGGCCAAACTTTCTTGAACGGCACTTGGTCCATACCACCATCTCCTCCTTCCCCCCTGACAAACTTGTGCGCGAGGGAACCTTGCTTTTCCTTGAGAAGAAAAGAAAGAAGAGAAAATGTAGATATGGAGCTTTCTAGCTCGTTATTGCTTACCGGCATTTGGTGCTGCACAAAGTGTCAGATAATATATGCAACAAAAAACAGATAGCATGAAATGAGATGTGCGGGGCACATAAAGTTTACTGATGCACGGGGTCTGCGCCCGGCTTTGTACAAAGGATTACATGTAACAGCGGCAAGACTTGTACAAAAGGTGGTTGCCGTAGCAGATCACGGCAACCGCGCCTTATGGGTAAAACTTACGAAGATGCTCGATGTTCCAGGAGTTGCCCACCGGCAAGCCATCTTCGGTCTCAAGGCAGACAGCGCCGGGCCTAGTGACTCGTTTCACCCGATAAGGGCCTTCCCACTTCGGCGTCAACTTGTTGGAATTCTTGGCGGACTGAACGCGCCGAAGAACAAGGTCGCCTTCCTTAAAACTTCTGGCTTTAACTTTGCGGCTATGGTAGCGACGCAAAGCTTGCTGGTAGCGAGCAGCTCGCACAGCGGCCTGAAGACGGTCTTCCTCAAGGAGCAGCGCGTCATCTTGTCGCAGCTGCTCTTGCTCGAGCTCATCGTAAGCGAGCACACGAGGCGACCCGTATACGAGTTCCGTGGGGAGAACTGCTTCTGCTCCGTAGACTAGAGCAAAGGGTGTCTGTCCAGTGGCTCGATTTGGCGTCGTCCTGATCGACCAAAGAACCACCGGCAGCTCCTCGATCCAGTTTCTTCCGCACTTGTGCAGCTTGTCGAAAGTTCTTGTCTTGAGTCCGCGCAACACTTCAGCGTTTGCCCTCTCCGCTTGACCGTTGCTTCTCGGGTGAGCAACATAAGCGAAGCAAACCTTGGCGCCAAGATCTTGGACGTATTGCATGAAGGTGCGACTGGTGAATTGTGTGTCATTGTCGGTGATGATCCTGTTAGGGATCCCGAAACGGCAAACAATCGACCTGAAGAACTTGACTGCTGACTGTGTGGTCACCTTTCTCACTGGTTCCACTTTTGGCCACTTTGTGAACTTGTCGATGGCGACGTACAAGAACTCAAAGCCCCCGGCTGCGCGGGGAAAGGGGTCGAGGATGTCGAGCCCCCAGACCAAAAATGGCCAGGACAAAGGGATCGTCTGGAGAGCTTGAGCTGGTTGGTGTATCTGTTTAGAATGGAACTGGCACGCTTCACACTTGGTTACTTGGGCAGTTGCATCCTGGAGGGCTTCTGGCCAAAAGAAACCTTGCCGGAATGCTTTGCCGGCAAGTGCTCTTGCGCCAATGTGGTGACCACATATGCCTCCGTGTATCTCTATCAACAGCTTCTGTCCATCTTCCCGGAGAATACACTTCAATTTCACACCGTTGAGTCTTCTTCTGCACAGTGTGTTGTCGACAAACTGGTACATACTTGACTGTCGGGTTACTTTTTCCGCTTCTTCTTGCTCTTCGGGAAGTTCTTTTGTCTGAAGGAAACGGACAATCTGCTGTGCCCATGCTGGAGCTTGTGGCTCGACAGCAAGGACTAAAGGCATATTTGCTGCTGCGGGATCATCCGCTTCTACGGCGAGAACTTGTGGCTCAGCCGGAGCTTGATGTTCCCCGGCAAGCTTGCCGGAGCAAGACTTGTCGGGAGCGTCTGCTTCAACTGTACAAACCCTAGGGCTTGCAGGAGCTGACTACTCCTCAACATTTTCGTTGTTGATCTTGGGGACTTTCTTGGCAGCGGCTTCGGGAAGTTCTGCCGGAAGGTAGTCACCAGAGATCAACTTCCTATTCGTGCTCTGCCCAGTTGATGGTGTTACTGATGGTTGAGTTAGCTTGAGCACAAAGATCCCTGGTTCCACAGACAGCTTTAGTGCAGCACACTCTGACAGGCCATCTACGATGTCGTTCTGAGCTCTTGGAATGTGCTCCATCTGTAGGCCTTCAAAGTGTTCTTCAAGCTTTCTCACTTTGTCGACATAAGTTTCCATCAACGGACTCTGGTAGTTCTTGTTTACTTGGCGGACGACAAGCTGTGAGTCTCCCCTTACAATCAGCTTCTTGATCCCAAGGTCTACTGTGATCCTGAGACCGGCAAGCAAACCTTCATACTCTGCAGTATTGTTTGTCGCTTGTTCCTTGGGAAAGTGCATCTGGACCACGTACTTGAGGTGTTCTCCGGTGGGCGCGACAAGCAGCACACGAGCACCGGCGCCTTGCAGCGAGAAGGCACCACCAAAGTGCATTATCCATTCCTTGCTTGCTTCTTTTACAGGGATGCTCGTCTCTGGAATATCTTCGTCTGGCGTTGGCATCCATTCTGCTATAAACTCTGCCAATGCTCTGCTCTGGATAGTTGAAGTGCTTTCAAACTTGAGGCCAAAGCTTGACAGTTCTAGTGCCCACTCTACAATCCTGCCTGTTGCTTCTGGATTTTGCAATATCCTCTTCAGCGGAAAGCGAGTGGCCACTGTAATCTCGTGTGCTTGGAAGTAATGGCGCAGCTTCCTCGAGGCCATGAGAAGGCCGAAAAGAAACATCTGCACCCCAGAGTACCTTGACCTAGCCCCCTGCAGAAGGGAGCTGACAAAGTAGACTGGGCGTTGCACCATCTTCTTCCGTACCTCCTCTTGCATCTGCGCAGTTCCATTCTTGTCGGGACCAGAGCTTGTCGGAGAAGCCCCCTGCTTGTCGCTGGACGTGCTTGCCGGGGCTGTTGGCTCGTCATCTACCTCCCTCTCCGCTACCAACGTAGCACTAACCACTTGATTGGTTGCCGCTAGGTACAGCAGCAACTTCTCTTGTGGCTTAGTTGCGACAAGTATTGGAGTGGAGGACAGGTACCTCTTCAAGTCTTGCAGCGCTGCCTCTGCTTCCGTAGTCCATTTCATTGGACCTGCCTTTTTCAAAATTTTGAAAAACGGCAGGGCGCGCTCAGTAGACTTAGAGATAAACCTGCTGAGAGCAGCCACGCAGCCGGCAAGCCTTCGCACATCCTTGACACGCTTTGGTGCTTCGATTTGCTCGATGGCTTTGATCTTGTCGGGATTGGCTTCAATCCCCCTCTGAGACACGAAGAACCCGAGAAGCTTGCTGGAGGGGACTCCAAACACGCACTTCTCGGGGTTGAGCTTGAATTGGATCTTGCACAGATTCACAAAAGTTTCACCTAAATCTTGGATCAGAGTATCCCTGTTCTTGCTCTTGACCACTATATCATCCATGTAAGCTTCCACATTTCTGTGTATCTGTGGCTCAAAAGCAGTGTGGACTACTCTTGCAAACGTTCAACCAGCATTCTTTAATCCGAAAGGCATGCGTATGAAGCAATAAGTGCCACATGGAGTAATGAATGCGGTCTTCTCCTCATCTTCTTCAGCCATAAAGATCTGGTGGTATCCTGAATATGCATCAAGAAATGAAAGCAATTCGCATCCGGCGGTGGAGTCAACAATCTGGTCAATGCACGGCAAGGGAAATGGATCTTTGGGACAAGCTTTATTCACATCGGTGAAGTCTATGCAAAGCCTCCACTTCCCATTCGCTTTACGCAAGACAATAGGATTGGCCAACCACGTGGGATGGAGCACTTCTCTGACAAGGCCTGCTGCTTCCAACTTCTTGATTTCTTCTGCGATAAACTCTTGGCGCTCCACTGCTTGTTTCCTAACTTTCTGCTTGACGGGCCACGCATGAGGACAAATGGCAAGCTTGTGCTCAATCACTTTCCTGGGAACACCGGGGATGTCAGACGGTTGCCATGCAAACACGTCGACGTTCGCCCGCAGGAAAGCAACGAGCGCGCTTTCCTATTTGGGGTCGAGCGTGGCACTGATGGTGAAAGTACCACCAGTGCCGTCCTCTTTGGCGGACACCTTCTTGGTTGTTGGTGGAGCTGCCATCGTCTTCTTACACTTGCCGGTGGAGCTCGATGGTGCGTCCTCGACGGCAGCGCAGCACTCCGAAGAGGTGCGTTTGCCGGAGTGGGCTCCAGAGCTCTTGCCGGACTTCGTCTTCTTCCCCCCGGGAGCTTCAGCGGCAAGTGTCTTGCTGTCTGTTGCGGCTGCTGCATCCCGGTAGATCTTGTCGGCATAGATAAGGGCATCCTTCTTGTCGCCAGGGACAGAGATGACGCTTATCGGGCCTAGCACCTTGAGCATGTTGTAGGCGTAGTGAGAGGCTGCCATGAACTTGGCAAGCGCTGGACGGCCAAGTATTCCATTGTAAGGCAATGGAATATCGGCAACGTCAAAAGTGATCCTCTCAGTCCTGAAGTTCAGCTCTCCGCCAAATGTCACTGGCAGCGTGATCTTCCCCTTCGGCTTGCTCCTTCCTGGGTTGATCCCTTGGAATGTGCCGGTTTCTTCAAGCTCGCTGTCGGGGATCTGGAGTTTCTGGATCACAGTGGAGGAGATCACATTCAAGCCGGCCCCGCCATCAACTAACATCTTGGTGACCTTGAGGTTGCGGATGGTTGGTGAAACCAACATCGGCAAACACCCAACCGCAGTTGTGCGGTCAATATCAAAGATGATAGGCGTGCTGGACCACTTCAGAAGTTTGTGCGACTCGACGGGTGGCTCTGCTGCATTAACTTCCAGCACCCACTGCTTGAGTTGGCAGTGGGAAGTATGCAGAGAAGCACCACCGTCAATGCATAGAACCTCTGTGGCTTTCTGAAACTCCTACTCGCTGTTCTCTCCATCATCCATGTCTTCGTCTTCATCGTCATCTTCTTCCTTGTCGCGGCCGCTGGAAGGTCTGTCTCCTTCCGCTGCTTGGCCTTGCCGCGGCGTCCTCCCCGGCCGTTGAATGGCCGCTTCTTGCCGGACCCTCCATCACCTCGCTGGGCCTTCTCCTTGTCGCGTCGCTCGTACTCAGCCTTTTGCTGCTCGACGAGGTACTCGACCCTCTTGCAGTTTTGGAGGTCGTGGCCCTTGGTACGGTGGATCTTGCAGTATTGCTTGTCGGAGCCGTCCTGCTTGTCGGCGGCTGCCACAGCCTGGCAGTTGGTGCACGCGGCAGTCTCCTTGCCGGAGCTACCAGCCTGGGCTTTCTTGGCGCCAGCCTCCTTGCCGGACTGCTCAACGACTAGCACTTCATTGTTCTTCTTCTTCCTGTTGCCCCGCCGTCGGCTTTTATTTGCCGGGGCAGCATCCTCGCTATCGGATCCCCCTGCTCCTGTATCCTCTACGGGGAGTTTCCTCCCTTCCTCAGTGCGTGCACACTTGTCGGCCAGGGCGTAAAGCTCACTGACGTCTCGGATTTGCACATCGCCATCTCCTCCCTCATCCTGCGGTTACGCACGTTCTGGTGGAACGCGCTGATAACCGCGGCGGGGTGGACGTCTGGGATGTTGTGCTGGACGCGGCTGAACCTCTGGATATACTTACGCAGGGGCTCTCCCTCCTTCTGGGCGAGTATGTGAAGGTCACTCTCCTGGCCATGGGGCTTGTGGCCACCTGTGAAGGCGCCGACAAACTGATGGCACAGGTCAGCCCAAGAAGAAATGGAGTTCTCCGGCAAGTGCATGAGCCAAGATCTGACGTTTGGCTTGAGCACCAGCGGGAAGTAGTTGGCGAGTATCTTCTCATCTCGTCCCCCGGCAGCCTGCACCGCGATGGTGTAGATGCTGAGGAACTCCGACGGATGTGTCTTGCCGTCGTACTTCGGGTACGTCGGGCTTGAAGTTCTTCATGCTGGGCCACTGGACTTGTCGCAGCTCACGAGTGAACGCAGGGCAAGCTACCGTGTACAGCAAGTCGCCTGGTCCTCCGGGCGCGTGCATGTCAACAGCGGGCCCAGCGCGCTGGTCAGATTGACGCCGCGCTTCTCTCCGACGCTCGATGCGGGTTCGAGCGTCTTCTTGTTGTCGATTGTCGGCAACTTGGCGCAGATCGCGGCGAGCCCGCGGATCTGATGACGCAGTGGAGTCGTCGTCGATGTTGATCCGGCGAGCCGGCGATCTTGGCCTCCTTGGCGGGGAGTGCACGGTGGTTGCACCCCCGGCGGTCTTGTCGCCATCGGCCCGCGCCTGGCTGACTTGCCGCGGCCATGACGCGCTCGGCTGCTGCGGGGTGTCGCCGTTGGCGAAGGCGATGAGACTTTGGATGGTGGCCCTCCAGTCGTCGGCCTTGTCTGCCGCTGGAGGGAAGTCGAGGAGCAGTCGAGCTCGTGCTAGAGCTTCTGCTGGAGTGGCGGGTAACGGTGGCAAGCGGTGCGAGGAGCGGGATATGCTCGGACTTCTAACTACGTTAGAAGGAGCAGCATCCCGTCCCGGCGACCGTGCCTTGCTCGTGCCAGCATGTTGATGTGCATGCTGGCCTTGAGCGTCCCGAGATCCGCCAGCTTGACCTTGGCCCAGCAAGCGTATGGTACCTTGACTACCACGTCGCTGCCGGTCTCGCGCTTCCATAGATGGGCGCGGTGCGTGTATGGACGCCGAGGCCTTGGAGTGCGCCCGGTCGTCCGTCTTGTCCTTGGACTTGGCGGCGCCGTGAGTTTCCTCGCCGACGTCCGTCCTTCCGCCGGCGTCTACCCCACCAGCCGTTGGCTCCGGCGGTGGCGGGATCGACGCGGACGGGCCTGCTACCTCCAAAGATTTCTTCTTCGGCGGCATCTTGATGAAGATGTTGAAGATTTCGCTCGCGTGAACGCCGGATCAGGTTCACACAACCTCGACGCACCCCCTACCTGGTGCGCCAAAGATGTCGGGGAAACTGATCGCCCACGAACACCTATGGGACCGGAGCCCCTTTTCGGTACGGCAGGGGGCGGAGGATGCACAAAGAGCGGATCGAGGCGATCACGCGAGCAGTTTACCCAGGTTCGGGCCGCACGAATGCGTAAAACCCTACTCCTGCCTTGGTTTGTATTGAGTTCTTGCTCGGGAGCGAGGAGAGCTACAGTATGCTCTAACCGCTGGCAAGCCCGAGCGTGAGAGTGGTCGATGTTCCGAACCCCTTCTACGTTGCGCATGGGCCTCCTTTTATAGGTCAAAGGGGTCACCGACAGGTGGCAACATAGATGGGGGTAAAAATGTAAAAAGAGTGGTAGTTGGAACAGTGTTTGTATAGTGCTCTATACCTAACTCTAACGGCAGGGGACAAGGGCATTGAATGCCTGTCGCCGTCGCCCCAAACAGTGCAAAAAGTGGCCGTTAGGGGCGTCACCGTTCGCCACGACGGTAGCATCGTCATCGCAGCTTGCCACCATGTTCCCCTGGCTGCACATCCTTCCGCCACGTGCATCTGGGAAGGTCCCAGGGCGACACGTGGGTGGATGAGCTGGAGCGTGGGTACTGAGTGGAAGCTTGCCGCGGCAAGTGCCTTGCCGCGGTCGCTATCTTGTCGCGCCCGGGAGTTTGTCGCTCACCGGGCCTTGCCGGGACGCGTGGCGCGTCGCGGCAAGTTCTCTTGAGGTGCCTTTAGTGGGTATTCCCGGCAAGCTCCTCTTGCCAGGGTCTTGTACCTTGAGTGGTTATGTGCCTTGAGTGGCTATCCCGGCAAGCTCCTCTTGCCGGGGTCCTGTTTCTTTGACTTGAATACCTTGTTCTTGAATGGCCCCAAGGGGACCACGGAGGACCTTGGTGGTCGCATGGCAAGCCTTGCCGCGGGACGCTGCAACTGCCCGTGCACAAGTTCGGGATACTAAGGTACCCCTACTTTAGTACACCGACAAATACTAACAAAGCAATCATGTCTTCTCAAAATACTATGGCTAAAGAAAGTTATCCCTACAAAATCATATAGTGTTGGATATGCTCCCTCATTATCACACAAAAATATTCATATCATGCACAACCCCGATTTCAGCCAAGCATTTGTTTTCATACTCTATCTTTTCAAACCTTTCAACTTTCACGCAATACATGAGCGTGAGCCATGGACATAGCACTATGGGTGGAATAGAGGTGGTTGTGGAGAAGATAAAAAGAGGGAGGTAGTCTCACATCGACTAGGCGTATCAACGGGCTATGGAGATGCCCATCAATAGATATCAATGTGAGTGAGTAGGGATTACCATGCAACGGATGCACTAGAGCTAAATATGAATGAAAGCTCAACAAAAGAAACTAGTGGGTGCTGAAAGTGCAGTATATCGACTAGAGGGGGGGTGAATAGGCGATTTTTATGAAATGCTTCGAAACATGGTAGTTTCGAAGACAAACGATAAGCTCAAGCCTATTAGTATGCAGCGGAAAGTGGACTACACTAGATAAGCCATAGTCATGTATTCAATGAAGTGAAAGCATGAAGACAAATAGCAACTAGGTAGTAGTGATCATAAAGGAAGAAGGAATGAAGCCAATCACACCAAGTAGATACTCAGTGAAGACAATCAGATAAGGCAAGCATGCAATGACTTCACAACGTATAGCAGTAAGTAAAAGGAAGGGAAGGATAGAACCAGTAGCTCGGGAAGACAGTGATTTGTTAGACCAGTTCCAGTTGTTGTGACAACTGTACGTCTGGTTAGGGAGGCTGAGATTTAACTTAGAAGACCGCGTCTTTACCTTGTTCCCCTTGAGCTAAGGACACCTAGTCCTCGCCCAATCACTCTGGTAAGTCTTCAAGGTAGACTCCCAAACCTTCACAGACTTCGTTCACCGGCGATCCACAATTACTCTTGGATGCTCAGAACGCGATGCCTAACCGGCTGGAGGAAACACAGTCCTCAAGTGTAATAAGTCTTCAGGTCACACAAACAGAAAGACTTCAGCGATGCCTAACACTCTTTGGCTCTGGGTGTTTGGGCTTTGTCCTCGCAAGGATTTCTCTCTCAAATGCTTCGGAGGTGGGTTTCTCTCAAACGACAAAAGCCGTGCAATAACTCTGAGCAGCCACCAATTTATGGTGTAGGGGGTGGGCTATTTATAGCCACTGGGCAACCCGACCTGATTTGTCCGAAGTGACCCTGGGTCACTAAGGAACTGACATGTGTTCTAACGGTCAGATTTCAAACACAAATGGCAACTTTACTTGAGCTCCAAGTAAAGCTGACTCATCCGCCTCTGGATAAGATTTGCTCTCATAGTCTTTGCTCGAAGACATAGGATTTGGTTGAGCATCACTTCAGTCACTCTGACTTAGTTCACTTGGACCCCACTTAATAATACGGTGGTTCCTATGACTCAACAAAGAAGAAAAGGAAACAACGAAACATCTTCGTCTTCGCTCTCCATAGTCTTCACACAATGTCTTCTCATGTCATAGTCTTCAGTATGATTATCTTCATATACCACCACTGATATTAATGTCTTCATACATTTTTAGGGGTCATCTCCGGTAGGTTAACCGAACCAATGAGGGACTACTACCTGTGTTATCCAGCAATTCTCACAAACACATTAGTCCCTCAACCAAGTTTGTCGTCAATACTCCAAAACCACTAGGGGTGGCACTAGATGCACTTACAGGTGTGCATCCAACTTGCTTGCTCACGAAGACCTAGGGCATTTGAGGAAGCCCATCGTTGGAATATACAAGCCAAGTTCTATAATGAAAATTCCCACTAGTATATGAAAGTGACTAACATGATACTCTCTACAATGAAGAACATGGTGCTACTTTGAAGCACAAGTGTGGAAAAAGATAGTAGCAATTGTCCCTTTTTTCTTTTCTTTTTTTCCTTTTTTTCTCTTTTTTTGGCCTTTTTTTGGGCCTTTCCTTTTTTCTTCTTTGCGGTGGGGCTTTATAGATTCAGCCTTTCCTCCCGTGGGACAATGCTCTAAAAATGATGATCATCACACTTTCATTACAATACGATATTACAACTCGATACTACAACAACAACAAAGTATGACTCTATATGAATGCCTCCGGTGGTGTACCGGTATGTGCAATGAAACAATAGTGACATGTATGATAAGATTATGCATGGTGGCTTTGCCACAAATACGATGTCAACTACATGATCATGCAATGGCAATATGACAATATGATGTGTGTCATATAAACGGAACGGTGGAAAGTTGCATGGAAATATATCTCAGAATGGCTATGGAAATGCCATGATAGGTAGGTATGGTGGCTGTTTTGAGGAACATTATGGTGGCTGTTTTGAGGAAGGATATATAGTGGGTTTATGGAACCGGCGAAAGTTGCACGGTACAAGAGAGGCTAGCAAAGGAGGAAGGGTGAGAGTGTGTATAATCCATGGACTCAACATTAGTCATAAGAACTCATATACTTATTGCAAAAATCTACGAGTCATCAAAACAAAGCAATCAATGCATGCTCCTAGGAGGGAGGTTGGTAGGAGTTAGCCATCGCGCGCCCCCGACCTCCACACAAAGGTTGACACTCTACAAATATCTCATGCTCTAACTTAGTCACACAACGGTTCACCATACGTGCATGCTACGGGAATCACTAGCCTTAACACAAGTATTTCTCAATTTCATAATAACTCCACTAGCATGACTCAAATATCACTATCCTCATGTCTCAAAACAATTATCAAGCATTCAACATCTCATTCTATTCAATGCACTTGGTGTGAATTTTTTTTACTACATTGACATTGGATGTTTATCATGTGAAGACTAGTTTCTTTAGCCTAAACACTTTACCATGTTGTTTTGATATACTCTCAAATAGATATAAGTGAAGCATGAGAGTTCAACAATTTCTACAAAATATTATCACCACCATGCTCTAAAAGATATAAGTGAAGCACTAGAGAAAAAACTATTCAACTCAAAAGATATAAGTGAAGCACATAGAGTGTTCTAATAATTTCTAGGCCATGTTTAACTCTCTCAAATAGGTGTGTCCAGCAAGGATGATTGTGGCAAACTTACAAGCGAAGACTCAAATTATACAAGACGCTCCAAGCAAAACACATAACATGTTGCGAATAAAAATATAGCTCCAAGTATAGTTACCGATGGATAAAGACGGTAGAGAGGATGCCTTCCCGGGGCATCCCCAAGCTTAGGCTTTTGATTATCTTGAATTTACTTGGGGTGCCATGGGAATCCCCAAGCTTAGGACTTTGCTACTCCTTGTTCCATAGTCCATCAAAGCAATACTCAAAACTTGAAAACTTGACAACACAAAACTTAGACAAAAATTCTAGTGAGCTCCGTTAGTAAGAGAAAGCAAACCACTACTCAAAGTTACATCAATGAATTCATTCTTCGTTTATATTGGTGTTAAACCTACTGTACTCCAAGTTTTCTATGGTTCATATCCTCCAATATTACTCATAGATGCATCGGAATAAGCAAACAACACACGAAAAACAGAATCTGTCAAAAACAGAACAGTATGTAGTAATATGCAGGGTTCGCTTACTTCTGGAACTCCAACAAATTCAAAATAAATTGGTAAATTTGTGCAATTTGTCTAACAATCAGAATCAAATAGAATCAACTAAAAATCACGCTCCAGTAAAATCCCACGACTACTTTAGCAAGCGCTAACGATTCTGTTTTTCACAGCAAGATCATATAAACTTCACACAAGTCTTACCAAAGGTTCTACTTGGCACAAACACTAAACAAAACATGAAACCACATCTAATCAGAGGCTAGATGCAATATTTATTCCCTAACATCAAAAAAAGAAAAAAAAACATAATTTTGGGTTGCCTCCCAACAAGCGCTATCGTTTTACGCCCCTAGCTAGGCGCGATACAAGATAAATCTAGGGATTGCCATCTTTGGTCATCACCCTTTTAATGGTGTCAAGTTCGAATCCGGGAGGTTCCTTGTGTATCCCTTCATATTCAGAAATCTTAAGATCTAAAGCATCCAACCGCTTATTGCAAAGAGTAATCAACATATTCATGCGATGGAGATTCCCACTAACACTCTTAAGAGGTTCAAGAGATTTTTGTAATATTTTCGTTACTTCGCAAATTTTCTCAAAAACTTGCGTCCCTTCCAGGGTTGAGTTTGACTCCTTTTGGGGAGGTAGTGTTCCCACTATTCCCTCTATGATTTCAAGCGCGAAACTAGGATCAACTTCAATAAAATTTCCTTTGGCAACATAATCCAAGAGTTGTCTATGAGACATATTCAATCCAACATAAAAATTGCGAAGAAAGATTCTAAAATTCACTTCTAAGGTGCACTTACGATAAGATTCCATCATCCTAAACCAATAATCTTTTAAGTTTCCTCCTTGCCTTTGCTTGAAGTGAAGTACTTCAAACTCGGGAGACAAAGGAGCGGATAAGGGGCTAGCCATAATGACAAGCAAGCAAGCGAACGAAAAAGACACGGCAGAAGGAGGGCAAATAAAACGGCAAGGGTGAAGTGGGTGTGAGGAAAACGAGAGGAAAATAAATGTAATGCGAAGGATAAGGGTTTGTGATAGGTACTTCGTATATAACTTTTGCGTAAACCTCCCCGGCAACGGCGCCAGAAATTCTTCTTGCTACCTCTTGAGCTTGCGTTGTATTCCCTTGAAGAGGAAAGGGAGATGCAGCACAGTAGCGTAAGTATTTCCCTTAGTTTTTGAGAACCAAGGTATCAATCCAGTAGGAGACCACGTGCCAGTCCCTCGCACATGCACAAACAAATAAGAACTTCGCATCCAACGCGATAAGGGGTTGTTAATCCCTTTACGTTCACTTACGAGAGTGAGATCTGATAGAGATGATAGTTATATTTTTGGTATTTTTGGTTTAATAAAACAGCAAACAAAAGCGGTAAATTAAAGTAGATGTAGATTGATATATTGAGAATAGACCCGGGGGGGCATAGTCTTCTCTAGTGGCTTCTCTCATGATAGCGATATTCTACGGCGGGTAAACAAATTACTGTCGAGCAATTGATAGAAAAATGAATAATTATGAGACTATCTAGGCATGATCATTGTATATAGGCATCACGTCCGAGACAAGTAGACCGAAACGATTCTGCATCTACTACTATTACTCCACACATCGACCGCTATCCAGCATGCATCTAGTGTATTGAGTTCATACGAACAGAGTAACGACTTAAGCAAGATGACATGATGTAGAGGGATAAACTCAAGCCAAATGATGAAAACCCCATCTTTTTATCCTCGATGGCAACAGTACAATACGTGCCTTGCTACCCCTACTGTCACTGGGAAAGGACACCGCAAGATTGAACCCAAAGCCAAGCACTTCTCCCATTGCAAGAACTATAGATCTAGTAGGCCTAACCAAACCAATAATTCGAAGAGACTTGCAAGGATATTATGAGCACACATAAAAAGTTCAGAGAAGAACCAAATATCTTCCTTAGATAACCTTGATCATAAACTCACAATTCATCGGATCTCGACCAACACACCGCAAAAAGTGATTACATCAAATAGATCTCCTCGAAAACCGAGGAGAACTTTGTATTGAGATCCGGAGAGAGAGAAGAAGACATCTAGGTACTAGCTATGGACCCGAAGGTCTATGGTAAACTACTCACAACTCATGGTGAGGGCGATGATGATGATGATGAAGGCCTATGTGATGGATCCCCCTCCCGGAACAGGCTCCAAGATGGGATCTCCACGGGAACAGCAGCTATGGCGGTGGAATTAGGGTTTTATCTCTACGTATCGAGTTTCTGGGGTACGCAGGTATATATAGGAAGAAGGAGGGCATCGGGGGCCACACAAGGGGGCCTCGAGGTAGGGGGCGCGCCCTGGGAAGGGGGACGCGCCCCCACCCTCGAGGGCAAACCCTCTGTCCCCTGACTTACTCCTGACGTTTCCCGTGCATGATTTCCTCCAAAAATATCTCTCGCGAAGGTTTCATTCCGTTTGGACTCCGTTTGATATTCCTTTTCAGCAAAACCCTGAAATAAGCAAAAAAACGGCAATCTGGACTGGGCCTTTGGGTTAGTAGGTTAGTCCCAAAAATGATATAAAAGTGAATGATAAAGCCCATTAAACATCCAAGACTTCATAAATAATAGCATGGAACAATAAAAAATTATAGATGCATTGGAGACATATCAACGGCGAGGCCTAGGAAGGGAACGACACGGAGGCAGGGAAGACTCGGCAGTTGTTTCCCACGTAGAGAGGAGTACGACTGTACGAGGGTTCACTGGTTCATCTGCCGTCGTCGGAGAATAACAACAGGTGTTGGTGAGTAGAGGGATGGATAGGCCAGCGATGGGAGTACAGTGGGGCGGTGAGGCCTGCGCGGCAGCACAGCCGGCCGCGGGGAGGATGGAGCAGGCAGTCTCGTCGGTGCTTGTTTGAGCGGCTGGAGCAGGAAGAGCAGAGATTGAAGAAGCACGACGGCCGTTGAATGGACATCCAACAGTCACTGCTTGTGCATCAACCTTTTTTTAGGAAAGCCTCAAATCTGTGGAAAACATCATACATCCCATCTGCAATTATTTCTAATAATTTACAACCCATTTGCTAATTCTTAAGGGTTTTTTTGAGCCCATATTCTTTTTGTTAGCATTACAGCCCATATTGTGGACACGGTTAAAAAATTATACGAAATTTTGCATATTTCGGTGCGGTCCGAACTATTTTTAATCCCGAAATTTCGAGTCATATTCAAACTGATTTTGGAAATAAATGTATATCAATATAAAATCCAACAAATTGTCCAAGCAAAAAATCAATGCAATTTAAAATCTCGAAATGAAAAAAAAAGATATTTGAAACTAATTGCCGGTTCGATGTGTTTTAAAAATGTACAGCCCATTTCTCATTACTGATAGGCCATTTTCTCGGCCAGCCGAATGAAGCTCTCCTCGTCTTGAAAGATTTGTAGCCCAGCAGGCCTGAAAAGAGGTGTCGGTGAGTGGAGGGATGGCCTTGCCAGCGGTGGGAGTAGTATGGGGGCGGTGAGGCCTCTGCGGCATCCCAGCCGGCCACGGGAGGCAGGAGTAGGTGGCATGACCGGCGCTGCTTTGGGCGGCTGGAGCAAGAAGACCAGAGGTTGAAGAAGCACTACGGCCGTTGGATGGACATCATACTGTCACTGGAGCTAGAATCGTTCATATTGACTAAGTTGACAAAGCACTCCATCCCCGTCAACTTAGTAGGCCCACAAGTCAGCCTCCCAGTATGGTGGGTCCTAACTAGCAGGGAGTCGCAGACGGAGAGGTGTACGAGGGTTAACTGGTTCTGGTGCGGTGTGGTTCGGCGGTCGGTGCAGAAGAACAGAAGGTGTGGAGGGGTGGAGGGATGGCCTAGCTAACGGTGGAGTCGCGCTTCACAGCGAAGCGTGCTAAGCAGAGCTGCTAGCAGCAGGAGACGTGAGCAGGTGGTCCCGGCGACGCTGGAGGAAGAAGACGAGAGATTGAAGATGGATGTGGGTCGTTGGATGTAAATCCAACGGCTAACGATGTCAGAATCATTTGTTGACTAAGTTGACAACGACTTGCATTGGCTTCGGCCTATTGGCCCACATTTCAGCCTCCAAAAATGTGGCACATATTCAATCCATTCTTTCAGAATTACCAGTTTTTTGCGGGGTAGAATTTACAGTCCATTTGATCTTTTTTTTTGAATTACAGTCCATTAGCTGGGCCGTGTTAACAAATAATGTAGTTTCTATGCGTCCCATTTATGTTTTTCCTAAAAAATTACAGGCCATTTGCACTTTCTCGAAATACACGATTTAGTTGGGCTGATTCTAATTATAATGTTCAGGTGGGCGCAGCAATGTTATCAAAAAATAAACAGTGGCTGAGCATTTTGTTATATATATATATATATAAAATAAGTGATTTATTATTACATTGGTCCTTAAATCTCACCAAGCTTTTGTACATAATCACCAGGATTTTCGTTGGCAAAACAAATCCAGGATTTTATGGTTAAGAAATTATTTTTATAAGTTAACAAGATGTGGGATATTGTTTTCTTACATATGTAAGTATCTGTTAAATATATGATGACAATAACAATAATATATAATAACATACAAAATAATTTAAATATATATAATATAGTTAGAAGGGAAACATAAGTTGGACCAGGCGTTCCTATTCTTATATAGAAAAATAGAACAGACCTCTGCGTTTTCTTCAAAAAAAATACAAAAATTGGGCTGCCGATGTTTCAGGAAAAATAAAACCTCGGTTGGGAGGTCCATAGGCCGGTCGATACATGATGGCCCTCAAGAAAATACAAACTAGCCTATGGACCTCCCATCCGAGGTCGTGGGTTGTGCATGTTAAAAAACAAAGCCTAGACGAGGCAGCCCAAATCCCAGCTGATACTTGCTGCCCCAGTGATAATAAATGATACATGCGAGCTCACCGGCTTCGTTGTGAATTTATCTCCTATAGTAACTACGTTGAAGCACCTAAAAACGTAACTATGTTGACAAACCCGTGGGCCCTAACGTTAGTATAGCATTAGGAGGAAGTATTTTTTAGATGAGGCACTTGCTTGCGTACGGCCATAGACCTAGTGGGTCCCGACTATCTGCCTCTCCACGTAAAGCCCTCTCCAAATTCTCTCGTTTGTTCAGCATGTTCACAACGGTAGACAGTGGCGTTGCGAGATCCGACTACCTGATGAAGTGCCTTATTCGTAACGAAACAACTGAACTAGCCCAGTGGCCGAGTGACACTACCCGACAGCTGTTCCGCCCGGGTTCGATTCCACCTGTGCAGAGAAAATATCTCCAGAATTTTTGCCTCTTCCTTTATTGACATGTGGATCCCAATTGTCATCTACGCACACCACGTCCTACACTTGCCAAAACTTCGTCCCTCATTTTCTCTGTTTTTTCGCACACTCGACATTGTGTGAGCATTTAGAAAATAGCATATCTTTTTTACTGTGCATCATATGAAGATGTGCTATGCATGAATGTTGATCAGCATGATGTTAACTGGCTGGTAGTTCTAGTTTCGACCATGAATAAAACTTCCAGCATGATGTTAACACTGTTTGAAAAGGCCGTGTTAATATAAATGCTCTGCCTCTGAAAGTTGCAGTTTCTTATCTGAAACTGAACTTGGAGTTTCTTATCTGGAACTGAAACTTGCAGTTTCTTCTCTGAGAATCACATTGTCTGCACTTTTATACTCCTATGAAACTACATTTTTTTAAGTGTAGTGAAAATATCTCCAAATTTTTTGCCTCTGCCTTTATTGACATGTGGGTCCCAATTGCGGTGCCACATGTGGGTCCCAACTGATCTTCCGTGTCTTGCAGGGAACGTCCAGGTACCAACGTATGTACTTCTATTAACTCACCCGACTTGCGGGCCGGGGAGTGTGCCTATGGTCGGTTCTCAGTTGCGGTGCCACATGTGTGTGCAAATGCAATATGACGTGTGTTCCATTCGAAGAGCGGCGTGCCAGACCGACCAACCGTCTCGGGTGCGATGCGAACGCGACGGGCATGTTGAATACTCCGTACATGTGTACCGCCGTTTTCTTGAGGCTTTACTCCATGGCGCAATCCATGGATACAAAAGTAGTATACTGTACTTTTTAAAAGTCAAGGGCGGGGCTTTCCCCGTGCGGTAGGCGGGGCAGTTCCGCCTGGTCGGTTCGACAGAGACGCGAGAAGATGAGGGAGTAGTCTGCTGCAAACGTAGGGTTGTGTGATTTGACAGTGAGTTACTGTTGGACAGGTGGGCCCCAGTGATTTAACTTGCCATTATCATTTTAACTTCCAAGCCGGATTCCTGACCACCTCCATAAAGGTGCCTAACGCACCATGTTAAATCTACAAGGGCGCGACCGCGCGAGCGAGGCGACGGTCGTGGTAGGCGCGACCATGATACGGGCTGCTGGCAGCCCTTGGATCTAAGATCGAACGGTCGCATGCTAAGTTGCTAAAAATTTGCAGAATAACCCTCTAGGATAGGATATTCACCCATAGGTCTAGAATCAAGCCAAGCAACCATTCGATCTCAGATCCAAGGGCTCTCGGAAGCCCGTATCATGGGAGAATGGAAAGCTTCGTATCACCTGTAATTTTCCTGATGCTTGACATGACATTGAAAGCCATTTAATTGGGTGTCGAGTAGACATGACATCTAATTGGGCCCCCATAGTACTGTGCATGAATCCATTTATCCACTAGGCAAGCCACTGCCCTACCATTCGCACACGCCCCCCACTCGACATAAACCGCTCCTAGTCGTCCCGTCCTTTCACATTACAGCAGTTCCACTAATCCTAACCCTCCTCCCAAATCCATGGCGTCCCAAATCTCCATGATCAGCAGTGAGTACAGGGTTAGAACCATCACCGGCGATGAGTTTGACATCATCTACACCCGTTCTTCCGCAACGATGAAAGAATACCTTGCTCGCTTCATCCATGTTCGAAAACTCAAATGATGAGTGGGTCGCTGGGCTAGATGTTGAGTACACCACAGTCCTGGGAAGTGAGAAGAAACTAAAGGAGGCAGAGAAGAAGAAGCCCACCGTGATACAGGTTTGCGTGCATGACTTATGCTTGGTCTACCACATATGCCATGCCGACGTTCAGTGCGAGGAATTTAAGAACTTCCTCAAGGACGGCCGAGTCAAATTCGTTACTGTGGACTTTAGGAACGACAAGGAAATCCTAGGTTGGATAGGCCTCGTTGTAGGCCATCCCTTCGATCTCTAGAAGGAGCGCCTGGTGTCCTCCTCTCAGCCTTCAATGCTGACCCTGGCAAGAGCCATGGTTCATCCTATGTACGGTGAACTGAAGAAACCTCTGCACACGTTTCATTGTGCATGACAGTGGACTGTGCTAGATATAGACCACATCCACTACGCCGCAATGGATGGCTACCTTTGTTTCACTATCTACAAGGGTTGGATGAAGAGAAAGAGCCAAGTGTGCGGTTCAAGCAAAGAAGTATCGCCCAAGAGGAAGAGGGACAAGGACAAAGTCGAGGACGTGGACGAGGACTCCAAGTAAGGTGGCAGTGTCGTTGCTCATGGTGGTTCTAATGCAGTGTCTACCGGATTAGTTGCTTAGTTTAATTTCTGGTGTGCTTAGTTTTATTTGAGGGGTGTGTTGTGTTGAGCCCCCAGCAGAACTATGTTATGTTTCTTCTCGTTATATTTCGTACAATTCATCTTTTAGTTGGTATAGTACTGCCACTCGTTTCTTGACATTATATACGTACAATATATAAACTGCTGGCTATATGATGTTGGCCATATATA
>LR738709.1:453653627-453663811 GCA_902687465.1 Secale cereale
ATATATATATATATATGGCCAACATCATATAGCCAGCAGTTCAGTTGTCAAAGAATTTCAGGGTGCTTAGTTTTGTCATAGAATTCCAGGGTGCTTAGTTTTATTTGAGGGGTGTGTTGTGCTGGATACCATTAACTTATCATTGTGAGAATCTGCTTATTTTTGTCATCTAACATGGTCAACGGGTTTGACGTGACAATAACAATGTCTAATGGCATTTCCGAGCAAACATCTAACTTAACGATGGCATTTTTTAGATATCTAATTGCATTTTTGAGCATGCATCTCACGGATCGATGTCATTTTTTGAGTAGTTGTAACTTCTAATGGCAAAACTGAGTAGTGATACACAACTAGTGGCATAAATAATAAGAACCCAAGAATTAAGTAGGGCTAATTTCTTTATTTCTTTCTTTCTTTATACCTTTGTGTGCGAAACAATATACGCTGCCTCCCGCCAGATTTTCTTTACAGAGGCAACATAGAACTATATGAGTGACCTGTTAAATTTTGGAATTATTCTGGGTTCGTTTGGCCTTTTTTATACATTAATTGAGTTTATGGTCATTTAATGTGCATAATTCAAATTTGAACTACAAGCACATGCTCCCGTGCACCAAAGTTGACTGAAACATCACATGTGTGTCCTTAGGTGAATTTCTAGGTCCCATGCAAGTAATTGTAATGATATTCAAACATCTGGGCATCGTGGTTCGGCCGAGAACATTGAGAAGCTTGGTTTTAAAATTCTTTTAAATCCAAAACACGCCTGAAAATCATGAAACTGGGCATGGTGTCATGGCATGGTACTACCATGTTGTGGTAAAAAAATTGCAGAGTAGGAACAAGTTTTGGTATAAGTTTCTTGCAAACCGGAGCTTCTCTCAAGAAGGCTCATGGTTCTGAGAGGGAACGTGTCACCTTTGTGTGCATAATTCAAATTTTAAATACAAGCACATGCTCCAGTGCACCAAAGCTGGTTGAAAAATCACATGTGTGTCCTCAGGTAAATTTCTAGGTCCCATGCCAGAAATGGGAATGAAATTCAAACATCTGGGCGTCATGGCTTGGCTGGAAACATTGAGAAACTTGGTTTTTTAATTCCTGTAAATCCGAAACACGCATGAAAATCATGAATCTTGGCTTGGTGCCATGACATGGCACCAACATGTTGTTGTAATTTTGCTGTCCGGTTTACGAAGGCGCACACATTAACAATCAACAAAGTCATTTTGGAATAAGTGGTGTCATGTTACAATCGGAAACACAAGTATTATTGAAACCATGGGCGTTCTATTTACCATTAATGTTCCGCCACGCGTACCATTTTTTATTAGCTAGGAGGCATCATGCAGTGTAGCTATTTGAGTACGGGAGGCATGGGATCAGACCCATGCGCGTGCTTATCGGGAGGAGAGCCCTTTGACCTCCATTTGTCGTCCACCTCTCTCCCAAGGTCTCCATTAATGGTGCCCGAGCCTCTGTTTAATGGCGTGGCAATGTCTCACTCGACTGAGATTTAAGAGAGAAAAAGGAAAATCTGAAAAGAAAATTTTGCACGGATCTTGATGTAAGATCCGACGGACCTATATAGCATCTACTGCGACTTATAGCATGACTGATGAATATATATAAGGACGACGAGAGTGGATAATAATTGTCTTACATAATTAGGAAGATAATTAGAAAATCCACATGTGGCTACGCCCGAAATACACAAGGGCAAAACAAGAAGGAAGACGCATACAACGATCTGGCTCGTTGATCTCTACTTTCTTTATGCGCTACAGGTCGCAGAGACTAGTTCTCGTGGCGGGCGATGATCTCTTTCATCAGTTTCATGTCCTTAATACACTGCTTGGCAGCATCCACGGATTACTGCACCAGCATGTTGCACTCGACGCAGAGCATGGCATTCTCGTCCATAAGTTTCTTGATGATGACGTTCGTCCTCTGCAACACGGCAACAGTCTCCTCCTCCTGCTTCGTCCTTCCGGCAATCTTCGCCCTCAGCAGGTCGCGCTCGCCCCGGAGCTTCGCATTGCCCTCCCCCAGTTGCCGGATGATGCTGGTAGCCTCGTCCTGCATCCTCGGCCAGCCGGAGATCTGATCCATCCACTACTAGGAAAAGGGATGTAGATGGAATTGATACTAATGGCGCACCAGAGAAGCAGTGCGCCATTAGTATATAATAATGGCGCACCAACCTCTGATACGCCATTAGAGTTCAAACTACTAATGGCGCACCTGACCCAGGGTGCGCCATTAGTATCAAAAAGATTTTTTTTGAACTAGTGCGCCTATCCAAACATACTAGTGCACCAGCAGTAAAGTGCGTCATTAATGTTCTTTTTTTATTATATTTTTATTCTTTTTGTTGCAAAACTACTAATGGCGCACTAGCCATCAATGCGCCATTAGTAACGTTGATTACTAATGGCGCATGGATGGGTGGTGCGCCATTAGTAAAGTAGGACAGCTAGATATTTTGGACAGCCACACCTACCCACTCACTTTCCCTTCATTCTCTCCACCTCGATCCTCCTCCAAGCTTGTGTCGGCTGCAAACTGGGTGAGTACGCATACCGGAGGTGATGTTCCAGTTGTGCCCGCTATGCCCGCTGGCTCGTGCCCACTGTGCCCGATGTGCCGCCGAATCGCTGATGGTCCAGTTTTAAGCCGACTAGATCGGAGCTCATGGAGTGCCAAGATCCGCGCTGCAGTGTGTTCGTCACGGCCTCCCATCTCAGGCTCCGGCAGCGGCTGGTTCGTCACCGCCTCTTCAGCATCACCTTGCGTCCTCCTTGACCTCGTCGACTGCAAGTCGTTGGTGAGCTCCATCTCAATTTTATTATCTAGTACATGTATGATGCATATAGTTTTATTTTCTTGTGCTTGTTCATGTCAAATCTGCTCGTGCCTGAATGATGCACTTTTGCAACTTTGATTTGATGCTCGTACTTGTTCAAGTCTTGGTGGTTTGGCAGTCTAATTTGGACATTATGTTTAACTGTTAAGTACTTTGGAGAACCAAGTTAGTAGGTTAAGGACAGGTAGATAATCCTCATTTTGAAATTTAGGACATTGCACTGAAAATAATAATATCTACGGTTGTTCCATTTATCGTCACAATACACATTCATTATGTGAAAAGTTGATGGACAGTGTTGCTGGAATGTCGATTAACTTCCGTTTCGGCAAATTCAGGTACTCCATATGTCCTATTTTCAGCAAAGGTCATGCTGAAATTTTCCGTGAATTTTAGCATTAATTTTCTAAAAATAGAACATATGGGGTACTTAAGAGTCTGCCGGCATCTAGACAGTTGATATACTTCAGAGACATACTAGGAAACTTAAACATATGGATGCCGAAGACATACTAGATGGGGTTTAATTAAGTCTGCCATAGTACTTAAGAACCTGCCATTCTACTTAACAGTTCACAAACACTTCACAGTTCACAACCATACTAGCTAGCGCAAAAGTTAAACATCATCAACTTCACAGAGGGTGACTACATGGGACTCATAGCCTTCAGGAGGGCTGCATGCTCTGCCCTGATCTTCAGGTCCCTCCCACTCGTCTGTAAACCGCGTGCATGTGACATAAGGTGCTCATACATCCCATCATTGGGAATTGCCTTAGTGGTGCAGTATGGGCACCTGAACTTGCCCCACATGTAGTACGCCGCCTTCCCCTTCTCCCAAATCTTGTTGGCTTCCTTCTCAATGAAGGACTTGTGGTTCCACTCTTCCACCTCATCTCCAGAGTTGTACTGCACATACAAATGATTTTCATAAATACATACTTCCCATTTAGAGTAATGTAATTAACAAACATCAGATAATTGCCATTTACTGGAATTTAATGAACAAACAAACATCAGATAACTGCCATCTACTGGAATTTTAATTAACAAACATCAAATAGCTAGCCACGAATGTCCAGGAATTAATTAAACAGAAATAGACCACAGGTAAATCTAACCAAACTAAACTCAAATCATAGGCAGAAGTTCACATAATAACAAAATAACATCAAGCAAATTGTGCCTGGTCAATGCTCCCAGTCCTAGATAAATGGGAACACAGAACATGATTATTACCAAAACACATAGTAGCAGCTACGACATTGAACTGGTACGCTAGATGTCGTAGACCTTGAAGAGATCCATGGCGAGCACCCCAAACTAGCTCTAACCTATGCATCCAAACAGGGCCAAAAACAGCTTGGGGTTACCTCCTCGTCGTCGTCAGAATCAGACGGGTCGTTGAACCCGGCAATGTCCAGCTTCCTCTTGTTGCCAACAGCTTCCTCGTTCTGCAATATAAGTAATTAATTCAATTATACTACTAACTACATATAACACAGCACATAACATAATCTAACAATTAATTGAGGGAATATGCACAACTAATCTAACAACATATACAACACATAACATAATCCGGGCACATGCGGCAATCCAGATTCTAATATAAATAACCTAACTAAACATCTAATTAGAAAACCCTAACCACTACATCCACTAGATGATTCAATCACAGATTCTACATATAACTGCATATAAATTAATCCAATACAAAAAAAAACCTAACCACACTACATCCACTGGATGATTAATTCAATCATAGATTCCACATATCAGTGGCTATAATTGAATCCAATACCAAAAACCCCCAACTAAACATCTAACTCAAAAACCCTAACTAGTAGATCAATCACACCAAACTAAACTTTCACTATAAATCAATCAATCAAACATCTAAATCTACTGCTTAATGGGGGTAACTAGAAACGGAGGGGACTGCTGGCAAGGATTACCTGCAGGTCCACGTGCTCGCCGCCGGCCTCCGTAGGTCCATGAGATGGTCCGCTGGACGCCGTCACGCCAAGCTCCGGCACGGCGGAGGCCGCCACGGCCACCTTCTTCTCCTCCACGCCCGCCGCCACGGCCACCTTCTTCTCCTCCACGGCGCGTGGCGATGTAGCACCTCCTTCTATCATGGCAGCTTCGCCACGGCCTTGCTCCATCCGAGCCAGAAGCAAGCAGGAGGAGAGAGGGAGGCGGTGGTGGTGAGCGAGCAGGTGGGGTGGCCGGTGAGGGAGACGACGAGGCAGAGGAGAGAGGAGGGGGAGGGAGGCGATTTGGGGGAAATGGGGTGGGCGATGCGGCCGGTGCCCGTTCCCCTCCTCTTATATTTTTTTGGAAAATATCCACACACACACACGTGCACGCGCATGACCACGGGGAAACGGAACCGCCAGCAATGGTTGTGGTTAGCGCGCGATGGTCGTAAGGGCATCTACAATGCAGAGATGCTTAGATGATTAAAAAAACGAACAAAGGCCCACCTAGCATACAGAGAATTTGGACGAAGCGCCGGGCGCGTCGTTAGGCAGCGACGCTAGGGAATAGACCGGGAATCATGCCTACCTGGCTAAAACGGACGGGAATTAGATCCTGGCGCCGGTCACAAGCGCCCGCGTTGGACATGCCCTAAATGTCCTGCAATATACATATGCTTGTGGTTAGAGCAGTAAAGCATATAGTTGCGTACATTGAAGCCTGAGCCGGCTGTGTTGGTAATTTTGGTTCTCGGAAGCATGGAAAACAAATGGTAAATGCCTATAATTGACCCCTTAGGTGTAGGCAGGATAATACTCTCGGTAATGGCCACCTTTTCCGAGAGGAGCTCTCGGTAAAGCATCTAACCTAGATCTCTTTCCTTCTTGTGCATTCTCGATAATATGTATTATACTTTTGTTGTTGTTTTCTTCCATGCTTGGCAAACAACCTTAGCCCATCATAATTACCGTCTTGTGTTTTCTTCTTTGGCTAGTGCATAGCGATGCCGTCGTATGTCGTGTACAAGGGTAAGGTTCCCGGAGTCTACGACGAATGGGAGGAGTGTCGGAGACAGGTTCACCAATTCAGCGATAACAGTTACAAAGGGTACACCACTAGGGCCCAGGCGGAATCTAGATACGCCCGCTATCTAGCGGGAGAGGGGAGGGAGCGTTGGAGGAACCGGATGAAGACGAGTTTCATCGTGATGATGCTCATCGTGATGACCGCAGCTCTCTTCTATGTGATGGTAGTTTAGATGATCGATATCGACTTGTAATGTGAAGACAAACTCGCTACTCGCGGTCTCGAGACTTGTAATATAGTGTTCTATCTTTGTTCGGTCTTTTCAATTCGGAGACTAATATGATGAATTGTATTCGGAGACTAATATGATGAATTGTATTCAGAGACTAATCTTCTATTGTATTCGATGAATCTGTTGTTGATGTGTGCTGTCTATATTCCAATTATACATTTTGTAACCTGTGCAAAAAACAGAAAATAAAAAAATAAAAAAAACCTAATATTCATACTAATGGCGCATCACATCACGGTGCGCCATTAGTATGCCAAAGGATACTAATGGCGCATTATTAGATAGTGCGCCATTACTATGCCGAAGTTACTAATGGCGCATCTTGCTGGCGTGCGCCAATAGTATGCCAAAGCACCTGGGTATACATGGCCCCTCGGGAGGCATCCTAATGGTGCACTACTGTGCACACTAATGGCGTATCTGTGGTGCGCCATTAGTATACCAGATACTAATGGCGCACCAGAGGTGCGCCATTAGTAAAATGTACTAATGGCATGGCACTAATGGCGCACCACTAATGTGCCATTAATGGCCAAATTAGGTGTGCCATTAGTAGGCCTTTTCCTAGTTGTGATCTAGCTATGGACTATCGTATGCATGCACCTGTAAGAGTCCTCGCCTACCCACAAGAAATTTTCCCAGGCCCCGGCGGCGCGGCAGGACGTCCCTGCTGCGTTGGCGGCGTGGCGGGACATCTTTGCTGCTTCCGCGGCGTGGCCGGACCAGTCTGCTACATCGACGGCGTGGCGGGACCTCCGTGCTGCTTCGGCGGTGCGGCGGGACCTCTGTGCTGCTACTGCTGCACGGCTGGACATGTCGGCTGCTTTCGCGGCGAGGCAGGACATCTCTCATGCTTCCTCTTCCATGCTCACCTCTCCCTGGTGGAAATCTCTCGACCCAGAATTCACGCTGGCTATGGCTTGATTGACTTGATTATTTGTTGTGGATGAGGAGTTGAGGAGAAATGTGCAGTCATCTTATAACCGAGTACTACTAATACGCTCCTAAGTGGGAAACCGTTTAGGTTGTGATCGGTGTGAACAAGTTTGCAATTAAACATAGTGTGGTAGTAGTAGTAATTTGGAATGTGACGAGACGCGCTCAAAATTTATTAAAAGGCTAGAGGGCGGGGCAGTCTAGCTTGGTCCTTTTCACGAGAGGCGAGGGGCCTTTGTGATTTGATGGCTCATTACTGCTGGAAGGCGGGGCCTTGTGATTTGACTGCTCGTATAAATGTGCCGACGACCTGAGGAGGAGCAAAGAACCGTGCGGTATACTCAAGATTTCCAGTGGAGTACGACGGAGGAGCACGAAACACGGCAACCCAGTTCCATATCATCTACTCTCTACTCTTATTATATATTACTAGCAAGAGGCATTGTTCTATTGGCAATAAAGAATGATCTAATTTGCTAGTCATCTCATTTTTAGCATTGTTCTATTCATGCCTCCCAGAGAAGGTGACACATGCGGCAAAACACCAGAAGCAAAATAAGAAACACAAGAGAAAAAGAAGAAGGAGGATTATCACCCCAAAAAAAGAAGGAAGACGCACACACAAGTCTGGGGCGCTGCTCTCACTACATGAAGGGTTGCTGGCCGCGGAGTCGTAACTGCTTCTTCACCGCCTCCACGACCTCCATCTCCTTGCACATCTCTTCCGCCATCTTCATCATTGTGTCCATGACGCGGGATTTCTCGACGCGAGCCTTCATCATATGTTCCACAGCCGCATTACGTATCTTGACAGCAGTCGGGTGCTCGATGCATAGCTTTGCCAACTCCTCCTTCTGTTCCATGACGAGGGCCTGCAACATCTTCATCGAGGAACTACTATTCTCATGCAGCTTCTTCCAGCCGGCGTTCTCCTCCTTCAGCAGGCCGAGCTCGTGGCAAAGCTTCGCCTTGTCCTCCTGAAGTTGCAGGATTTCGCCGGTCGCCTTCTTCTCTGAGGCAATGCTCTTCTTTAGCAGAATCACCAAGCCGGCGGTCAACACCCCCTGCTCATTGAGCTCAACGTGCATGTCGGCGAGGCTCTCCTTCAGCAGCTCCACCAAGTCGTGGATGAACTCCTCCAACTTATTGAGGTGCTTATTGAGCTGATCGGGCATGTCGTCGAGGGAGAAAGACTCCAGCGCCGCCAGCTCGGCATGTTTGCCTCCGCGTCTAGGGCGCTCCTGGGAGCCATCGCCTGCCCGTGAGAGATATTTCGAGGTCTTTGCGTGGCGGCGAGCCCTCTTTTTTTCCGCAGCCATGGTTGCCGCTCGCTTGTTACGAGTAGTTCTCGACCTAGAGCTCTGCACACCGGCCATGGCAAGGACGGACGAAGAAGGAGGACTTATGTTGAGGAAGGTAGATAATTTTCGGTTAGGTAGTTCCTCTTTTTATAACCTAAGTACTAGCACTAGTACTAAAACCTGCATGGAACACGTTCAGGTTTGGTACGTACTGGTAGGTGTGAGCAGGCTTGCACTTAATGGTAGCACTAGTACTTTCGAATGTGATGGGAACAAGGTAAAAAGATTAATTGATGGTTTTTCGTTTTGAGGCCCAAAACGGCTCCAAATGAGTTTAGTGGAATATAAATTTCAAGTAGACTACACTGCTCAGATGCGTAAATATTATGTTACTGCCAAAAATTGGCACAAAATACGAAGAAGACCAATGGAAGTACTACTAGCAACCCATGATTTAACTACTCGCATGCACGCCGTGGAGTGGTAATGTCTTTCTTCCGCCCTCATGTCCACTCAATTTGCATGCGCTCTATTAATTGACCATCAATGAAGTGAAGGACTTTACACGCGTCAAATTATCACATGGGGTAGATCTTGCTACAAAATTGCGTTCGCCCGTGTACCCGCGTGTGCGTGCGAGGAATGAGTGCGTGCATGGCGTGCGTGCACATCTTCGCTTCGTGCATGTACCGCCAGTGCGGCTCAGGGAGGACGAGTACATTCTTCTGGAACCAGCAGCACGTCATTGTGATCAATCCACACAAGGATGTCACGACAACGCCTCCACATGTGCCACGTGGCTTCATGAACTGTAGGAGACACACTATGTAGCGTGCCATTGTATTTTGCACATACTCGAAGTACTAGTAAGGTACATGTGCATTGCACGCGTCAGATTTTGCAACCAAATTACGAATAAATAGCACACAGTAGCATGTAAGCTCTGAGTCATATATGCCTGATGTAGACCTTCGTTTAATTATTATAGTTCATATCATTCAAAGTCAATTAGTTTTTATAAAAAAACCTAGGGCCTCTTTGATTCGTAGGATTTCCAAAACGCGGGAATAGGAAGAACATGGGATTAAAGTGGAGTGTCGTCTTGAATCCTACAGGATGGTACGAGTGCTTGATTGTGCAAAGAAAAAACGTAGAATTCTTTCTAAGAGGTTTGAGTGGATGGGATGTTTCCTATGAAATCTAGTGCAAATGAATCATATGAAACGATTCCTATGGTTTACAATCCTACGAATCAAACAACCAATATAGGAAAAATTCCTAAGGATTAGAATCCTCCAAAATTCCTTCGAGAATCCTTTGAATCAAGGAAGCCCTTGATATATTATGATTCATGGAATTGTGCGTTGTAAAGCATAAAGTAAAAACAAATAATGGCAGTGCAACTAGAAAAAAAGTTTGGGCAGTTATGATATGGAAGATTCTTGAACAAAGGAGAACCACTATTGTTTTGAGATTTGTGCATTATGCTTAAGTTCAACCATGGACTCTGCTAGATTGTACATGTTGCAAAATCTGGTGGGGGGCTAGAAGATGGTGCGAGGGGCTGAGTGGAGGGAGACTATGAAGGAGTGCACAACTGCGAGATCGATATTTAGAAAGGGGGCGAGAACGTGTGCTATTGCGCGCAGTGGCGGAGCCATGAAAAATGTCCCATGAGCTAGGGGGCCAAGCATTTCTAATCCTTTACGAGAAGGGCCAATTCATCAACTTAAACCATTTTTACCAGCAATTGTCTAATGATCACATTCATATTAGCC
>LR738709.1:453663863-453674954 GCA_902687465.1 Secale cereale
GGGGGGGGGCTTGCTGCCCCCTGTCTTCACCATTATGCGCGCGTCTGAGAGATGAAGCGGAAGGCATGGATGATGATAGGGGGGCATTGGATATATAATTAATGTGGGTGTATTAGCTATATATGTTATCCTATATTGAGAGGTATAGATTGATCGATGTGGACGTGGGAAAGAAGGTGATACCTCACTAGATATATAGATTGATTGGTTTATGTGGAAAACTAAGAAAGACCTAGGTATACACACACACACACACACACACACACACACACACACACACACACACATAGAGGAACATCGATCGTTGCACATGCACGTGAGAGATAAAGAATGCTCGGTATGATGGAGAGAGGGATGTGTGTGTGTGTGTGTGTGTGTGTGCCTTCATGGGAGACCGACCTGAAGAAAAAGATTGCATGTGTGCGATGGATAATGCCGACTGGTAGTGTGTATGCATGCATGCACGAGAGAAAGTTAGTGGTACAATTATAAAGAGAAGACCAATGTTTGGGTGTAAAAGACTAGGTGAGGTCATAATCAATGTAAAGTTGAATTCAAATATTTGTATAAGAGATCATGATGTTTGAAACCCATGCATGCATGAATATAACGGAGATCTACGCGGTGTGGTTTGGAAACGAGCATGTTGCAATATATACACATAAAACAAGGTCAGATTGGTTTGAATATGATATACCGATGGCAGACATCGTTTGGCCACATTGCATCGGTGCATGGAAACACTATTCTAATTGGAGATGATGGGTGGCTTTCGCATCACATATCTATATCTATACCCCTATATATATATATATATATATATATATATATATATAATAAATATTATATTTTTTATATAGTGTGCGGATAACTTTAACTTTGAAAGATGGTCGTTGGATGAGCCCAATCCGATGGTGCAGAGCTGGCAAATTAGAGCACTACTGGCCGTTGGATATCATCTAGATTCCACCAGATTTTGCCACATGTAGAATCTAGAAGACTCTATGGTTGAACTTAAGCATAATGCACAAATCTCAAAACACAAGCACTTCTTCTTTGTTCTAGAATCTTCCGTATCAGAACTTCCCAAATATTTTTCTACATGATTTGTTTTTACTTTATGCCTTACAATGCACAATTCCATGAATCTTAAAATAGATTAGATTTCTTATAAAAACTAGATGATTTTGAATGAAATGAGCTATAAGAATTAAACGAACATCTACATCATGCATATATGACTCAAAGCTTACATGCTATAATGTGGTATTTATTCATAATTTGGTTGCCAAATCTCATGCGTGCAATGCACGTGTACCTTACTAGTCTAAATGGTGTTTGTGTATGTGTTGTGCGTGTTAAACACATTGTACGTAGTATATCATACTAGTCTAAATGTCTTTTTTGGGTACACGTTAAGCTTGTTCTCCCGAAATTTCAAGCCGCGCCTTGCTATGCCGAAATTTCAAGCTAGCGTCTCTGTCTATCGTGCTGCGAAACTCCCGCCTCTTCAACCCGCGCCTTGGTAGCCCGAAATATTTAAGATATATCTTTGTCTCATTGTGCTCCGACAACTCCCTCCATCTCAACCCGCGCCTTATTATTCCAAAATTTCAACGCACGCGAAAACTCTCACCTACTGTGAAATCCCGACATGCGAAATGCCCGTGATACCCCTGAACCGAAAGAACCGCCTCAAATCGGTGGGGGTACTTTCGTAACTTACCCCACATTTCGGACAAGCGCGTCCCTTAGCCATGGTTCCCCACTCCCATCCCACCCGCCCACCCATTCATACCCCGAGGCCGGCAAAACCCGCGAAGCTCCACACCCTCCTCCGTCCGCCACCCAGCCAGAGGCTCTTCCCAGATGACGTCGTCCACAGCAACACCTCGACGTCCCTCATCCACCGTACCAGATGACGATCCGTCATCGATCTGGTCATCCCGCCGGTTCAGCCACCCCGTGCTCCACCACCAAGGAGCTGCCCCGACGTTCCCCTCGTCTTTCACGCCACCTCCATTCCCACACCGCCGTCTTCACCTGCACCACCTGAAGAGCATCATCATCACCGTTTCATCGGATGAAGCTGTGGCATAATCGGCGCCACCAAAGAGGTTGTACATTAATCGCCGCATTTTCTTCTTGATTTGATCTCACGGTGCTGCCGGCGCTCGGTCCCGAGCCGACACGGCGTGGCTCCATCCACGGCGGCGTCGCCGGCCACTTCCTCCATGGCGTCGCTCCCTCTGCGGCGACGTCAACATCAGTTGGACCTGCTGCTGCTTTAGCTCTCGCTCGCGCCGCTGCTCTGCTCTTGCTCTCGGTCCCCTGCCTGGTCTGCTCTTGCTCTTGCTCTTGCTCGCGCTGCTGCTCTCGCTCTTGCTCTTGCTTGCGATGCTGCTCCGATTTAGCTACACTTTATTCAACTGAATCGACTTTTCGGTTAGTCGATTTTAAGGGGTGGGGGGGCTCGCCAGAATTAAGGAAGAACCAGCCATAGTGGGGAGGGGGGCTCGCCGGAGAGGTACCCCACTATCTATCTTAGGGTTCAGGGTGGGGGCGGTGGTCGCCGGCGGTGGGGGGGAAGTGGCGTGGGGATCACCAGAGAAAAAGCTCGGCACGGGGGGCCTACAGGGATGGCCGGGGTGATGGCGGACCGGCGGTGGGGAGTGTTTTCCGGGCGGGCGGGGCGGCGCACCACCGGCCGTGGGCGGCGGGGGTGGCTGTTTGGCCGGTGGTGGCTGGCGGCTCAGGGGGTTGGAGGTTGAAGATGAACCACAGGCCCTTGATTTCATATCCAACGGCTGCGAAATCAACTGACGAGAGATGAAAAGGTCAGTCGACTGACGTGTAGGCTCACCTCTAGTGCGCTCAGTTTCGATAGTAAAATTCAGTTTCGACAGTTAAGTTCAGTTTCGACTGTTAAATTCAATTTCGACAGCAAAATTTAGTTTCGACAGTTAAATTCAGTTTCGACAGTAAAATTCAGTTTCGACAGCAAAATTCAGTTTCGACAGTTAAGTTCAGTTTCGACACTTAAATTCAGTTTCGACAGTTAAGTTCAGAGATGAGCGACTGATGTATACATCTAGTACTTTGTGGTTATGTATTTTACGTCATATATTGGAGATGCTATTAGAATTTCACTCAGGTTAACGTTGTCTCTCTTGTCCTGCTTCAGCCTCGGCGTCGTACAACTCACCGGAGCTGCTCCAACGACGAAACCCTCCATCACAGCGGAGCAGTACCTCGAGCTCCATCTCCAGATGCCTAAAATCTTCTTCCCCTCCTCCGACAGCCAAGTCAGCCAGAGCATCCTCACCGGCCAACCCAATCACGCTGAGATCGACATGGCTTCGCCAAAGAGGTTGTACACTTCTTGTGGTTTGACTTAATCTCACCATGTTTCTTTGCATCCTCTTCCAATTCTTGTGAACCAAACACCCAGATTCGAAGAAATCATGTGTTTTAAAATTCTCTGTTTTGCACGTGCATTCCTATCCTATTCCTGTCTATTTCCTATCCCTGCATTGTTACAATCCTCAAATTCAAACAAGCCCTTACACAGTTACTTCTGTTACATATATGTGTCAAAGAAAACCTTGTGTGGTTTGTCCTGCTCTTGCGGTGCTCTGTTCCACCCTAGCACAGCTGCTCCAATGACGGAAGGGTTCACCACAACAGGGATCCACTCTCCATACTGTCTTTCGCCGCCTCAGATCTTCTTCCTCGCCGTCGGCAGCCACGACAACTGCATTACCATCATCAACTGAGCAGATGACCTTGAGGACTACATGGGTCCGCAAGAGAGGTCGCACTCTTCCGTGTCTGCTTACGTTATGCATCGCTTAATATAATGACATGCGACTTTATCGTCGTGTTCACCTATTAGACTGCGACTCAGGTCCAAACTTATGCTGAAACTTGAGTTTTTAAATGGTAGTGGGGTACATATTGGGTGTCTACTATTAGTTTCATGTTGGGTGCAAACAAACATTAAAGGAGCCATTATATGTATTTTTTTAACTAAAGCTATTATCTGCTTGCTATCATTGGTTTTGGGTCTATCCACAGTTTGCTACCTTCACTCTGGATTTGTGCATGCACTCCTTACATAATCTCAGTATGTTTTATTCCTATGCATGTCAGTTATTGTACACAATGGAACTAAACATATAGAGCAAAAGAGACGAGCCTTGTGTGGTAATAAAATTTCATGCAGACGTCGCTCCATGGTGGGCGCAAAGGCAGCCCCCCTCCACCCATTTCGGATCGTAATCAAGAGGAAGATAACTCCTTAGAGGAGGATTCAAAGACAAATGACCAGTCCTCCCCCCCCCCGCGAGGTGCATGCTCTAACTTGGCAGGGTTAGGTTGCTCATATCGTGCGTATGGTATCTCGCATTACTATGTCCTTTGCTTAGTTTAGACATGATTTGTGTGAATGCCACTTGTTTAGTGTCTAATTACCATATATGTGAATTATGCAATGCCATCTTTTTGCAAGACTTTATATATGTGAATTATGCAATGCTATCTTGTTGCAAGGCATTATATATTTGAATTATGCAATGCCATGCTGTTTAGCCAAGCGTCATATATGTGAATGATATCATGTCGTCCTTTTTTTGTATTTCTCATTGCTTTTGTCAACAATGTTTGTATATTCAATGGCTCATCCTGTGCATCAACCATTTGAATTGGTGATGGAGAAATCTGGAGTGAAAACAAGGTCTTCAGAGCAGACAATGCTACCTGGTGAAGCAGATATCTTGCTAGTTACAGATAGCTCTTCAGAGGAGGATTCGGAGGCAGATGACTAGTCCTATTACCCACCTGAGGTGTATGCTCAAACATGGCAGGGTTATATTAATCATATCATGCATATGTTGTATTGCAATGCTTAGTTTTTACATCATATACACGATATTGAATGCCATCTCCTTAGTTGACACATCATATATGCGATTGCCCTCTGCTCACTTCCTTAGTATATAAATCATATATTTGAATTATGGCATGCCAACCCATTTTCTAAAGACATAATATAGCTATGTCATCTCATCATGTTCACATAGTCATCATATTTTGAATTATGTCATTCTATTCGTGAATTTTAACATGCCATCATGTTTCCATCGATGGCATGTTTGTGATTTATGGCATGCCAACCACTTTAATAGACACATCATATAGTTATATCATGTCATCCTGTTTACATAGTCATCATATTTTGAAGTATGCCATTCTATCATGTTTAGTTAGCCATCATACATGTGAAATTGTGTCATGCTATCTTGTTTAATTAGCCATCATATATGTGAAATTATGTCATGCTATTCTGTTTGGTTAGACAACATAAATGTGAATTATTTCATGCCCTGTTTTCTTCCCTACTATCCATTGCACATGTCTATCTTACAATATATGTACATTCAATTACTTTTCTTGTTTATCAACCATTTCAATTGGAGGGGGTGATGGCAGTATTTGTGGGAGTAAAAACACGGTCTTCAGAAAAGATCGTGCTACTTGTCGATGGAGATAGAACCACAGTTGTACTTGCCCAAGAACCAGCCCCACCACGCATAAACCAGACTCACACAGATTGTACCCCTACCTAGTTGGACAGATAACCAGCTACACCCCTTCTAACCCCAACCCCGGCAGATAGTAACCCAGTCCCCGTTGACACAGCACCGTCTCCACCACAGAGCACCCACACACGAGCAATTAGTAAGGCAACTGCAGTGCCCAAAGCACGAGGACCACTATCGTGGTTCTAAGTCTGACAGTATGAGTAGGGGGTACGTAGGAGGAGGCAAGGCCCTAGCTATGGTGAAGTTGTGCGCAAGGTGTTTACGATTTCAGGCCCTTCTCGGAGGAAGTAACAACCATACGTCTCGGTGCCCGGAGGCGGTCAACTGAAATGGGTATATGTGTGTGTGTTACAGGGGGTGCAAACCCTTGTACTGGAGGAGGGGGTTGCTTATATAGTGCACCAGGACCCCAACCATGCTCCACGTTACTAAGGGTTCAATGTACATAAAGGCGGACGTTACTGATAACGTCCGCAGTAAAGAGTAATAAAGGCATTCACTGCAGCGAGTGAATACCAGACCGTTGCTGTCCTAAGGGACCTTTGACCTTCGGGGGTCGAGTGCCTTGGATGGGTCGAGTGAAGTTGAGCCCTCGGGTACGTGGTGTACAGTCGAGTGGGATGTCCTCTTGGGTTGCCTCAGTCGACTGTCCTTGTTCCCATTGGTTTTGTCTTTTGATCTTCTGGGGTAATGACCTTGGGTGGGGTACCTTGGTCAGGCATGTGACCCTACCCTAGGTCTGTAACCTCATCAGTAGCCCCCGAATGGATTGAGGCTTGAGCAGGAGAGAGTGCTGATGAGAGTTTTAGTCTAAGTTCGATGCCCTTGGGGTAGTCTTCTCTGAGCTCGCGGACCAGGCCGTCTTTTCAATCTCGTCTTGGTTGCCTTAATAGATTCTGGGATCTGTCGAGTGTTCTTGTTGCATTGGCCGTCGACTGAACTTTGCGTGAGGCGCCGAGCGCCGTTGGCATGCGTAGTTTTCGGCGGGATCGGTTGCTCTCTGGTCTCCGGATTTTGCGGGATTTCGAAATTTGGAGAAGCGAGCGGGACGGGTCGTGTCGCGGCAATCAGATCGGATATGCCCGGGACGCCTCCATCCTCGCGTCGCCTTTTTCGCCACGTATCGCGTGCGCGCCTGTTGCGGGATTTGACGAGATTGCTCGGGGCCACTGGTCAGTCACTCGACCGTTGTGCTATAAATGTGCGCCGAGTCCGAGGCGAGGGCACTGTGCGCCCATTCACTGTTTCCTCGGCTCCGTCTCTCCGCCGCGCCTCTGCTTCTTCCTCCTTCTCCTCGGCCAACACCAGCCCGTACGCCATGGGCAAAGAGAAGACCGCGGCGTTGTAGCACTCGAAGAAGGCGGCGACGGGGAAAGCGAAGCGGTCCGGCCGCGGCGGGTCGTCGTCGAGGTTCGGGCTCCCTCCTGGCTGGATCCACGGGGATTGGATCAGGTCCACCATTATAGTGGAGGACATGGAGGAGCTGGAGGAGGAGGGCTTGGTCACCCGCGGCTCCTGGCGGGTGCCGGAAGGCGAGCTCGAGCCTCAGCCGCGGGAGGACGAGTGCGTCCTCCTTGCGACCCACGTCGACCAAGGTTTCTCCATGCCCCCGCACCCTTTCTTCCGCGCCTTCTTGACTTTTTACGGCGCCCAGCTGCACTACTTCATGCCCAACTCCATTGCTTTTCTGGCTGCGTTTATCTGGATGTGTGAGAACTTCCTCGGCTGTCGACCGCACTGGGGTTTGTTCAAACATATCTTCACTTGCCGCTCGCAAACCGTCAAGAAGGCGAATCCGAGCGATGAGAAGACGCACGTCATCCAGGTGTGCGGAGGGCTAGGCATCCAGCTTAGAAATAGGAGCGCTTTTCCTGCCATGATCCTCCCAGAGTCGGTTCGGGGCTGGCAGTCGACTTGGTTCTATTGTAAGGACAGTTCAACTCCTGGTCACTCGACCGGTCTTCCCCCTTTTTCCCTTTGTCGAGCCAGACAGCCTCCGTTGTTGGTTGTGAGTCGGGCCGAGAGGGTGGAAGTGGACATGCTGGTGGAGCGGGTCGTCCAGCTGGTTCGCGACGGGTTTACAGGGCTGGATCTGCTTGAGGTGTACCTTATGCAGAGGATCCAGCCTCTCCAAGCTCGAGACCACCCGATGTGGCTGTATTCCAGCGTCGACGACTCGTCTTGAGTCCACCCGGAGGAAGCATCAGCGAAGATGGTGGCGCAGTGTCTGAGATACATCACGGTGAACAAAGACAACCTAGGGGGCTCGGAAGGGTTCCTCCATTCGACGCTGACCATCTTCCTGACATGGTCTGGCCTTAACTTCTGAGTGTTGTTCTTGTTTCTTACTTGCAGTTGTCTTGATGAATCCGGCTGACATTTGGCTAATATTTCCTTTTTGCAGATCTATACTGAAATGTACTCATTGCCCAAAGGGGATCAGGACCAGGAGGGCGAAGAGGGCGCGGGCAACGTTTCCGAGTGGAAGTCCGACGAAGAGACCGGAGAGGAGAGCAAGGACTCCAGCAGCGGCGAGGAGGTCGAGTCACCTCCCCGCGGCGAGAAGCGCTCCAATGGGAAGCATGACCTAGAGGTTGTGCGCTCCCGAGCGGGCCCCTCCAGCTCCCAGGTGCAGAAGCGGGCTCGTACGGCCATTCCCGACCCATCCAAAAAGGCGCCCAAGCAGCCCAAGGTCACCACCGCCAAGCCCCGGAAGGTCCTGCCCAAGATCAAGGTGGACGTCCCAATCACCTCCACGTAAGTGTTGTTCTGTTTTATTTCTTTCAGCCTTTGGGAGGTCGACTCTGTCTTCGTTGACTCACTTTCAAGGAAATTTTCAGTGCTGCTGCTTCCGTGACCTCGATGGATATCGACAAGGGTTGGGATGATGAGGAGACCGCGGATGCTGCTATGTCCTACGCGGGTGCGAGTTGTAGATCGTGCTTCGCTTTCCGTCGGTTTGAGCTGACGGTCGACTGAACTTCATAATTGTCTTTTTTGAAGTGCCACACCATGTCATAGAGCTCCCAGACGATGATGATGACGATGATGAGGAGCGCTCGGGAGTGGCTCGACGACAAACGGGAAGGAAGGGCCGGAGGGCGCCCTCTAGCTCTAAGGCCCGGCAACAGGAAGACGTGGCCCGAAGCACGGTCTCCTTCACCATCCCCGTGTCGAGTGTCAGCCCTTCTTCATCGACTAGTCCGGCCGTCGACCCAGCGCCTCCTCCGGCCGTCGACCCAACGCCTGTTCCGTCGACTGTTCTCTTCTCCACCCATCACATCCCGGAGGATCCCGTGGGCGCGGCTCAAGAAGCCGTTCGTCAGGCAGGGCTGATGATGGAGAGGACGAAGGTGGCGTACGAGGCTAGCATGGCTGCTTACGACGCTAGCTTGGCCTTCGGACCAATGTCCAGGTTTCTTTCTTCCGACTGACTTGCTGTATTAGTGTAGTCTTCAGTTTGAGAAATCTACTGCCTTGTTCGTGAGATGATGCCACACCCACTGGGTGCCTTGTCTTGTAAGCTTTTAGCTTTTGAAGGCCGACCGATAGTACCGCTGGGGCACGCTCCGTGCGCCCAGTGGGTGTAGTCCCTGAGGCCATGGTCGACTGAGGTCACTCGACCGTGGTCTTTAGAGTTGCTTGTTTGCTTTTGTACTTCTCTTGAGCTCGGGCCAGACTGATCTTGGTCGAGTGAGAACCAGTCGTGGCACGCTCAGTGCACCCACTGGGTGTAGCCCTCGAGACCGTGGTCGACTGCTGGTAGTCGGCCATGGTCTGATAATAGAACTTTTACTCCATGTGTTGTTTTTTTGAGCTCGAGCCAGACTGATCTTGGCCAGGCGAGAACTAGTGGGGGCACGCTCAGTGCACCCACTGGGTGTAGTCCCCGAGACTGCGGTTGAGTGTTTGACTCGACTGTAGTCCTATAGTTCTGATTTGTTGTGTTGATGCAGAGATCTTGTGAGTTCAGAGCCAAATTTGCGGATCTTGAGAAGAAGCAGGTCCAGCTCAATCTCGACTTGCAACTGGCTCGGGACCGCTTGAAGAAGACTCAGGACGAAGCAACTGGTAACTGACCCGAGCAACTTGTCGACTGACCTTCGATAAGTATGTCCTGTGTATCCTCATGTTAATCTGTCTAGTGATGTCTCTTGTAGATCAAATGAAGGCGGCCTTGGAACAGAAGGACCTCGACTTGGCGGCGGCGCAGCAGAAGGCACAGGAAAAAACTGAACTGGCGGAGCAGAAGCTGGCTTCGGTCGACATGCTTGAAGCGGAGATCATCAGGTTGAAGAGTTCCCTCGACGCGGCCAACAAGAAGTGACTCGACTAAAGGGTGCCAAGAACGCCCTGAACAAGAAATACGAGGGCCTCTTCCAAAGGAAGAATGAGCTGGAGGCTTATCTGAGCGACCTCACCAAGAAGTGGTATCTCGTGCTTGAAGGTATACCTATTTTCCTCAGACTTAGTTGAATTGGTCGACCCGTAATTTACTTGCTGACTCGACGCGTTCCTTGTTGTGTAGAATTCTGCCGCAACTTTGAAGAAGAGACTGGGCGGATCGAACCCGTTCTGGACCCAGTCAATTCCATTGTCAAGGACGAAGTTGCCATGCATATCTTGAGGTTCGAGTCTCGCCTTGCTGCTGCCACGGGCTACCTAGGTCGGCTGAAAGCAGTGATGGCTCGGATCGACGCCCCACTCTGGAGCAGAGTCCCTGATGACTCGACTCAATGAGATCCCTAGTCGAGTACATGAGTGGAAGAAGTCATCCGCCCGCTGTGGAGCTGACGTGGCGCTGTCTTTGGTCGTGTGCACTGCAAGGAAGTGAAGGAGAGGAGGCTGGCACTCAAGGTCGCCAATAAGAAGGATCTCCAGTTCCAGTCGTTCATGGAGACTTTCTTGGAAGCCGCCACCCGCATCGCCGATGGGATCGACCTTGACCAGTTTGTTGCACCTGCAAGCCCGCCTCCTCCTGAGGAGTGAATGAACTTTGATACTTTGATTCAATTTGCCTCGGAATGTCGATTGATCCTGTAATCATAAACTCTTGTGGGCCCGTGGCCCAGGTACTCTTGCTCGAATCTTGCGGGACTTTTATCTGGATTTGATTCCTTTCGCATTTGCTTGTTTTGCTTCCCACCCTTTCTGGCCGTTTGGATTTTGAGTCGACGTCTTGATGGCAACGTTGTGCTTGCGGCGGAGCTTGGAGGATTGCAGCTAAGCCCCCGAGTGGGAGGATTGCTTTTCACTCGAAGTAGTTTCTGTGACTTAGGCGATTACGGGGTCGGAGCTAAGCCCCCGAGTGAGAGGGCTGCTCTTCACTCGGAGTGGTTTTCGTAACTTAGGCGATTCCAAGCTACGTTGTACTTGTGGCGGAGCTCGTAGGACAGAGCCACATTGTACTTATGACGCTGCTCGGATGACCGTAGCTAAGCCCCCGAGTGAGAGGGTTGCTCTTCACTCGGAGTAGTTTTCGTAACTT
>LR738709.1:453675021-453809835 GCA_902687465.1 Secale cereale
CCAAGCTACGTTGTACTTGTAGCGGAGCTCGGAGGACAGAGCCACGTTGTACTTATGACGCAGCTCGAAGGACCGCAGCTAAGCCCCTACGTTAGAGGGTTGCTCTTCACTCGGAGTAGTTTTTGTAACTTAGGCTATTACGGGGTCGTAGCTAAGCCCCGAGTGAGAGGGTTGCTCTTCACTCGGAGCGGTTTTCATAACATAGGCGATTCCAAGCTACGTTTTACTTGTGGCGGAGCTCGGAGGACAGAGGCACGTTGTACTTATGACGCAGCTCGGAGGACCGCAGCTAAGCCCCCGAGTGAGAGGGTTGCTCTTCACTCGGAGTAGTTTTCGTAACTTAGGCGATTCCAAGCTACGTTGTACTTGTGGCGGAGCTCGGAGGACAGAGCCACGTTGTACTTATGACGCAGCTTGGAGGACTGCAGCTAGGCCCCCGAGTGAGAGGGTTGCTCTTCACTCGGAATAGTTTTTATAACTTAGGCGATTACGGGGTTGCAGCTAAGACCCCGAGTGAGAGGATTGCTCTTCACTCGGAGTGGTGTTCGTAACTTAGGCAATTCCAAGCTATGTTGTACTTGTGGCGGAGCCCGGAGGACAGAGCCACGTTGTACTTATGACGCAGCTCGGAGGACCGCAGCTAAGCCCCCGAGTGAGAGGGTTGCTCTTCACTCGGAGTAGTTTTCGTAACTTAGGAGATTACAGGGTCGCAGCTAAGCCCCCGAGTGAGAGGGTTGCTCTTCACTCGGAGTATTTTTTGTAACTTCGGCGAATCGGGTTCACGGTTAAGCTCCCGAGTGAGAGGGTTGCTCTTCACTCGGAGTAGTTTTTGTAACTTAGGCGAATCGGGTTCACGGCTAAGCACCCACTGGGGGGATTTTGAAGACCAGCATCTTAGAAACCAACAATCATTAAAGGATCGTTGCAAACTTTTCTTTGAAACAAACTGGAAAATCTTTAGTACAACTTGACTGTTCGAGTGTTTCAAGTGTAGAAGCGGCGGAGCAGGTCCGCATTCCACGAACGAGGTTCATCTTTCTTCTGAGCAACGTTGTAGAGGTGATACGCTCCACTGTGCAGCACCTTGGTGATGATGGAGGGGCCTTCCTAGGCTGGGGCGACCTTGTGTGGTCGTTTCTGATGCACTCGAAGAACCAGGTCTCCTTCCTAAAATGCTCGGCTTCGAACGTTGCGAGCATGGAATCGACGCCGGTCTTGTTGATAGATGGTCGACCGGATCAAGGCCATCTCACGTTCCTCCTCCAAGAGGTCGACTGCATCCTGACGAGCTTGCTCTGCTTCGGCCTCGGAGAAGAATTCCACCCGGGGGGCATTATGTAACAAATCACTTGGCAGCACGACTTCAGCTCCGTAGACCATGAAGAAAGGGGTACGGCCAGTCAACCGGTTTGGAGTTGTCCTCAGACCCCATAAGACAGACGGTAGTTCAGTTACCCATTCTCCAGCGGCATGCTTAATGTCACGCATGAGCCGTGGCTTCAGGCCTTGGAGAATCAAACCGTTTTCTCTTTCTGCTTTTCCATTCGACTGCGGGTGTGCTACGGAGGCATAGTCGACTCGTGTTCCTTGGGAGGAACAGAAAGCTCTGAATTCATCCGAGTCAAAGTTGGAGCCGTTGTCCGTGATGATGCCGTGGGAGACTCCATATCTGAATATCAATTCCCTGATGAAGCTGATGGCGGTGCTCGACTCAGGTTCTTCATGGGCTTGGCCTCAATCCATTTGGTGATCTTGTCGACTGCCACGAGCAGGTGAGTGAATCCACTTCTGCCAGTTTTGAAGGGGCCGACCATGTCTAAACCCCAAACGGCAAAGGGCCAAATTAGTGGAATGGTCTTCAGAGCAGACGCTGGCTTGTGGGACATGTTGGAGTAGAAATGGCAGCCTTCGCACTTATCCATGATATCTTTAGCCATCTCGTTGGCCCGGAGCCAATAAAACCCGGCTCGGTACGCCTTGGCCACTATAGTCCGAGAGGAAGCGTGGTGGTCACAAGTCCCCGATTGAATCTCATTCAAAATCAGTCGACCCTCCTCTGGGGTGATGCAGTGCTGAGCGACCCTAGTGACACTCTCTCTGTAGAGCTGACCCTGAATGACGGTGAAAGCCTTGGATCAACAGACGATCTGGCGCGCTTCTTCTTCATCTTCCAGGAGTTCTTGCCTGAGCAGATATGCTATGTATGGCACAGTCCAGTCGGGCGTAATGACTAAAATCTCCATGATCAGGTCGACCACTGCAGGCACTTCGACTGAAGTCGGATCTGACGCACTGACTGGCTGTGGGGGTTCCTCCATGAAGGGGTCTTCTTTGACTGAGGAGGTGTGCAGATGTTCCAGAAATACATTCTTGGGTATAGGCCTCCGAGTCAACCAATTTTCGCGAGGTCATCGGCAAGCTGATTCTTGGCTCTGGGCACGTGATGGAGCTCTAAACCTTCGAACTTCTTTTCAAGCTTCCGTACTGCACTACAATAATTGGTCATTGTCGGGCTTCTGACGTCCCATTCCTTCATCTCCTGGTTCACCACTAAGTCTGAGTCGCCGTAGACCATCAGGCGACGGACGCCGAGTGAGATGGCCATGCGCAATCCGTACAAAAGTGCTTTGTACTCAGCTTTGTTGTTCGATGAGTCAAAGTGGATTTGAAGGACGTAATTGAGCTTGTCACCCCTGGGAGATACCAGGACCACGCCTGCGCCGGATCCGTTCAACATCTTGGATCCATTAAAGAACATAGTCCAGTGATCCGAGTGAACCTGAGTTGGCAGCTCTTGTTCGATCCACTCGGCCACAAAATCTGCTATTGCCTGAGACTTCATGGCTTTCTTCACTTCAAACTTGATATCTAACGGAAAAAGTTCAATCGCCCATTTTGCCACTCGACCGGTTGCGTCTCGGTTGTTCAGGATTTCTGACAGTGGGGCATCGCTGACGACTGAGATTGTATGATCCGAGAAGTAGTGGGCAACCTTTTTTGCGGTCAAGTAAATCCCGTACACAACTTCTGGTAATGCGGGTACCTTTGCTTGGAGGAAGTCAAAACCTCGGATATGTAATAGATTGGGCGTTGAACTTTGTAGGCCTTGCCTTCTTCTTCTCGCTTGACCGTGAGTACAGTGCTAACAACTTGTCCGGTGGTCGCAATGTATAGTAAGAGAGGCTCTTTGCTGACTAGGGCAGCAAGCACCGGCTGGGTGGACAGCAGGGCTTTGAGCTCATCAAACGCTACTTCGGCTTCGGAATTCCACTCGAACTTTTCTGATTTCTTCATCAGTCGGTTGAGAGGTAATGCCTTCTCATCGAGATGAGAAATGAATCGACTCAATGCAGCCAAGCAACCAGTAAGCTTCTGGACGTCATGTACACGCTCGGGGCGTTTCATTCGGAGGATGGTGCCGACCTTTTCTGGGTTGGCGTCGATTCCTCGTTCGGAAACGAGAAAACCGAGTAACTTGCCGCCCGGAACTCCAAACGTACACTTCGATGGATTGAGCTTGATATCATAGCTTCTCAGATTTGCGAATGTCTCAGCGAGGTCAGTCAACAGGTCGAAACCTTTCCGCGACTTGACCACAATGTCATCCATGTATGCTTCGACGTTCCAACTGATTTGCTTCAGTAGGCACTTCTGGATCATGCACATGAAGGTAGTGCCGGCATTCTTGAGGCCGAAAGGCATGGTGACATAACAGAAACACCCGAACGGGGTGATGAAAGCTGTCTTGATTTCATCGGGTCCAAACAGTCGGATCTGATGGTACCCGAAATACGTGTCCAGAAAGGACAAACGCTCACATCTCGCAGTCGAGTCGACTCTTTGATCGATGCTGGGGAGAGGAAAATGATCCTTCGGGCAGGCCCGATTGATATGCTTGAAATCGATGCACATGCGGAGAGACTTGTCCTTCTTGGGGACCATGACGACATTGGCGAGCCACTCGGAGTGGTAGATCTCGCGGATGAACTCAGCTGCCAGAAGCCGAGCCACTTCCTCGCCAATTGCCTTTCTCTTCTCCGCAGCAGACCGACGGAGATGTTCCTTCACAGGCGTCACTTTTGGGTCAACTCGCAAATGGTGCTCAGCCAGTCCCCTGGGTACACCTACCATGTCGGACGGTTTCCATGCAAAGATGTCCCAGTTCTCATGGAGGAACTGGACGAGCGCTTCTTCCTATTTGCTGTCGAGCGTAGTGGAAATGTGGGTCGGTGAGGTGGATGTGTACGGGCTTCGTCTCCCTAGCCGACTGGAAAGCTAACTCGGAAGCCGGCTTCTTGGCCCGCAGCAAGTCACTCAGATCCACGTTTTTCTGGTACTCCTCCATCTCTACTGCTGCCATCTGCTCGTCAGCGATCTTCGAGCCTTTCTGGAAGCATTCTTCCAATTTCTGACGGTTCCCCGTGACGGTTATAACGCTTTTGGGTCCCGACATCTTCAGCTTGAGGTATACATAACACGGTCGAGCCATGAACCTGGCGTAGGCGGGCCTACCCAGAATGGCATGATAAGCGTTGCTGAAGTCCACCACTTCAAACGTCAGCTTTTCTTTGCGAAAATTCTTTGAGTTGCGAAAGACTACGTCGAGTGTGATTTGGCCAAGTGAGTCGGCCTTCTTCCCGGGGATGACCCCGTGGAACCTCATGTTGCTTTCACTCAGCTTGGACATTGGGATGTCCATATCCTGGAGGGTTGCTGCATACAGAATATTCAAACCATTGCCTCCATCCATCAGGACCCTGGTCAGACGCGTGCCCTCGACCACTGGGTCGACCACCAGCGCTAGCCACCCAGGGGTAGCAATGTGCGCAGGGTGATCAGACTGGTCGAATCTGATGGGGGTCTTGGACCACTTCAGAAACGTGGTTGTTGGCGGGGCAACCATGTTGACTTCTCTGTTGATGACTTTTAGTCGACTTTTGCTTTCGACGTCTGCGAAGATCACCAAGGTGGAGTTGATCTGGGGGTAACCTCCATCTCCTTCCTTGTCCTCGGTCTCCTCTGATTCCTTTTCCTTCTTAGTTGACTAATCTTTCTGGAAGTTCTGGATCAGGAGCCGGCACTGTCGAGTGGTGTGCTTGGGATATACCAAGTTTTCCTCTTCATCTTTCTTCGTGTGAATAGGACACGGCTGGTCGAGTACATCATTCCCATCTTGATCGTTTACTTTCTTGGGGACCCAGGGCCCCTTGGGCTTTCCTTTGCCTTTCCCTTGGTTGACCACTGCAGCTTCGACCTGAGCGACTGGCTCGGCCTTGCGCTTGGGCTTCCAATTGGAGTTCTGATCATCTTGTCCGATTAGTTTGTTGCCACTGCGGAGTCGATCGGCCTCTTCGCCGTTAGCATACCGACTGGCAATCTCCATCATCCGGGATAGGGACATATCGCCCGTTTGACCAAACTTCATATTCAGCTCTCGGTATTGCACGCCCTCTTTGAAGGCGCAAACTGCTTGGTGCTCAGACACATTTTCCACCATGTGATGCAAGGTGGTCCATCGTTGTATGTAATCCCTCAAGGTTTCATTCAGCTTCTGCACGCAATGCTGAAGCTCCGCGAGACCTATGGGACATTTGCAGGTGCCTTCGAAGGTCCGAATAAACACTCGGGTCAGCTCTTCCCAACTGTAAATGCTCCCAGGGGCCAACTGATTAAGCCACGCCTGAGCTGAACCGCCCAACATCAGAGGAAGGTGTTTCATGGCTACGTCATCGTTGCCGCCTCCAATCTGCAAAGCCACTCGGTAGTCCTCGAGCCAGGTGTCTGGTTTTGACTCGCCGGTGAACTTATTTACCCCCGCCGCCAACCTGAAGTTCGGGGGGATCTCGGTGGCCCTGATGGCACTACTAAAACACTCGAGCCCAGAGACGGATGCTCGGCTTCCACTCGGACGATCTCTGCCTTGCTCTTCTCTGAACACCCTGTTCTGGTCGACCAGACCCTACACAAGGATAGACCTTGCATCGAAGACGGGCCTTCGGGGATCTGGGGGAATCCTCCGCTCATCATCACGTAAGTGCCTGCCCTCGTGCCGCCTGGGCGAGAACGATCCGCTTCCCGGAGGGGGCGTGGGCACTCGACGGCGGTCGTGATGACCGGGTGATGGTCATATTGCTCGTCATTCCGACCCAGATGCCGGTCTTGCCGTGGGCCACAATCCACACGCCATGGGGGCGATCTTGGACTGTGGGCTGACCAAACGGTGTCTGCAGCCACCGATCTGTTGTAAATCTTGTTGTGCGACTGAGGAACAGCCGCGTTTTGCTCCTTAGCCGTTCGGAGCAACGCCCGGATCTGCTGAAGGCCTCTCCCAGCCTTCGACTGAGATGGTTGAATAGACTCCATGATGCGAGCCGCAGCTTCGAGGTTCTAGACTGGTGTACGGAACACCTGAGTCTCGCGCGGGTGCGATTGCCGTGGTTGTCGACTGGACTCAGGGACCAGTCGGCGGGCCCGTTCATCGAGTGCGCGCTGGATATTCTCCAAGCGCGCGCGCTCAGCCACGGTGGCCAAGCGCATGGCCTCCAGGGCCAGAGCCTCTGGAGTATACCCCATGATGGGGGTGAAGAGCGCGTCCTCATTGCGGCGGCAAAGCTCGTCCCTCTGCTCGGCAGTGAGGGGTTGTGGAATGTATTCGTCGTTGTCGAATGAACGACCGACACCGCTGCCGCCTTCGCCACCACGAGGAAAACCTGGCGGGCTGCGGCGCGAGTCGACCATGAGGACTTCCGCTACGTGATCGCTGCTCCTGCACTCGGAAACTGAATCCACGAGCTCGACCGACGGATCGACCGACCCGTAGAGGTAACCGTCGGGCTCGATGGTCGCGACCTGAGGGGTGGCCGCCTGGCGGGCCACTGCGTGTTTTACCCACCGCTGGAGCCGTGAGCGACCGGATCGCTTGCGACGGCGTCCGGCGGGGATGGAGGGCGATGTAGGAATTGGCAGGTACTGAGTCGACGACTGCCGAAGAAGGACGCCACAGGCGCTGGCGCGGAAGTGTGCGGCCCCGCAGACGGGCAGCGCATCAACGTCGAGAGGAACCTCCTGGAGCCAAGCGGAGTTGTAGGCGACAAAGGCGAGCACGCCGAGTCAGATCTCGCGGCCCAACGCCAGACCACCGCCGAAAACCATGACGAAGGAGGTCGGAGAAAAGTTTGCAACCTCACCAGAAGTCGCTAAGACGCCTAGCCCCACGGTGGGCACCAACTGTCGTGGTTCTAAGTCAGACAGTACGAGTACGGGGTACGTAGGAGGAGGCAAGGCCCTAGCTATGGGGAAGTTGTGCGCAAGGTGTTTACGAGTTCAGGCCCTTCTCGGAGGAAGTAACAACCCTACATCTCGGTGCCCGGAGGCGGTCGACTAAAATGGGTATATGTGTGTGTTACAGGGGGTGCGAACCCTTGTACTAGAGGAGGGGGTGGCTTATATAGTGCGCCAGGACCCCGGCCATGCTCCACGTTACTAAGGATTCAATGTACATAAAGGCGGACATTACTGATAACATCCGCAGTAAAGAGTAATAAAGGCATTCACTGCAGCGAGTGAATACCAGACCGTTGCTGTCCTAAGGGACCTTTGACCTTCGGGGGTCGAGTGCCTTGTATGGGTCGAGTGAAGTTGAGTCGTCTGGTACGTGGTGTACAGTCGAGTGGGATGTCCTCTTGGGTTGCCTCAGTCGACTGTCCCTGTTCCCATTGGTTTTGTCTTTTGATCTTCTGGGGTAATGACCTTGGGTGGGGTACCTTGGTCAGGCTTGTGACCCTACCCTAGGTCCGTAACCTCATCAGCCACCACCCCGAACCCCAAGTCGACGCTTAAAAAAGAAGAATAATTGTTCTCAGGTTAGGTTCCGTAGCTATGGTTCATACTACTTTGCTCTTGCATCACTGTATTTACTCATACCAACTAATTTCAAATTTGCAGGATGCAATTGAAACTCCAATGGCGCAACAGGTATCTTTTAAACCTGGTTCTTTAACATGTTTGCTGTTGTAACTTGCTCTATTTTGATTTCAGTTTCAATTGAATAAACAGTTATGTTCTCATGCCATGCACATTACAAGTGTTGTTATTGATGTGTAGTTTCCCACACTTATATTCGTTCCACGCTGCTTTGTCTTAAATAGATATGATTCGAACTGTATCTATCTTGATTTGGCAACATAAACTAGAATGATATAGACCATACAGTGACCATACTACATAGATATATGTTTGTTTCATGTTGTTATCATGTCCACCTTACTACTGAACTGGTTTACCAAAATGGGTTTCATATACTACGTTGTAAATATGTGATGTGTTTGTTTGTTTCTCCTTTAGAACGCGGATAAAATATTGGAGAAGAGTACCCTGTTATGCAATGGTAAAGGAAGTAATGCAGATGAGGTTCAAGATAGTGAGACATCCTTGTTGTTCTCCAAGAAAGCTGATAACAACTATATTGAAGACACCGAGACAACCCCAAAGTCATGTCTTGATGTAGTGTTCGAGTTACTGGCTAGTACTGCTGGCACCAGCTCTTCGAACTCGCTGCCTGAATCAGTTCGGCTTCTTGAGTCTCAACTTCAAGTTGAAAGACATCGATCAGATGTTATGTGACAGGAAGCCGAAGGACTGAGGAAGTCCCTGCAGAATTCAGATGCATACTTTCTGGTGCAACAGCAAGTGTTGGAGGATTTAAGTGCCAAACAAGAGAAAGTTAATAAGCTTGCTAAGCATCTTGCTAGCATTATGGGTACCTAGGATATTGTTTCTTGAGCTCTTCTGAAGTGGTTTCAGTTCTGGACTTGTTTTGCTGCGGCATTTATATGCTGCTTTGTTCCCTATATTTGCACTGGTGGCGAACTTTGATGCCCAGTGGATGTAATACATGTAATAGCCGTGATAGCCTAGCGTAAGTTGCTTGCCTATTTATTTCCTTATTGTCTTGTTTATTTGTTTTCTTGTAGTGAGTGCAATTCGTTTTCCATGGTTTGCTAGTGGCCGCAATAGCCTATTTTTTTAAACTAGGCCACATTAACCATGGGCTAAATATTTACTGTAGTTAACATGGGCCTCTTACGGGGCATAGAAACAATGGGCCTTCCAAGGGCCGTAGAAACAACGGGCCTTCTACGGGGCGTAGAAACAATGGGCCTTCTACGGGCCGTATGATCGGTTGGCCAAACATGGGCCAATAAAAGACCACATTATGATCGTAAATGGGCTAGAGTTGAAATCGTCTGTTCATGGGCCGACCATAATGGGCCATCGTTAATCGGCCGTATTTGATGACGCTATGAAAACGGGCCAACGTATTAATGGGCCACAAACGGGCCGACTGTAACCACGGGCTGAATTTGGCCCACAAGCAGAAAATGACAGTAACGGGCCTAAAGTAAACAAATGCTAGAAATGAGCCCAAGAATACATGTGCCCTGAGAAAGCCGAAAGATAACATGGGCTGGGAACGGCCCAACGTAATAATGGGACGTTAATGGGTATAAAGTGAAACACTGTTCAATATGGGCCAATTTTATCACGGGTCGTTAATGGGCCCAGGGTTACTAAGGACCTCATATGGGCCGAAAGACGTCATGGGCCATACATGGGCCGGAAGTTAAAACGGGCTGGAATTATATTGGACGGCCCTACTATGCCTAATTCGGATAGGCCGTAAACGGGCCCTGGGTTAGCGGGCTGTAAATGGGCTATATGCGAACATGCCGTTAACAGGCTTGCCGTGGGACGGCCCATCACCTTTTGACCAAGTTAAACGGGCTGGCCTTTTCACAGGAATGGGCCTCCGTTGGGCACTATTCAATATGGGACATTTTTACCATGGGCCGTTAATGGGCCGAGGGTTACTAAGGGCCTCATATGGGCCGAAAGATGTCATGGGACATACATGGGCTGGAAGTTAAAATGGGCTGGAATTATACTAGACGGCCTAGATGATGCTACTTGGCCTAATTCGGATAGGCCGTAAACGGGCTCTGGGTTAGCGGGCTGTAAATGGGCTATATGCAAACAAACCGTTAACAAGCTTACCGTGGGCCGGCCCGCCACATTTTGACCAAGTCAAACGGGCCGGCCTTTTCACAGGAATGGGCCTCTGTTGGGCCGTGCCACGTGTCGACGTATCATAGGCGCTTTGTGTCCAATGAGTGGATGACATCTGTCCCAACGGTGAGCCGACACGTGTTTCCTACAACCAATGATGATTTTACACGTGGAGGTCGTGGTTGTTAACAGGTTATCGGATCCAAAACCGGACCCAATAGCTTAACGGCATTCCGTTACGGTGGATGCCACATGTCGGTCACCCTTGACGAAAGCACTTCTGTGATGTGCGATTTATCGTCATGGAAGTGGACACTTCCGTGATGATAATTTTGGTAATGTCATGGAACACTTCTACGATGACACAGGTATGACCATCTTGATTCTATCAGAAAATCGTCAGGGATGTACATGCATGAAAGAAAACGTGACCTACTGTGACAAACACGTATCATCACATAAGTGTATTTTTTTGTAGTGCAAGGGCAAGGAGGCTACTGTAGATCCACCCTCGCGGCAGAACAAGCACTACCGGCCGAAGAGGAAAGAGAAGAACTCCCACCAAAAAGGCCCTTACACAGGTTACATCGTAACAATTTTCGCAATTTAATTAACAATTATGGGTTCGAGAATACTCCTCATAGGCACATACCGTCCAATTGAGATATATCTCGTCCAAGGGAAAACAGTGCAGGAATAAACTCGTGGGGCCCGGAAAACAAACACATAATGGCTGAGGTGAAGAAAAACAATGAGTTGCTTCATCAGGCCCTTCGGGAGATTCAAGGTTTGAAGGATTTAGTCATGGTTATATTTGAGAATACTTCATCACCACCACCATCTTCTTCGTCACCAAAATAAAATTGAGTATTGGGTATGGGCACTCCCATCGGCTCTGCCAAGCTTGGGGGTGGTGCCCCGGTATCGTATCATCCCCACTATCCTTTTGCCTTTACTTATTTTTAGTTCGATCTTTTGCTTTAGAATAAATGAAAGTTTAGTTCGATCCTTTCTTTTCGTGAGTTTTCTTAGTGATCTATCCTTGTAATCGTGTGCAAGTTATATAAAAAAGTTTAGTCTGAGTCTTGCTTTCTTTACTTTCATGTTGCAATAGAAGAAAGGAAATAAAATAAGAAGATCATATGCTAATCCTATGGTAGGTGATAGCACCACATAAGGAAAAGTATAAGTAGAAATTTTTATTAGAGATTAAACACCATAGCATTGGTCAATGATGCAACTCATGAAAGAATTAATAAGGGAAGAGAACATTCACATATAAATATACTATCCTAGAAATCTTCTGTGATTGTGAGCCCCCATCAAAATATTATATGCCAAAAATGTTGACATTGGACAAGGAAGACAACTTAATGATTTATGTTTGTACATATTCACATAGAATTCATATTGTCATAGATCCTTTACCATGTGGTGCTTGCTCAATATATTTTCTAGCCAAAAACTCCGCATTAAGTAGAGATACTACTTGTCCATCCAAAAACCCTTAAACCCAAACCTTTTCGGAGAGTCCACCATACGTACATATGGATTGAGTAAGATCCTTCAAGTAAGTTGTCATCGCTGCAATAAGGAAATAAAAATTGCTTCTAAAAGTGTGAGATCATTTAGTGTTAGAGAAAATTGAGCGTTGCACGAACTTGTGATGGTGAAGAATAAAAGCGACAGACTGCATAATAAAGGTTGCTATCACAAGGGGCAATGCAATGTGACGTTCGTTTGCACTAAGGGGTTGAGCATACAAACAAATAAGCGCATGGCAACCTCTGCTTCCCTCTGCGAAGGTCCTATCTTTTACTTTTATGCAAAGAGTCAAAGTTTTCTCTCTATTAATTTTTATTTTATCCTTTGGCAAGAATAATGTGGTGAGGAAAGATCTAGGCACATATGTGCAGTTGAATATGGGTGACATGGGTTATTATTGTTGACATCAGCCTTGAGATGAGTACGTTGGGAGGCAAAACTCTAAGCCCCTATCTTTCTATGTGTCCGGTTGAAATGTTTCGCTCATGTGTGTGCGGTGAGTGTTAGCAATAATAGAAGACTATATGATGGTTGAGTCTGTGGACTTGCCTAAAGGCTCCGATACGTGACCCTTCCTGAAAAGATGATGAATTGTAGTTGCAAAGTTGACTGAGAACATAGTTTGTTGGTTTCTAATAGAGTTTATGCTTTATACTTCAATTGTGTGATGAACTGTTAATTGTTCATGAGAAGTCTATGATAAAAGTCCTTTGATAAAAGTCTTATGTTTAAATTTGTTGTTGTTATAATAATCTACATGCTGCTTCTATGTATGTATTTTTGTTTTTATCGACACATCTCTCTCAAAGCATGTGGACATGTTTTTCAATTTCGGTTTTCGCTTGAGGACAAGCGAGGTCTAAGCTTGGAGGAGTTGATACGTCCATTTTGCAACATGTTTTCCTACTATTATTTATGATTTTTTCTATGTATAATAATGCTTTTTGGAGTAATTCTAATGCCTTTTCTCTCATAATTTGCAAGGTATGCACCAAGAGGGAGAATTCCAGCAGCTGGAAATCTGGACCCGAAAAAGCTACATTAGGCCACCTATTCTGCACAACTCCAAACAAGCTGAAACTTGATGGAGAATTTTTATGAATTATTTGAAGAATATTGGACCAAAGAAGTACCAGAGGGTCCCCACCAGGTGGACACAACCCACCTGGGCGTGCCAGGGAGCCCAGGCGCGCCCAGGTGGGTTGTGCTCACCCAGGCCCACCTTCAGTGCCCATCTTCTGGTATATAAGTCTTTCTGACCTAGAAAAAACAAGGAGTGGACTTTCAGGATGGAGCGCCTCCGTCTCGAGGCAGAACTTGGGCAGGGGCACTTTTGCCCCCCGGCGGAGCGGCTCCGCCGGGGGAACTTCCCTCCCGGAGGGGGAAATCATTGTCATCATCGTCACCAACAACTCTCCCATGTTGGGGAGGGCTATCAAGATAGACATCTTCAACATCACCACCTCATCTCAAAACCTAGTTCATCTCTTGTGTTCAATTTTGTTACGGAAACTATAGATGGGTGCTTGTATGTGACTAGTAGTGTTGACTACATCTTGTAGTTGATTAGTATATGGTTTATTTGGTGGAAGCTTATATGTTCAGATCCAATATGCTATTCAATACCCCTCTGATATTGAGCATGTTTATCATTTGTGAGTAGTTACTTTTGTTCTTGAGGTCACGGGAGAAATCATGTTGCAAGTAATCATGTGAATTTGATATGTGTTCGATATTTTGATAGTATGTATTTTGTGATTCCCTTAGTGGTGTCATGTGAACGTCGACTACCTGACACTTCACCATATTTGGGCCTAAGGGAATGCATTGTGGAGTAGTAATTAGATCATGGGTTGTGATATGTCTCCAACGTATCTATAATTTTTTATTGTTCCATGCTATTATTTATGAAGTCTTGAATGTTTAATGGGCTTTATCATTCACTTTTATATCATTTTTTGGACTAACTGATACGTCTCCAACGTATCTATAATTTTTGATTGTTCCATGCTATTATTTATGAAGTCTTGGATGTTTAATGGGCTTTATCATTCACTTTTATATCATTTTTGGGACTAACCTACCAACCCAAAGGCCCAGTCCAGATTGCTGTTTTGTGCCTATTTCAAGGTTTTGCAGAAAAAGAATTTGAAACGGAGTCCAGACGGAATGAAACCTTCGCGAGAGATATTTTTGGAGAAAATCACGCACGTGGAGCTTGAGGACCAAGTCAGCGGACAGAGAGGTGGCCCTCGAGGGTGGGGGGTGCGCCCCCCTTCCCAGGGCACGCCCCCCTGCCTCGAGGCCCCCTCAAGTGGCCCCCGGTGCCCTCCTTCTTCCTATATAAGTCCACATACCCCAGAAACTCCATATACAGAGAGAAAACCCTAATTCCATCGCCGTAGCTTCTGTTCCCGTGGAGATCCCATATTGGAGCCTGTTCCGGAGCTCCACCGGAGGGGGATCCATCACGGAGGCCGTCATCATCATCATCATTGCCCTCACCATGAGTTGTGAGTAGTTTACCACGGACCTTCGGGTCCATACCTAGTATCTAGATGGCTTCTTCGCTCTCTCTCCGGATCTCAATACAAAGGTCTCCTCGGTCTTCAAGGAGATCTATTCGATGTAATCTCTTTTTGCGGTGTGTTTGTCGAGATCCGATGAATTGTGAGTTTATGATCAAGGTTATCTATGAAAGATATTTGGTTCTTCTCTGAACTTTTTATGTGTGCTCATAATATCCTTGCAAGTCTCTTCGAATTATTGGTTTGGTTTGGCCTACTAGATCTATAGTTCTTGCAATGGGAGAAGTGCTTGGCTTTGGGTTCAATCTTGCGGTGTCCCTTCCCAGTGACAGTAGGGGCAGCAAGGCATGTATTGTATTGTTGCCATCGAGGATAAAAAGATGGGTTTTACATCATATTGCTTGAGTTTATCCCTCTACATCATGTCATCTTGCTTAAAGCGTTACTCTATTCTTACGAACTCAGTACACTAGATGCATGCTGGATAGCGGTTGATGTGTGGAGTAATAGTAGTAGATGCAGGCAGGAGTCGGTCTACTTGTCTCGGACGTGATGCCTATATACAATGATCATGCATAGATAGCCTCATAATTATTCGCTTTTCTATCAATTGCTCGACAGTAATTTGCTTACCCGCCGTAGAATATCGCTATCATGAGCGAAGCCACTAGAGAAAACTATGGCCCCCGGGTCTATACTCAACATATCAATCTACATCTACTTTACTTTTACCGCTTTTATTTTCTGTTTTATTAAACTAAAAATACCAAAAATATAAACTATCATCTCTATCAGATCTCACTTTCGTAAGTGATCGTAAAGGGATTGACAACCCCTTATCGCGTTGGCTGTGAAGTTCTTATTTGTTTGTGTAGGTGCGAGGGACTCGCGCGTGGTCTCCTACAGGATTGATACCTTGGTTCTCAAAAACTGAGGGAAATACTTGCTAATCTCTTTAAGAGATCCAGTTATGTTGAACCTATTGCTAGTGAGCTGCGTGCACTAGACTATCTTTATGGGGTTTTGCTTGAAATTTATGAATCTGAAAATTTTGAGGAATTGTTGAAAGAAAAAGTGATTCATGTTAGCTCGTTAAATAAAAAGCATGATTGCAATGATGCTATTATAAATTCTCTTGATGTTAATTGTGCTAATAATATGGAAAACCCTAAGCTTGGGGATGCTAGTTTTGCTATGTCTACTACTTGTTACAATGATCATGATTGGGGTGATTCTTCTTATGATCTTGAAAATTTATTTAATCCCCATGATGAATATAAGATTGATAATAATGTTTGCATTAATATTAAAAGTGGGTTTGGAAGATTGTCAACTTTAGATCGCACATACTTGGAGAATGTTCAATCTTATGAAACTTTTGATAAAAGTGGGTTTGGAGAGGTCATGGCTTTAGTTAATGTTGATCCCACTATTTTGGAAGAGTGTCAACTTTGCATGCATGTGGATTGTGTTGAGAATATGTTATGTGATAGCTATTTTGTTGAATTTGATCATGATCCTACATGAAATTATTATGAGAGAGGGAAATATGGTTGTAGAAATATTCATGTTACTAAATTACCTCTCGTTATGTTGAGATTGCTCTTGTTTCTTTCTTCTTCCTTGCATACGTTAGATCTTGCTTGCTATGAAAATTTGTTTGCTTATAAGATGCCAATGCATAGGAAGTATGTTAGACTTAGATGTGTTTGTCACATGCAATATGATGCTCTCTTTGTGTTTCAATTCTTATCTTTCATGTGAGCACCATTGAATTATCAAGCCTATCTTAATGGCTATAAAGAAAGAGCTTGTTGGGAGGCAACCCAATTTTATGTTTTTTGTTTTTGTTGCTGTTAGGGAATAAATATTGCATCTAGCCTCTGATTAGATGTGGTTTCATGTTTTGTTTAGTGTTTGTACCAAGTAGAACCTTTGGGAAGACTTGTGTGAAGTTTATGTGATCTTGTTGTGAAAAAACAGAATCGTTAGCGCCCGCTCAAGTAGTCGTGAGATTTTACTGGAGCATGTTTTTTGGTTGATTATTTTTGCAGATGATTGGTAGACAAATTCCAAATTTACCAATTTATGTTGAATTTTTTGGAGTTACAGAAATAGGTGAAACCTGCAGATTACTATAGACTGTTGTGTCTTTGACAGATTCTGTTTTTCGTGTGTTGTTTGCTTATTCTGATGCATCTATGAGTAGTATTGGAGGATATGAACCATATAGAAGTTGGAGTACAGTAGGTTTAAAACAATATAAACAAACAATGAATTCATTGTTGTACCTTTGAGTAGTGGTTTTCTTTCTTACACTAACGGAGCTCACGATAATTTTTGTCTAAGTTTTGTGTTGTGAAGTTTTAAAGTTTTGAGTATTGCTTTGATGGAATATGGAACAAGGAGTAGCAAAGGCCTAAGCTTGGGGATGCCCATGGTACCCCAAGTAAATTCAAGGCAATCAAAAGCCTAAGCTTGGGGATGCCCCGGGAAGGCATCCCCTCTTTCGTCTTCATCCATCGGTAACTATACTTGGAGCTATATTTTTATTCGCAACATGTTATGTATTTTGCTTGGAGCGTCTTGTATAATTTGAGTCTTTTCTTGTTAGTTTGCCATAATCATCCTTTCTGGACATACCTATTTGAGAGAGTTTAATATGGCCTAGAAATTATTAGAACACTCTATGTACTTCACTTATATCTTTTGTGTTGAATAGCTTTTGCTCTAGTGCTTCACTTATATCTTGTAGAGCACGGTGGTGATAATATTTTGTAGAAATTGTTGAACTCTCATGCTTCACTTATATATATTTGAGAGTCTATTAAAACAGCATGGTAATGTGTTTAGGCTAAAGAAACTAGTCTTCACATGATAGACATCCAATGTCAATGTAGTGAAAAATTTCACACCAAGTGCATTGAATATGATGAGATGTTGGATGCTTGATAATTGTTTTGAGACATGAGGATAATGATATTAGAGTAATGCTAGTGGAGTTATTATGAAACTGAGAAATACTTGTGTTAAGGTTAGTGATTCCCTTAGCATGCATGTATGGTGAACCGTTGTGTGCCTAAGTTAGAGCATGAGGTATTTGTAGAGTGTCAACCTTTGTGTGAAGGTCGGGGGCGCGCAATGGTTAACTCCTACCAACCTCCCCCCTAGGAGCATGCGTTGATTGCTTTGTTTTGATGACTCGTAGATTTTTTCAATAAGTATATGAGTTCTTATGACTAATGTTGAGTCCATGGATTATACGCACTCTCACCCTTCCACCATTGCTAGCCTCTGTTGTACCGCGCAACTTTTGTCGGTGCCATAAACCCACTATATATCCATCTTCGAAACAACCACCATATTGTTCCTCAAAACAGCCACCATACCTACCTATCATGGCATTTCCATAGCCATTCCGAGATATATTGCCATGCAACTTTCCACCGTTCCGTTCATATGACACGCATCATATTTTCATATTGCCATTGCATGATCATGTAGTTGACATCGTATTTGTGGCAAAGCCACCATGCATAATTTTTATACATGTCACTCTTGTTTCATTGCACATACCGATACACTGCCGGAGGCATTCATATAGAGTTATACTTTGTTGTTGTAGTATCGAGTTGTAATATCGTGTTGTAATGAAAGTGTGATGATCATCATTATTAGAGCATTGTCCCATGGGAGGAAAGGATAAATCTATAAAGCCCCTCCACAAAAAAAAGAAAAAAAAAGAAGAAAGGCCAATGAAAAAAAGAAAGGCCAAAGGAAGAAAGGAAGGCCAAAGAAAAAAAAGAAAAAAGGGGGACAATTGCTACTATCTTTTTCCAGACTTGTGCCTCAAAGTAGCACCATATTCTTCATTGTAGATAGTCTCATGCTTACTCACTTTCATATGCTAGTGGGAATTTTTCGTTATAGAACTTGGCTTGTATATTCCAAGGATGGGCTTCCTCAAATGCCCGAGGTCTTCGTGAGCAAGCAAGTTGGATGCACACCCACTAGTTTCTTTTGTTGAGCTTTCATTCATATTTAGCTCTAGTGCATCCGTTGCATGGCAATCCCTACTCACTCACATTGATATCTATTGATGGGCATCTCCATAGCCCGTTGATACGCCTAGTCGATGTGAGATTATCTCCCTCTTTTTGTCTTCTCCACAACCACCTCTCTATACCACCCATAGTGCTATGTCCATGGCTCATGCTCATGTATTGCGTGAAAGTTGAAAGGTTTGAAAGAATAGAGTATGAAAACAAGTGCTTGGCTGAAATCGGGGTTGTGCATGATATGAATATTTTGAGTGATGAAGAGGGAGCATAGCCAGACTATATGATTTTGTAGGGATAACTTTCTTTAGCCATAGTACTTTGAGAAGACATGATTGCTTTGTTAGTATGCTTGAAGTATTATTATTTCTTTTGTCAATATAGAATTTTGTCTTGAATCTTTCAGATCTGAACATTCATTAAGAGAATTACATTGAAAAACTATGTTGGTTAGCATTCCACATCAAAAATTCTGTTTTTATCATTTACCTACTCGAGGACGAGCAGAAATTAAGCTTGGGGTTGCTTGATACGTCTCCAACCCCAAAGGCCCAGTCCAGATTAATGTTTTTTTCCATACATTTTTATATTATTTTTGGGACTAACCTACAAACCCAAAGGCCCAGTCCAGATTGATGTTTTTTGCCTGTTTCAGGCTTTTGCAGAAAAGGAATATCAAACGGAGTCCAAATGGAATGAAACCTTCGGGAGAGATATTTTTGGAGAAAATCACGCACGGGAGACTTGAGGACCACGGAGTAGGGGCCACGTGGTGCCCAGGTGGGTGGGGGGCGCCCCCCTCCCCTAGGGCACGCCCCTTGCCTAGTGGGTCCCACGTAAGGCCCCCGGTGCCCTCCTTCTTCCTATATATATCTACGTACCCCGAAACCATCAGAACAACAGAGAAAACCCTAGTTCCACCGCCGTAACCTTCTGTTCCCGTGAGATCCCATCTTGGGGTCTGTTCCGGAGCTCCGCCGGAGGGGGGATCTACCACGGAGTGCTTCTACATCATCATCATTGCCTCACCATGAGTTGTGAGTAGTTTACCACAGACCTTCGGGTCCATAGCTAGTATCTAGATGGATTCTTCTCTCTCTCTGGATCTCAATACAAAGTTCTTCTCAGTCTTCGAGGAGATCTATTCGATGTAATCTATTTTTGCAGTGTGTTTGTCGAGATCCGATGAATTGTGTGTTTATGATCAAGACTATCTATGAGAAATATTTGGTTCTTTTCTGAACTCTTTATGTGTGCTCATAATATCCTTGCAAGTCTCTTCGAATTATTGGTTTGGTTTGGCCTACTAGATCTATAGTTCTTGCAATGGGAGAAGTGCTCGGCTTTGGGTTCAATCTTGCGGTGTCCTTTCCCAGTGATAGTAGGGGCAGCAAGGCACGTATTGTATTGTTGCCATCGAGGATAAAAAGATGGGGTTTATATCATATTGCTTGAGTTTATCCCTCTACATCATGTCATCTTGCTTAAGGCGTTACTCTGTTCTTATGAACTCAATACACTTGATGCATGCTGGATAGCGATCGATGTGTGGAGTAATAGTAGTAGATGCGGGCAGGAGTCGGTCTACTTGTCTCAGACGTGATGCCTATATATAGTGATCATGCCTAGATAGTCTCATAATTATTCGCTTTTCTATCAATTGCTCGACAGTAACTTGTTTACCTGCCGTAGAATATCGCTATCATGAGAGAAGCCACTAGAGAACACTATCGCCCCTGGGTCTATTCTCAACATATCAATCTACACTTTACTTTTTCCGCTTTTACTTTCTGTTCTTATAATAAAAAATACCAAAAATATAAACTATCATATGTATCAGATCTCACTTTCGTAAGTGACCGTAAAGGGATTGACAACCCCTTATCGCGTTGGCTGTGAAGTTCTTATTTGTTTGTGCGGGTGCGAGGGACTCGCGCGTGGTCTCCTACTGGATTGATACCTTGGTTCTCAAAAACTGAGGGAAATACTTACGCTACCTTGCTGCATCTGCCTTTCCTCTTCGAGGGAATACAAGGCAAGTTCGAGAAGTAGCAGCTATCCAGAAATTCTACATCATTTCCAATCAACAATATGTCATCCACATATAATATCAGAAATGCTACAGAGCTCCCACTCATTTTATTGTACATACAGGCTTCTCCAAAAGTCTGTATAAACCATATGCTTTGATCACTTCATCAAAGCGTATATTCAACTCCGAGATGCTTGCACCTGTCCATAGATGCATCGCTGGAGTTTGCACATTTTGTTAGCACCTTTTGGATCGACAAAACCTTCTGGTTGCATCATATACAACTCTTCTTTAAGGTATCCATTAAGGAATGCAGTTTTGACATCCATTTGCTGGATTTCATAATCATAAAATGCGTCAATTGCTAACATGATTCGGATAGACTTAAGCATCGCTACAGGTGAGAAAGTCTCAGCGTAGTCAACTCCTTGAACTTGTCGAAAACCTTTCACAACCAGTCGAGCTTGTAGATAGTAACATTACCATCAACGTCAGTCTTCTTCTTAAAGATCTATTCATTTTTAATGGCTTGCTGATCATCGGGCAAGTCAACCAAAGTCCACACTTTGTTCTCATACATGGATCCCATCTCAGATTTCATGGCCTCAAGACATTTTGCGGAATATGGGCTCATCATCGCTTCCTCATAGTTCATAGGTTCGTCATGGTCTAGTAACATGACTTCCAGAATAGGGTTACCGTACCACTCTGGTGCGGAACATACTCTGGTTGACCCACGAGGTACAGTAGTAACTTGATCTGAAGTTTCATGATCATCATCATTAGCATCCTCACTAATTGGTGTAGTAATCATTGGAACTAGTTTATGTGATGAACTACTTTCCAATTCGGGAGAAGGTACAATTACCTCATCAAGTTCTACTTTCCTCCCACTCATGTCTTTCGAGAGAAACTCCTTCTCTAGAAAGGATCCATTCTTAGCGACAGATATCTTTCTTCGGATCTGTGATAGAAGGTGTATCCAACAGTTTCCTTTGGCCATCCTATGAAGACACATTTCTCCGACTTGGCTTTGAGCTTATCAGGTTTAAGCTTTTTCACATAAGCATCGCAGCCCCAAACTTTAAGAAACGACAACTTGGGTTTCTTGCCAAACCATAGTTCATAAAGTGTCGTCTCAACGGATTTAGATGGTGCCCTATTTAACGTGAATGCAGTTATCTCTAAATCATAACCCCAAAATGATAGTGGTAAATCAGTAAGAAACATCATAGATCGCACCATATATATCTAATAAAGTACGGTAACGACGTTCGAACACGCCATTACGATGTGGTGTTCCAGGTGGCGTGAGTTGCGAAACTATTCTGCATTGTTTCAAATGAAGGACAAACTCTTAAGTCAAATATTTGCCTCCGCGTTTAGATCATAGAAACTTTATTTTCTTGTTACGATGATTCTCCACTTCACTATGAAATTCTTTGAACTTTTCAAATGTTTCAGACTTGTGTTTCATCAAGTATACCCATATCTTCTCAAATCATCTATGAACGTCAGAAAATAACGATACCCGCCGCGAGCCTCAACAGTCATTGGACCGCATACATCAGTATGTATGATTTCCAACAAGTCAGTTGCTCGCTCCATTGTTCTAGAGAATGTAGCTTTAGTCATCTTTCCCATGAGGCATGGTTCGCAAGCACCAAGTGATTCATAATCAAGTGATTCCAAAAGCCCATCGGCATGGAGTTTCTTCATGCGCTTTACACCAATATGACCTAAACGGCAGTGCCACAAAAAAGTTGCACTATAATTAACAACTTTGAATCTTTTGGCTTCAATATTATGAATATGTGTAACACTACGACTGAGATTCAACAAAAATAGACCACTCATCAAGGATGCATGACCATAAAATATATTACTCATATAAATAGAACAACCATTATTCTCTGATTTAAATGAATAACCGTCTCGCAACAAACAAGATCCAGATATAATGTTCATGCTCAACGCTAGCACCAAATAACAATTATTTAGGTCTAAAACTAATCCCGAAGGTAGATGTAGGGCCACCAGAGCTTCCTTGGTGTCCCCTGCCACGGTGAGCACGCCGCTACTCCCCGACATCTTCGTGAGGTTGTATCTCGGATGGGTCGCGGCCAAGAACTGAGCCAGGGCGGGATACTCGAGGATGGTGTTGTACGGGAGGCCGATACGGGCGATGTCGAAGTCGATCAGCTCGGTGCGGTAGTTGTCGCGGGTGTCGAAGGTGACCGGGAGGCGGATGTGCCCCAGAGGGCTGGTGGAATCGCTGCCAACTTTGGAGAAGGGTTTGGTGGGGCATAGCCGCTCGAGGGGCACGTGGAGCAGGCTAAAAGCTTCTGCTGAGAGCACGTTGAGGCCAGCCCCACCGTTGATGAGGGTCTTGGTGACTGCCATGCTGCAAATGGTGGGTGTGCAAATCATCGGGAGAGCGCCTGAGCCTGCAGCGGAAGTGGGGTGGTCACCCGATTCGAAGGTGAGGTCAGTCTTGGGCGCTGCCCATCCGGGAGGGCCCCCGGCATATGGAGGCAACACCGATCTGGCGGAAGAACTGCTTGACGTGGTGGACTGAGGGAGGTGCTTGGGAGCTGCCAAGGAGTGTCGCGACGACGTGGGGTGTCGGCGCCTTGAAGCGCGCGGTGAAGAGGCCGCGCAGCTCCTCCCAGGACGCCACAGACGATTCTGGCAAGCTGAGAAACCAGGCACGCGGAACTCCAATGAGCGCCAAGGGGAGCCAGTTGGCCATGACCTTGTTGCCGTCGCCGGCCGCCGAGACGGCCTCCTTGTAGGCCTGGAGGAAGACGATCGGATCTACCACCCCATCGTAATGGGGCGGTAGATCCGGCCTGAACCTGGATGTCCACTGCACCTGTCGCAAGGCGGGGTGAAGGCTCGGTGGCCCGCTACACCGCCGCGCGCGCCCACCGAGCCGGTTGAAGAAGAGGCGCCCGCTATGAGGGCCTGGAAGATGGAGAGCGGGCTTGGCGGAGAAGCGGAACTTCAGCACACCCCTACCTGGCGCGCCAAATGTCGGATCTTGGGTTCCGGCAAAACCCTTGTGGTTCGAACACTGGGGTGCGCACAAAGATCTCTCTTTGCGCCCTAGCTCGTCTACACGCCGATCCCTAGGCCTAGCTTGTTGAGCCCAAAGAAAAAGAGACACAAGGGTTTATACTGGTTCGGGCCACCGTTGTAGTGTAATACACTAATCTAGTGTGGTGTGGTGGATTGCCTTATAGGCTGGGGAAGAACTAGTACAAGGGAAGAACAACCTCCCGAGGAGAGGTGTTCTTGCGCTCGGATGAGCTTGCTGATGTGTGTCTTGTTGGCTCACGATCTGATTCGACCAACCTTCCCTCATATGGTCGTGGCTAGTCCTATTTATAGAGGCCCGGGTCCTCTTCCCAAATATTGAGCAGGAAGGGATCCCAAAATGGCCAAATTTGAAAGGGGACTGCTAGTACAAGCTATCCTGACAAAAGGTGGTCTTCGTGTGCCAAAGGCTCTGGTGGTGACACCGCCGTGGGCTCCACGATGTCCTCCACTCTGCCGTCCTGCTGGTATTGGTCTTGTTGCTCCGATATGGAAACCTTTGCCTGATGCCTCGGGACTCCTCCCATGTGCCTGCCCCTTTAGCACCAAAGAGGAAACTGGCATCCTATGCCTGCTGGCGCCCACCTGGCCTTGGTCGTCATGGATCACGTCATGAGGACCTCGCGAGGTGTCCCTAGTCTTGATATCTCCGCTCCTTAGGAGCTAGCCTAGTGAGGCCACTGCAAGTGACGTCTTGTGTCGTTCGCCTCGCGAGGCTTGGTCCCTCGCGAGGGTCTTGAGTGGTTGTTGACAAGGTTGGGCCATACCAGGCTGCTGGATGAGCCATGCCCTGGGCCGCAGGCAGGCAAGTATGGGTACCCCCGTTCCCAGGACCCCGACAACAAGGTTGCTCCTTGAGATTTTCTGGCTAGAGGAAGACGAAGAGCAAGGCTAGCTCTAGTTCTTTCTCCTCTAGATGAATGTAGGATGGCTAAAGTCCTGAACCCCTTGCATGGGGAGACCTGGGGTTTTATATAGGCCTACCCCCAGGGGTACAATGGTAACCCGACAACAAGGTTGCTCCTTGAGATTTTCTGGCTAGAGGAAGACGAAGAGCAAGGCTAGCTCTAGTTCTTTCTCCTCTAGATGAATGTAGGATGGCTAAAGTCCTGAACCCCTTGCATGGGGAGACCTGGGGTTTTATATAGGCCTACCCCCAGGGGTACAATGGTAATCCGGCCGGCAGTGTCTCTGGGCGCCGGTGTCTCCGCCGGCTACTGGAGCCCGCTACTTGGTGGGTCCCGCGGGGCGCTGGCTGCCAGAGACTCGGCCGACAGATGGGGCCCGCCGCCTGCGGACCCCGCCGACTACTTTACATTGTTGCCTCGCCTCTAACGACGAGGGCTCCGTCGGGGAGAGCGTGGCTATAGTCCCGCCGCTTGGTGGGCGCTTACTGTAGCCACACCCCATCCCATCTGGTTAATGGCGCGCAGACTCCAAGGGAGAGGAGGGCCGCCTACCAACAGCCAGCCCACCCTCGTTGTCGCCTGCTCGGGGTTTGTCGCCTTCTGGTGGCTCACGGACATGTAGGGTCCGCCGCCTGTGGGTCGTACCAACCGCTCGTCGCGGGAGCATGATTCCCTATGGCGTGGGTGATGTCACGGGTCGCATGACTATAGTTCCTCGCCGGTCGAGGGGTGTCCGCTTTGTACATCCACACTGTGGCCATGCTCTGCCCTAGATTCTAGGGGTACGGTCTGTACTTTAGCCACGCCTCATCTCGTCGTGGTAATGGAGCGCTGACTTTGAGGGGGCAAAGCGCCGCCTGCCAAGAGTCGGCCCCCTCGAGGCTACCTGTCATAGCTTCACCGTCTTCTAGCAGCCAGCCTCCTGGACTAGTCGGCCCCAGGTGGCGGCCGGGCTTGTAATGCCCCGGATGTAATACTTTCCCTTTTGGGTATATAATATATCTCCGGCTTCATCTATTTCCATTTCGGGTTCTTTGTCTTTCGGGCTTTCGTCGTTTTGTTGTGTGAGTGTGTGGCATTCATTCATATCATGTAGACATGTGCATTGCATTGCATTTGTGTTGTCGGTTGCATCCGGTTCCACGCGTTCCTTCCTGTTGTCCGTTTCGCGTTCCGGAGCTCCCTCACGTGTTCGTGACGTCCCGTGGGCCTACTTCGTTGTTCGGGCGTGTAACGTTACCGGTGTGCCGCGAGGTTGTTGTGTGTGTTGTTGTTTTGTTGTGTGCAACCCGCCTCTCAAATCTCGTCTCGTTTGGATTCCGTTGGTTTTCCCATCCGTTGTTCGTGTGGGTACGAAGTGCCTTCACTTTGTGTCCCAGAAACACCCCTGCTGCAGTCTGTTATCTTCTCCTAGGCCCTTTAAATCTATCCCCGCGATCGGATCCGTCGGATCGCGATCGGAGGGCTCCTAGCGCCCCTAAATCCCCCTAACCCTAGAAAAACTGCTATATATTAGACCCTCCTAGTCCATTTTGGCTTCCCTATCTTCTTCCCCTTCTCCATTATTTCTTTTTTTTTCTTTTCTTTCAGATCAAACCAGATCCCCAAATTCCTCCTGGATCCCGAGGAACCAGCCGATCCGGCCAGTTCCTCGATCGCCACCGCGCCGCCCGCTCGATCTGGACCCAGCCGCCGCTGGGTCAACGCCTCCCGTCGCCAGGTGCCTCGGCCTCCGCCCGTTCGCCCCGTGGCAGGACCACTTCCCCGGCCCGCATCTCCCTCCGCCCGTTCGCCCCGTGGCAGGACCACTTCCCCGGCCCGCATCTCCCTCCGACCACGCCCCGCTTGGCCTTCACCTCGCCTCGCCACCGACGCGCCTGGGCCGCGCCAAGGCCGCCTCCCAGCAGCCGCCAGCCGCCCCGGCTGGGCCGGCTCTCCCCTCCGTGGCCCGCCTCCCGCGCAAGTCCCTCGCCGCCGAGGTGGGCCGAGCCGCCTCCGCTCTCGCGGGCCTTCCTCAGCCGCCGAATTCGCCGAAGCCGCTTGGGCCGCCGCCTTCCAGCGCCACCGCGGGCCACTGCCTCCTCGCGTGGGCCGCCGTCTTCGCCTCCCCGGCCCGTTTATCTCCAGATCTGGATCTGATGAGGTTGTTTCCCCATCACTAAGTCCCTGTTCTGTTGATCTGAAATGCAATGTTTGACCTGCTCTAACTTTTTGTCTGTTGCTCCGATTCGCGCGTGTAGCATGTCCAGACGTTCGTGGAGACTTGCTCTACGTTTTACCTGTTGTTGTCATGCATGTTAGAGATCATCTAGGTGCTTGTTTTGCTGTTGCAAGAGTGCATCATGATATAAACTGCTGCTATGTGTTATTTTTATGCCACCTTTGCATAGTGATATCTTTTAGCTCGTTTGTCCGAATGATGCAAATGACATGTCCACGTGTTCGTCTTGCCACGAAATACGTGTTGCTTGTGATAGGTTGCATGGTAGATTTATTATTGCCTTGTTATAATCGTTGCAAAGTGCCATGTGGCTATGATGTTTTTTTCACTTGTTATGAAATGCCATCTTGTTGAGCTCGTTGCAATCGTTGTGTTCACCTCTATGAAGCATGCTTGTGTGTTTCGGGATCACCTTCATGTGTATTTTGATGAGGTGCTTACCCTTTGCCATGTTTAGTTTCTAGGTGACTTAAACATGCTCTTTTATATGCCATGATGTTATTGCTGTTTTAGGACTTAGTGGTTTTTCACTAAGTCTGAAATCTGTAACGTTCTGATGCCATGTTCGTGTGATGTTCTAGGACAAATCATGATAGTTTTGGAGTGGATCTTGATTGTTCCTTGTAGCATATATTGTTGTCTTTCCATTCATGTCCTCACATGTCCATTTAAGTGGCTTTAGCGTGTTTATCTTTTGCTCCAAAGTTTCAATAAAATTCTGCTGCCAGAATTTTATTGTCAAGTTCAATATGTCCAAGATCATTGCTATTGATCCGTGACTCCGTTGGGGGTGCACCTTGGACTTAGTTGCTGTAGTATATGTCTAGTTTGTGTTCATGCCCTTTGCCATGTCATTTGAGTGCTGTAGCTTAATTATTTTGAGCTCCAAAGATGCTATGTTGCTGTAATTTTCAGCTTTCGCTCAAATCTTGTTTCGGGCATAACTTTTAGCCCGTAACTCCGATTTCAGCGAATCTTATATCAAACTTGATTGATTTTCTGTGTAGATTAATAATTTCAGATTGTTTTCATGTTTTGAGGTGTTTTGCTTGAGTGATGTTTTACGTGCTCCATGTGCATCCTTAGTGCATCCTTCATGCATTCATCTTTTCCGAGTGCGCATTGCATCTTGTTGATTGGTGCTTGGTGTGATTGTTTTGTTTAGAGCCGGAAGCTGAGACCGAGTACGAGGTTGAGCACGAGGTTACCAACGAGGTTGAGCACGAGGACCCTTCTTACGATCTGAACGACTTCTCTTCAGGCAAGATGACCGAACCCCGATAACATTACTATCTTTGCCTATTGCTAGTAGTCTCGATCTATAGTTTTGCCTCGATGCCCATGATCTTCTTGTCAGCCTCCTACTTGTAACCAATTGCCATGTTTAACCAACCTACCTATGCAAACCGTTGCTTGGCTAAGTACGCTTCGCTCAGCCCTTCTTATAGCATTGCTAGTTGCAGGTGAAGATCGAAGATGCTTGCTTCATGTTGAAGTTTGGTTGGGTTATATCACACTATATAAATGCTCAAAAGGAAATCATCTATATATTGGCAAGGGTGGAAGGCTAAGCCTTTTGCTTGGTGATTTGTTCCACTCATGCCGTTAGGAACCGTATAAACCGGTGTTATGTTCCTTGATTATGCGTTCCTAACACGGTTGGGGTGTATGGGACCCCCTCGATAAACCGCTAAGTGCTAAGTCTATTCCAGCAAGTCCCAACATTGGTACTATTTGCTTAATAACAAACTAAACTTGCATAGGGAGTTATAAACCCTTTTCTTAATTCGACAACCCGGGCCAGTGCTCCACATGAGTGTTGGTCCAAACTGGGGGTTACGCGGGGCCACCTCGAGGGAACTCAAGGTCTGGTAAAAACCTGTGGGATCACCCATCCGGTCATGGCCTGAGACGAGATACGCGCGGCTACTATCAGGGTGTCGGCACGCCGGGAGGATTTGCTGGATTAGCCTTACCTTAGCTCGGTATATCTTGAGCACGGGATTCCGAGGATACTCGGGTCTTCCCACTTTGGAGTTGCGACTCCGCGGATCGTGGGCTTGTAATGGGTCAAGTTGGAACACCCCTACAGGGTTTGAACTTTCGAAAGCCGTGCCCGCGGTTATGTGGCAGATGGGAGCTTGTTAATTCCGGTTGTAGATAACTTGACACAATGTTTCTAATACACTACCAGCGTGTGTTCCGTGACTGTCAATTTCCGAATAGGGATTCGGGAGTTGAACACGGAGGGGTTATGATTGGTGAGCTTGTAGCTAGGATCACTTCGTGATCACTTCTCGCCGAGGCCTTCTCTTCTCGCTCTCATTTACGTAAGCTAGATGCTAGTTGCTGCTGCAGACATTTGTTCTTTTCTTCAGCCTTTTCCTCACCCAAAGGCTTAAATAGTTCTGTTACCCGGGAACGGGATTGCTGAGTCCTCTGTGGCTCACAGTTACTTCACCACACCAGATGCAGGTCCAGCTGTGAGCTATCCAGGTGATGGCACCGAGCTGCATTGGGAGTACGACGAGGAGCGTAGTCGGTACTATGTGCGATACCCGGATGATCAGTAGTGGAGACTCTTACTAGGATTCGATCCGCCTGTGGTTTATTTATCTAAGTTTGGTACTTTGACATTTGGATTTTGCCCTTAGAGGGTTGTGATGTTCTTAATGTATGATGTTTGAGACTTGTGCTGTAATTCTGTGACGTGGCGAGTGTAAGCCAACTATTTTCTGTTTACTATCCCCTCTTTTACATGAGTTGTGCAAAGAATACCAAACTTGAGATCATTCTAGGATGGATTTATGCCTTTAAGTCGTGCCTCGACACGTAGGAGGTATAACTCCATCCTGGGCATTACAAGTTGGTATCAGAGCCTTCTCCGACCTAGGAGCCCCCACTGTTTGATCGAATCGTTGACGGTCGAGTCTAGGCACACACTGAAAACTTTTTTGAGTCCTATATTATATCGGAGAGTAGGATTTCTTTGCTTCTCATCCCCTTTCTCTCTGGTGAGGACTCCTGACATCTACTCTTGTCTCTCCTATCTTCAAAATTGCATTAAAAAAAATTAGGAATCCCGCGAGTATTCTGGGATTGTTTCGATGTTCTTGTGACAAGGATATTGTTCTCGATGCCTCCTGTTACCGAGGAGTTGAGCTTCGGGGTATCATTGACACAAGCATATCGCGGCAGTACTAAATACTTAAGACGGCCGACATCGAAAATCTCCCCTATACGGCTAGTGGCAAGATAACCCCGACATCACCCAGTACTGGGGAGGTAGTTCGGGAGTATTACCATAGCTTGTTATAGTGGATGCTTTTCGAAGGTCCGAGGTACACAGTTTCCGAGAAAGACTGGTTATGTGTTGAAGGATGGATACACCTGGATGTAGGTTAGAGTTGATTGCGCGGTGCTTCCCGTGTATCCCCAACACCTGATTGCATAACTGGAATCTTTCGGAAATCTATAGGTGGGTTTTATCCAGTAGATCGTAGGCATTCTTCCAACGAATGCAGGTTAGTGAGTTCGGGGTTCGACATTGAGTGAAGGGGTTATATGACCGATGTTACTATCAGGAGTTGCATCTTAAAGGGTCCTTGGCTATGCTGATCCGGGGATTGCAAAACCTTTTCGTAACGCGTTCATATGCTTTCAGCACAAAGATGTTAGAACGAAACTCCTCTCTTGCGTTTGTTCCCGTCTGTACCTTGTTGTTTTTCTTGTTTTATCCTTTTGATCCCTATGTGGCTTCTCGTGAAGATTGATGTTATCATTTAACTGAGAATTTCATTCGTTCCTCTTGTTCGGATGTTTTCATTCGTTCTTATTGTTCGAATGATTATTGTGAAGACTTGTTGCAATTCATTCCATTGATTCAGCTTATACCTTTTGTCAATCAATTGCTGATTCGTGGTCATCTCTTTCAGGATGGCTCCGAAAAGGGTTCCCAACGCTAACCCAGAGGTGGAAGAGGTCCCAGATCATTATCCTTCCCCTCCTCCTCCGCCTGAGGCTTGGAGAGCAATTATGCAGACTACTGCCCAGAACACTCAGTTGATGATGCAGATGATGCAGCAAATGCAAGCTATGCAAGCTAATCAGGGTGTTCCAGGGAATCAAGGCAACTTCTTCCAGCAGCACCATGCTACTCTTAACCAGTTCCTGGCTAACAATCCTAAAGCTTTTAGTTACTGTGTCGACCCTCTTGATGTTGAGGATTGGTTGACCGACATAAAGAAGCATTTTGAGTGCAGTAATGTGAAGGAAGATGACTATGTGAAGTTTGCAGCCTTCCAACTGAAAGATCAAGCAGCTGACTGGTGGCAGCAGTACAAAGACTCCAGGCCGGGTCAAGTGATCTCTTGGGAGAATTCTTGCAAGGATTTCCGTTCGCACCACATTCCTACAAGTGTCATCGAGGGTATGCGTGAGCAATTCCGCAACCTCAAGCAGGGCTCCATGACAGTCTATCAGTATAATGTCAAGTTCCAAAACCTCGCTCGCTATGCTAAGCAAGACATTCCTGATGCCAAGAGCAAAATCTATCAGTTCCGTGGAGGTCTCAAAGATGAACTTCAGCTTGCTCTCACTTTGTTCGAGCCGGATGAATTCGACAAGTTCTATAACATGGCTTTGAAACAAGAAGCAGCTCAGCTTAAGATGGAGGCTTCTAAGAAGAGAATTCGAGATGCTGTTCACTCTTCCTCATCGTCACAGTTGGCTGCGAAACAACAGAAATTCTGGCTTCCTCCTCCTCCAGTGATTCGAGCTCCATTCAACAACTCCAACTACAAGAACTCTAGTGGTCGTGGTTTCTCCCACCCACCCAACCCGAGCAACCAGTCGAAGAAGCAGTTTCAGTCTCAAGGCTCCAAGTCAAGTGGCTCTCATTTCCGTCCTCTCTCAGAAGTGACTTGCAACAAATGCACTCAGAAAGGTCACTATGCCAACAGATGTCCGAATCCGAAGCGTCTTCCACCTCCTCCACCTGTGAGTTCAGCTATTGTCAGGCATGATCCAAAGTCTGCAAGGGTCAATCTGATGAATGCAGCGCAAGCGGAGAATTCTTCTGATGTCATTTTGGGTAACCTTCCAGTGAACTCTATACCTGCTAAAGTGTTATTTGATTCGGGTGCTTCATGCTCTTTCATGTCTCAACCATTTGCATCCAAGTATAATGTTGACATCAAAAGTTTGCCAAGGGAGTTAACAGTTTCTTCTCCGGGTAGATTGATGCATTCTCGTATATATGCTCCGGATGTTTCTATTCGCATGGGTGATTATCGATTTTCGGCTTCTCCGGTGATTCTTGGTAATTCTGACATCGACCTCATCCTCGGAATGGATTAGCTTTCTCAGCATGATGCTCACATTGATTGTGCTCAAAAGGAAGTCAAGATGACTCATTCTGATGAAGATGTGATTATCTTCGCCTCCAGGGATAATACTATTCGGCTTTTCTCTCTTAATGATAAGGGTGAAATTAATGCCATAAATCAAAGTCCGGTGGTGAACGAATATCAAGACGTCTTTCCTGAAGAACTTCCAGGCATGCCTCCACACCGTCAGGTGGAGTTTGTCATTGAACTCGAGCCGGGTACTGAGCCTGCATGCCGGCGTCCGTACAAGCTCTCTCCAGATGAATTGAAGGAATTAAAAAAGCATCTTGATAAGCAGGAGAGTATGGGTCTCATCAGACCTAGTACGTCTCCATGGGGCTGTGGTGTCTTATTTGTCAAGAAGAAAGATGGCACGGAGCGTCTCTGTGTTGACTACCGGCCATTGAACAAGAAGACGATTAAGAACAAATATCCGCTCCCCAACATCAACGAACTCTTTGAGCAGCTCAAAGGAGCAAAAGTGTTCTCTAATCTTGACCTCCGAATGGGCTATCATCAAATTCGCAGTCGCGAGGAAGACATTCCCAAGACGGCCTTCAGAACGAGCTACGGTTCATACGAGTATACCGTCATGTCCTTTGGTCTCGCCAATGCTCCTCCTACCTATTCAAGGATGATGCATTACATCTTCAACCCCTATACTGGCGAGTTTGTGCTTGTGTATCTGGATGATATTCTGGTGTTTTCCAAGAATGAAGAAGATCACGAAAAGCACTTACGTCTGGTTCTTGATCGACTCCGAGAGCATAAATTCTATGCCAAGTTCTCCAAGTGCGAGTTTTGGCTCGATAAGGTTTTGTACCTGGGCCACATCATCTCAGCTGACGGCATTGCGGTTAATCCCGAGAAAGTTGAAGCAATTGTCAACTGGGAAGCTCCTCAGAACGTCAAGCAGCTCCGCAGTTTTCTGGGTCTTGCCAGCTATTGCAGAAGGTTTGTGGAGAACTTCTCCAAGATTGCCAAGCCTCTTTCCAACCTGCTTCAGAAGAATGTCAAATACTTTTGGTCTCCCGAATGTGAAGTGGCATTCAAAACCCTCAAAGAGAAGCTTGTTTCTGCTCCAGTTCTGACTCCTCCGGATGAAACCAAGCCCTATGAAGTTTTCTGTGATGCTTCTCTTCAAGGTCTTGGTGGTGTGCTTATGCAAGATAAGAGAATTGTGGCATACACTTCTCGTCAGCTAAAGCCAAGTGAGAAGAACTATCCCACACATGATCTCGAGCTCGCAGCTGTGGTACATGCTCTGATTACGTGGAGACATCTGTTGTTGGGCAGAAAGGTCGACATCTTCACTGATCACAAGAGCTTGAAGTACATCTTCACACAGCCGCATCTGAACCTCCGTCAGACTCGTTGGGTTGAAATGATCCAAGAGTACAATCCCAGCATTGAATACACTCCTGGCAAGGCGAATGTGATTGCAGATGCTTTGAGCAGAAAGGCATATTGCAACAGCCTTCTTATCAAGCCACACCAGCCTGAGCTTTGTGAAGCATTCAGGAAGCTCAACCTTCAAGTTGTTCCGCAGGGTTTTCTTGCAAATCTCCAAATTGCTCCTACCTTGGAAGATCAAGTCCATGAGGCCCAGCTCAGTGATACCATGGTGAAGAAGGTGAAACATGGGATTGCAAAGGGCACTCCAAAATACAAGTGCTTCCGTGTTGATGAGAGAGATACCTTGTTCTTCGAGGACAGACTCGTTGTTCCCAAAGGTGATCTCAGGAAGCTCATAATGGAAGAAGCTCATGATTCTCTCCTTTCCATTCATCCTGGCAGTTCCAAGATGTATCAAGACCTCAAGCAGTCTTACTGGTGGACACACATCAAAAGGGAGATTGCCCAATTCGTGAACGAATGTGATGTATGCAGAAGAGTGAAAGCAGAACATCAACGTCCAGCCGGTCTTCTGCAACCTCTTCCTATTCCCGAGTGGAAGTTCGACCACATTGAAATGGACTTCGTCACTGGTTTTCCTAAATCCAAGCGAGGAAATGATGCTATCTTTGTGGTGATTGACAAGCTCACCAAAGTCGCTCACTTTCTTCCAGTCAAAGAATCAATCAATGCAGCTCAACTTGCAGAGCTGTACACTTCCAGAATTGTGTCCCTACATGGCATTCCTCAAGTGATATCCTCAGACCGTGGAAGCTTGTTCACATCAAGGTTCTGGGATTACTTTCAGTCCGCCATGGGCACTAAGATCAGATTCAGCACTGCCTTTCACCCTCAGACTAGTGGTCAAGTCGAGCGTGTGAATCAGATTCTAGAAGACATGCTCAGAGCCTGTGTCATCTCCTTCGGCATGAAATGGGAAGACTGCCTTCCATTTGCCGAGTTCTGTTACAACAACAGCTTACAAGCAAGTGCAGGCAAAGCACCGTTTGAAATTCTCTATGGCAGAAAGTGTCGTACCCCTCTCAACTGGTCTGAAACAGGCGAACGCCAACTTCTTGGCAATGACTTGATCTCAGAAGCCGAAGAAATTTGCAAAGTCATACGTGAGAATCTCAAGGCCGCTCAGTCGCGTCAAAAGAGCTACTATGACGGAAAGCATCGTGATTTGGCTTTCGACATCGGTGATCATGTCTATCTCCGAGTTTCTCCGATGAAAGGAACCCAAAGATTCGGTATCAAAGGAAAACTTGCTCCTAGATACGTCGGGCCTTTCAAGATTCTTGGCAGAAGAGGCGATCTAGCCTATCAACTTGAGCTCCCTTCAAACATCGCAAATGTTCATGATGTCTTTCATGTGTCTCAACTTCGCAAATGCTTCAAGGCACCTGAGCGCATGATTCCGTTTGAAGAGATTGATCTTCAACAAGACCTGTCCTACCGAGAGCATCCTGTTGCTATTCTCAAAGAAACCGAACGCAAGACCCACAACAAGTCCATCAAATTTCTAAAAGTCAAGTGGTCACATCACACCGACCGAGAAGCTACCTGGGAACGAGAAGATCATCTTCGTTCCGAGTACCCTTCCTTTTTCCAGTCCTAGATCTCGGGACGAGATCTTTTTGTAGTAGAGGAGAGTTTGTAATGCCCCGGATGTAATACTTCCCCTTTTGGGTATATAATATATCTCCGGCTTCATCTATTTCCATTCCGGGTTCTTTGTCTTTCGGGCTTTCGTCGTTTTGTTGTGTGAGTGTGTGGCATTCATTCATATCATGTAGACATGTGCATTGCATTGCATTTGTGTTGTCGGTTGCATCCTGTTCCACGCGTTCCTTCCTGTTGTCCGTTTCGCGTTCCGGAGCTCCCTCACGTGTTTGTGACGTCCCGTAGGCCTACTTTGTTGTTCGGGCGTGTAACGTTACCGGTGTGCCGCGAGGTTGTTGTGTGTGTTGTTGTTTTGTTGTGTGCAACCCGCCTCTCAAATCTCGTCTCGTTTGGACTCCGTTGGTTTTCCCATCCGTTGTTCGTGTGGGTCCGAAGTGCCTTCACTTTGTGTCCCAGAAACACCCCTGCTGCAGTCTGTTATCTTCTCCTAGGCCCTTTAAATCTATCCCCGCGATCGGATCCGTCGGATCGCGATCGGAGGGCTCCTAGCGCCCCTAAATCCCCCTAACCCTAGAAAAACTGCTATATATTAGACCCTCCTAGTCCATTTTGGCTTCCTTATCTTCTTCCCCTTCTCCACTATTTTTTTTTTCTTTTCTTTCAGATCAAACCAGATCCCCAAATTCCTCCTGGATCCCGAGGAACCAGCCGATCCGGCCCGTTCCTCGATCGCCACCGCGCCGCCCGCTCGATCTGGACCCAGCCGCCGCTGGGTCAACGCCTCCCGTCGCCAGGTGCCTCGGCCTCCGCCCGTTCGCCCCATGGCAGGACCACTTCCCCGGCCCGCATCTCCCTCCGCCCGTTCGCCCCGTGGCAGGACCACTTCCCCGGCCCGCATCTCCCTCCGACCGCGCCCCGCTGGGCCTTCATCTCGCCTCGCCACCGACGCGCCTGGGCCGCGCCAAGGCCGCCTCCAAGCAGCCGCCAGCCGCCCCGGCTGGGCCGGCTCTCCCCTCCGCGGCCCGCCTCCCGCGCAAGTCCCTCGCCGCCGAGGTGGGCCGAGCCGCCTCCGCTCCCGCGGGCCTTCCTCAGCCGCCGAATTCGCTGAAGCCGCTTGGGCCGCCGCCTTCCAGCGCCACCGCGGGCCACTGCCTCCTCGCGTGGGCCGCCGTCTTCGCCTCCCCGGCCCGTTTATCTCCAGATCTGGATCTGATGAGGTTGTTTCCCCATCACTAAGTCCCTGTTCTGTTGATCTGAAATGCAATGTTTGACCTGCTCTAACTTTTTGTCTGTTGCTCCGATTCGCGCGTGTAGCATGTCCAGACGTTCGTGGAGACTTGCTCTACGTTTTACCTGTTGTTGTCATGCATGTTAGAGATCATCTAGGTGCTTGTTTTGCTGTTGCAAGAGTGCATCATGATATAAACTGCTGCTATGTGTTATTTTTATGCCACCTTTGCATAGTGATATCTTTTAGCTCGTTTGTCCGAATGATGCAAATGACATGTCCACGTGTTCGTCTTGCCACGAACTACGTGTTGCTTGTGATAGGTTGCATGGTAGATTTATTATTGCCTTGTTATCATCGTTGCAAAGTGCCATGTGGCTGTGATGTTTTTTTCCCTTGTTATGAAATGCCATCTTGTTGAGCTCGTTGCAATCGTTGTGTTCACCTCTATGAAGCATGCTTGTGTGTTTCGGGATCACCTTCATGTGTATTTTGATGAGGTGCTTACCCTTTGCCATGTTTAGTTTCGAGGTGACTTAAACATGCTCTTTTATATGCCATGATGTTATTGCTGTTTTAGGACTTAGTAGTTTTTCACTAAGTCTGAAATCTGTAACGTTCCGATGCCATGTTCGTGTGATGTTCTAGGACAAAGCATGATAGTGGTTTTTCACTAAGTCTGAAATCTGTAACGTTCCGATGCCATGTTCGTGTGATGTTCTAGGACAAAGCATGATAGTTTTGGAGTGGATCTTGATTGTTCCTTGTAGTATATATTGTTGTCTTTCCATTCATGTCCTCACATGTCCATTTAAGTGGCTGTAGCATGTTTATCTTTTGCTCCAAAGTTTCAATAAAATTCTGCTGCCAGAATTTTATTGTCAAGTTCAATATGTCCAAGATCATTGCTATTGATCCGTGACTCCGTTGGGGGTGCACCTTGGACTTAGTTGCTGTAGTATATGTCTAGTTTGTGTTCATGCCCTTTGCCATGTCATTTGAGTGCTGTAGCTTAATTATTTTGAGCTCCAAAGATGCTATGTTGCTGTAATTTTCAGCTTTCGCTCAAATCTTGTTTCGGGCATAACTTTTAGCCCGTAACTCCGATTTCAGCGAATCTTATATCAAACTTGATTGATTTTCTGTGTAGATTAATAATTTCAGATTGTTTTCATGTTTTGAGGTGTTTTGCTTGAGTGATGTTTTACGTGCTCCATGTGCATCCTTAGTGCATCCTTCATGCATTCATCTTTTCCGAGTGCGCATTGCATCTTGTAGATTGGTGCTTGGTGTGATTGTTTTGTTTAGAGCCGGAAGCTGAGACCGAGTACGAGGTTGAGCACAAGGTTACCAACGAGGTTGAGCACGAGGACCCTTCTTACGATCCGAACGACTTCTCTTCAGGCAAGATGACCGAACCCCGATAACATTACTATCTTTGCCTATTGCTAGTAGTCTCGATCTATAGTTTTGCCTCGATGCCCATGATCTTCTTGTCAGCCTCCTACTTGTAACCAATTGCCATGTTTAACCAACCTACCTATGCAAACCGTTGCTTGGCTAAGTACGCTTCGCTCAGCCCTTCTTATAGCATTGCTAGTTGCAGGTGAAGATCGAAGATGCTTGCTTCATGTTGAAGTTTGGTTGGGTTATATCACACTATATAAATGCTCAAAAGGAAATCATCTATATATTGGCAAGGGTGGAAGGCTAAGCCTTTTGCTTGGTAATTTGTTCCACTCATGCCATTAGGAACCGTATAAACTGGTGTTATGTTCCTTGATTATGCGTTCCTAACACGGTTGGGGTGTATGGGACCCCCTCGATAAACCGCTAAGTGCTAAGTCTTTTCCAGCAAGTCCCAACATTGGTACTATTTGCCTAATAACAAACTAAACTTGCATAGGGAGTTATAAACCCTTTTCTTAATTCGACAACCCGGGCCAGTGCTCCACATGAGTGTTGGTCCAAACTGGGGGTTACGCGGGGCCACCTCGAGGGAACTCAAGGTCTGGTAAAAACCTGTGGGATCACCCATCCGGTCGTGGCCTGAGACGAGATACGCACGGCTACTATCAGGGTGTCGGCACGCCGGGAGGATTTGCTGGATTAGCCTTACCTTAGCTCGGTATATCTTGAGCACGGGATTCCGAGGATACTCGGGTCTTCCCACTTTGGAGTTGCGACTCCGCGGATCGTGGGCTTGTAATGGGTCAAGTTGGAACACCCCTGCAGGGTTTGAACTTTCGAAAGCCGTGCCCGCGGTTATGTGGCAGATGGGAGCTTGTTAATTCCGGTTGTAGATAACTTGACACAATGTTTCTAATACACTACCAGCGTGTGTTCCGTGACTGTCAATTTCCGAATAGGGATTCGGGAGTTGAACACGGAGGGGTTATGATTGGTGAGCTTGTAGCTAGGATCACTTCGTGATCACTTCTCGCCGAGGCCTTCTCTTCTCGCTCTCATTTACGTAAGCTAGATGCTAGTTGCTGTTGCAGACACTTGTTCTTTTCTTCAGCCTTTTCCTCACCCAAAGGCTTAAATAGTTCTGTTACCCGGGAACGGGATTGCTGAGTCCTCTGTGGCTCACAGTTACTTCACCACACCAGATGCAGGTCCAGCTGTGAGCTATAAAGGTGATGGCACCGAGCTGGATTGGGAGTACGACGAGGAGCGTAGTCGGTACTATGTGCGATACCCGGATGATCAGTAGTGGAGACTCTTACTAGGATTCGATCCGCCTGTGGTTTATTTATCTAAGTTTGGTACTTTGACATTTGGATTTTGCCCTTAGAGGGTTGTGATGTTCTTAATGTATGATGTCTGAGACTTGTGCTGTAATTCTGTGACGTGGCGAGTGTAAGCCAACTATTTTCTGTTTACTATCCCCTCTTTTACATGAGTTGTGCAAAGATTACCAAACTTGAGATCATTCTAGGATGGATTTATGCCTTTAAGTCGTGCCTCGACACGTAGGAGGTATAACTCCATCCTGGGCATTACAGGGCTATTGGGGGCATGAGGGGCGCTGTCTGCCCCGATCTCTTGAAACATCATAGGGTGTTGTTGAGGATACCCATGGTCATTTACTCTGACAGTTGTCCCCAAAACTGGTGGGGCTCCGTGGTAAGAAATCAAGGAGCTTCAGCAGCTTCCTACTCCGAGTGCTTGAGTATACTTGTCTTGTCCACCTTTTTCGAAGAAGCCGGCTACCGGGAGTCGGCTCAGGAGCCGCCTGCCGCCTGGTGAATTTGAATCGTCGCGGTGGAGGCCGGGTGTCTGATACGTCCAAAACGTATCTATAATTTCTGCTTGCTCCATGCCTCTTTTGGGTGATCTTGCTATGATATTTATACACTTCCATACGCTTTTGATCATGTTTGGACTAACCTATTAACTCAGTGCACCCCAGTGCCAGTTTCTGTTTTCGGCTGTTTTTGTATTTCAGGTTCTCACATTACGAGAACTGCTAGGAAAAATCCAGAAAAAATATATAAAAAATCAGCATTCCAGGAGCTACCGTGCGGCCAAAGTGCAGCCGGGGGGACCCACAGGGGCTCCAGGCGCCCTGTGGGCGCCCCCCCCCCCTGGGCCGCGACGGGGGGGCGCCTGGGCCCCCCGAGGCACCTCCGATGCCCCCCTTTGGCATATATTTAAAGCGTGTCGAGGAAACCCTGATTCCGGACCCCTTTTCTCCAGACGCGATTCCGATCTCCGCCGCCATCGCCATCAAGCTTCGGGGGACCAGAATTCCTGCGCCGGCACCCTGCCGGGACGGGGAAGTGCCCCCGGATTCATCTCCATCGACGTTGCTTCCTCCCTCCATGATGCGGGAGTAGTTCCTCCTCGGGGCTGAGGTATTTACCGGTTGCTATGTGGTCAATTCTCTCTCCCATGATGTGATCTTCGTTGCGATCATAGGCTATGTTAATCTAGGGTGATCCAATGATATTTCCCCTTCCTCTATGTATTGGATTGATGTACTCACTTGTCTTTATCTAGTATAATCCCCGAGACCAAGGTGACAGCGGTCTATTGGACATGGATTAGAAAAGTATTTTCATGAGTTATTTCCTCTCTTGTGTGTTGATTGAAGATTAAGAGTCTCTTGGTGCTTGTCTTTGACTATCCTTTAGACATGTTGTGGTGATTGTGGGACTCTCTTTGGATGGCCGCGGTGACATTGGGAAATCCTTAGATTGAGAACTACAAACTTTGAGGTGTGCTTTTGTAGCCCTACATAATTCTCGTCCTCTCTTAACCACGAAGGAATGACCCGAGTGTGTCCCCTTTGCATGTTTTATGGGAAATATCATGTGATTCGATTATTTTAATGTTGTTGGGAGTTGCCACTAGTGAAAGTATGAAACCTAGGCCTTGTTTCCATCATTGCAACACCATTTGTGCTCACGTTTACCACTTGTTTGCTTGTTGCACTTTTTATTACAGAATTATATTACTTTGTTTTGCCATCCATATGACTTGCCATTTAACATCTCTTCGCCGAACTAGTGCACCTATACATCTAACAAGTGTATTAGGTGTGTTGGGGACACAAGAGACTTCTTGTATCTTAGTTGCAGGGTTGCTTGAGAGAGACCATCTTCAACCTCTACTTCCCTGAGTTCGATAAACCTTAGGTCATCCACTTGAGGGAAATTGCTACTGTCCTACAAACCTCTGCGCTTGGAGGCCCAACATAGTCTACAAGAGTAGAAGCGTGTGTAGACATCAAGCTATTTCTTGCGCCGTTGCCGGGGAGGTGAGTGCTTGAAGATATATCTTTAGATCTTGCAATTAAATCTTTTTGTTTCTTGTTTTTATTTCACTAGTTATGCTTATGGACAACCCTGTTATTGGATCGTTGCTTGCGGGAAGACGCCCCACACCAGTGGTGGTTGCTCCTCCCCCTACTGAAATTGTGCCCTATGAAATACCAGCTGGTATTATCGATCATGTTTTGGCTAATCGTTATGCAGGAGACAGACATCCCCGTGAACACTTGCTATATCTGTCACAACTATGTTCATTATTTAAGCTTGCAGGTGTATCAAGGGAGTTTGTCATGAGGAAATTGTTCGCCGTATCACTTATAGATAAGGCTTCAGATTGGCATAAGCTTCTCGATAACTCGCACTTGCTTGATTGGCAAGAGCTTATGTCTCTCTTTTATACTAAATTTTATCCTCTTCATGAAATCCATAAGAATAGGAATTATGTTTATAATTTCTATCCTCGTGACGGAGAGAGCATAGCTCAAGCTTGGGGGAGACTGAAAACGTTAATGTTAAAAAGTCCTAACCATGGGCTCCCCAAGGATATGATTATTACTAATTTCTATGCGAGGCTCTCTGGACAGGATAAAGATTTGCTCGATGCTTCCTCTATGGGTTCTTTCACAAACGAAAAGACTGATGCTAAATGGGAACTCCTTGAAAGAATTCAACGCAACACTGAAGATTGGGAGATCGACAAAGGTAAAGAGTCAGGTATAATTTATGAGTATGATTGCATTAAGTCCTTTGTTGAAACTACCAGTTTTAATAAGTTTAGTGCTAAGTTTGGACTTGATTCTCAACTCCTTGTTGATTTCCTCAAATCTTTTGCTTCACATCTTAATATGCCTAAGGAGGATTGGATCAAGTATCATAAACCTTTTAAAGAGACTTGCAAAGAAAATGAAATTGTTCATGATGATTGCAACATGCATGATCCAATTCCTAAAAATGAAGTTTTATATAAGCATGTTAATTTTTGTGGAGTGGATAGACCTTGTGAAAGGCCTATGATTGAAGAAGAGAAGTATTGTAAGCAACATAAGCATGAAAGAACAATCACTTGGGTCAGAGATTTAAATGAAATTGCTAGAGAATTGTGACCTTTATCCTTTTACTTGTGAACTTTGCCGTATAGAGGGTCATTTTAATTTTCAATGCATGAACTTTCAAAACATAAATGTTAATCGGTTGTGTGATAACATGATCACCTCTGATCTTTATGATGAGCTTATGTTATTTTTGATGTGTGAAGAGTTATTAGAAAAGACTTCTTGGCTGGATGATAATGCCATAGGAATAAAAACACTTTGCAAAATTGCCATCTCTATTGTGTTGTTAATTGCCATGAAAATGATTACATAAGTAAGATTAGAAAGGAGGGAACTTTACCAAAATATAAAAATGTCTCTTATATTTCTGCTAATAAAAAGGAGAGTTTCTCCCAAGTTTCCCCTATTGTTTCTAATGATAAACCAGGATATGTGGAGAAGCTTCACCTCCAACCACCCCCTCATAAGGTGAAGAAGAAGAAAAAGAAGAGGAGGAGGAGGAGCAAGAAGGAAGAAGAATGGGTATCAACCTGGCCAGAGCATATTCCTCCTATCAACTTTTATCCTAACGGTTGTAAGTTTAAAGAAGAAGGTGAAGTTTATTGCCTTAATTATCATCTTGATGATACGTCCATAGGTACTATTGAAGATGATTTTGATTATGATATGCATGTTAGTTATTGTGATTGGGAAAATGATGATAATGCTACTTATGATCTTGAAAATCTTTTTGGTACCAACTCTGAAAGTGATGATATGGGAGGCTCTAAGCTTGGGGATGATAGGATTGCAAATCCTTTACCCACTAGTGATGTGATAATTGATAATTCTTTTGCTAGTAAGAATAAAGACAACATGATTACAAATATAGTTGCTAGCAATGATAATGCTCTTCTCTACTATGATGATGTCATAACTCCAACCTATAGTGATTATAAAGGTACCTATGACATAAGGAGAAATTATCCTTAAGAAACTTGTCATAATCATGGAGGGAATTACTCCCTTGTTGAACACCACCCTCCTAATACACAATTAATCTATAGTGTTCAAGTTGTTTATGATAGTCCTACTCCCACTATTACCAATGAGAAAGATTATGCTTATGTGGAGAGTAAGAGTACCTTTGTGCATGTGGATCATGCTGACAATGCTTTATGTGATGCTTATATTGTTGAGTTCATCCATGATGCCACTGAAATTTATAATGAGAGAAGGAGACTTGGGTCTAAATATCTTAATAATAAGAAGTTCCCTCTCTTTATGGTGAATGTTTTGAAGTTATGCTTGTTTTGCCTTCCTATGGTAGTTGCTTTGTGCTTCAATGAATTCTTCTATTGCAATATTCCTATGCATAGGAAGCATGTTAGGCTTAAATGTGTTTGGTATTTGCTTCTTGATACTCTCTTTTGTTCTTCAGCTCTTATTCCTACGAGAGCATCATTAAAGCATTATGCCTAGCTTAAAGGCATAAAAGAAAGCGTTTTTGGGAGGCAGCCCATAATGAAGAAAATTTTATTTTGCTTTTGTTGTGTCTTGATGTTTTTACTACAGTAGCATCATCATTGTATCTTTGCTTTTCAATTTTGTGCCAAGTGTAGCCACTGATTGCTAGAAAGTTCAAAAGTTGTGAGGTGCTGTCGAGGAAACAGATTCTGCCCTTGGATAGAAAAATTCGTATAAAATCACCAAATCATCTTTTTGGTCTGAATTTTTTCGACAGCGTGCTCTATATAATTTTCTTTCGTGCGTCTGTTCTGAGTTTTTTGATTTGAGTTGCATAAGTGCCCCGAACAAATCGATTACTACCCGCTGTTCTGTTTTTCACAGATTCTGTCATGTTTTGCCTTTCTTTCATTTTGCAAATCAAGAGCTTGCTTTTTCTTTGCAAAAACCTTTTGGCAATCTTGAGAAACAGTATAACTTAAAGAATATCTTTATTTCCAGCAAGGTACAATTATTTTATTAAGGGTACTAACCTCGCTAATCAGATTATGATGAGTTATGTATGAAGGGAGTTTTCAAGTGTGCGAGGGAAGATGATAAAAAGATTCAGGAGTGTCAAGCGCTCAAGCTTGGGGATGCCCCCGTGCACCCCCAAGAAATATTCAAGGAGACTCAAGCGTCTAAGCTTGGGGATGCCCCCGTGCATCCCCTTCTCCATCAACATTATCAGTTCGTCTTTCGTTCCACTATATTTTAATCACTTCATGTGTTATGTGCTATGCTTGGAGCGTCTTGCTTTTAGTTTCATTTTTAGTTTTCTTTAGCTTTGCTTGTTTTTCATAACGAGTTGGAACTCAGCTTTCTTTGTGTGGGAGAGAAACACGCCCCACTTCAACCTAGAACACAACATAGAATTTTCATGTTTATCTTTGATGTGTGTGTTCTTTGTCTTTTAATAGCTACAATTATGTTCAGCTCTTAGTATTCATGCTTATCTTTTCAAAAAGCTTTTGTTTAGTTGGTTGCTTGAACTCTCTTTAATTACCATGCTCACCTTATTAAGAGAGTTTGCTTCCGTTGCATTGATTGATATGTCTATGATAAAGATGCTACGTGCATAATGGCGCTTAGTAGTTCATGTTTTCTTGTGGTTAGTCTCAAATAGCTAGGGGATTCCCAATGTGCTATTGGAGTACCAACTTGATTTGTTTGCCTATGATGTGGTATGGTTTAGTAATATCTTCCTTCAAGAATTTATTTTGATTGACTTGGCGTATGCTCACGCATATTTAAGACTGTAAAGAAAGTCTGTCAAGCCTTGATGATCTTTTGTTTCTGAGTAGCGATATAACTACCATGCCTGATTCAATGTTTCTTTGTCGCTCTGCATGATTATGACCGTCATTGCTCTTTTAGTTGGTCGCTCCTAGTCTTTTGCTAACCTCCACCTGTACTAAGCAGACTAACTGCTTGTGCATCCACATTCTTTTAATCCAGTTATGCCATATGAGTCCACCATATCTACCTATATGTGGTATTTCACCGCCACTCCAAGTAAATTTACATGTGCTACCTTTAAAACCTTCATTTTTGCAATACATAGCTCATGGGAAAGTAGCTTAAAAACTATTGTGGTAAAGAATATGTCGCTTATGTATCTTATTTCTTATAAGTTGCTTGCTGAGCGGTATCCATGTTTCTGGGGACGCCATCAACTGTTACACTTTTGTTGAATATCATGTGAGTTGCTATGCATGTTCGTCTTGTCCGAAGTAAGGGTGATTTGCCATGAGTTGAATGGTTTGAGTATGCATATTGTTAGAGAAGAACATTGGGCCGCCAACCAAAGCCGTGTATCATGGTGGAAGTTTTAGCTTGGACATTAATCCTCAACCTCTTATAAATGCTTAAGCATTAAAGAGGAGTCCATTGTCTATTTTCTATGTTGTCCCGGTATGGATGTCCTCAAGTTGAGATCTATCAAAAACGAGAAATCAAATGCGATTTATCTCCTTGGACCTTTGTACAGGTGGCATAGAGGTACCCCTTTGTGACACTTGGTTGAAACATATGTAATGCAATGATAACCCATGGAAATCCGAGCTAATTAGGACAAGGTGCGAGCACTATTGGTGTTCCATGCATGAGGCTTGCAACTTATAGGATGTCTTATGCATAACACATATGAAGTATTACTACCGTTGACAAAATTGCTTCTATGTTTTCAAAATAAAAAGCTCTAGAACATAACCATTCTTTTACCTTTATGTTGAGTCTCCACCTTCTTTTAAAAGCACCAACTACTGAGAGCATGATTGTCATTTTGAGTGTAATGTGCATTGTCCCAAAGTAGCATTGTCTTTTGCATGATTGTGATATCGTTTATTTTGAAATCATTGTATCTAGTCATCACTTAAACCTTGAAGATGCCCCTGCATCTATGTTTTGCATCACTAAAGGGGGCAAGCTAGATATCACTTTATCTTATTTGCACATCATGTTCATTGCAAATCTTTTTGATGTTTCAGTTTCATATTGTAAAACTTTCAGTCATTTGTGATTTTCTCATGATGCAACTTAATTACTATAGAATCATTGTCTCAGTAAGCTTTTGTCATATGACTATGAAAAGTCCTATATGGTTAATAGCATGTCACCACAGAAATTATTCTTGTTATCATTTACCTACTCGAGGACGAGCAGGAATTAAGCTTGGGGATGTTGATACATCCAAAACGTATCTATAATTTCTGCTTGCTCCATGCCTCTTTTGTGTGATATTGCTATGATATTTATACACTTCCATACACTTTTGATCATATTTGAACTAACCTATTAACTCAGTGCACCCCAGTGCCAGTTTCTGTTTTCGGCTGTTTTTGTATTTCAGGTTTTCACATTACGAGAACTGCCAGGAAAAATCCAGAAAAAATATATAAAAAATCAGCGTTCCAGGAGCTACCGTGCGGCCAAAGTGTAGCCGGGGGGACCCACAGGGGCTCCAGGCGTCCTGTGGGCGCGCCCCCCCTGGGCCGCGCCGGGGGGCGCCTAGGCCCCCCGAGGCACCTCCGATGCCTCCCTTTGGCATATATTTAAAGCGTGTCGAGGAAACCCTGATTCCGGACCACTTTTCTCTAGACGCGATTCCGATCTCCGCCGCCATCACCATCAAGCTTCGGGGGACCAGAATTCCTACGCCGGCACCCTTCCGGGACGGGTAAGTGCCCCCGGATTCATCTCCATCGACGTTGCTTCCTCCCTCCATGATGCGGGAGTAGTTCCTCCTCGGGGCTGAGGTTCTTACCAGTAGCTATGTGGTCAATTATCTCTCCCATGATGTGATCTTCGTTATGATCATAGGCTATGTTAATCTAGGGTGCTCCCATGATATTTCCCCTTCCTCTATGTATTGGATTGATGTACTCACTTGTCTTTATCTAGTATAATCCCCGAGACCAAGGTGACTGCGGTCTATTGGACATGGATTAGAAAAGTATTTTCATGAGTGATTTCCTCTCTTGTGTGTTGATTGAAGATTGAGAGTCTCTTGGTGCTTGTCTTTGACTATCCTTTAGATATGTTGTGGTGATTGTGGGACTCTCTTTGGATGGCCGCGGTGACATTGGGAAATCCTTAGATTGAGAACTACGAACTTTGAGGTGTGCTTTTGTAGCCCTACATAAGTCTCGTCCTCTCTTGACCACGAAGGAATGACCTCCGAGTGTGTCCCCTTTGCATGTTTTATGGGAAATATCATGTGATTCGATTATGTTAATATTGTTGGGAGTTGCCACTAGTGAAAGTATGAAACCTAGGCCTTGTTTCCATCATTGCAACACCATTTGTGCTCATGTTTACCACTTGTTTGCTTGCTGCACTTTTTATTACAGAATTATATTACTTTGTTTCGCCATGCATATTACTTGCCATTTAACATCACTTCGCCGAACTAGTGCACCTATACATCTAAAAAGTGTATTAGGTGTGTTGGGGACACAAGAGACTTCTTGTATCTTAGTTGCAGGATTGCTTGAGAGAGACCATCTTCAACCTCTATTTCCCTGAGTTCGATAAACCTTAGGTCATCCACTTGAGGGAAATTGCTACTGTCCTACAAACATCTGCGCTTGGAGGCCCAACATAGTCTACAAGAGTAGAAGCGTGTGTAGACATCAGTGTCGAAGCGGCCGGGCACTGGGCTTGCCTCCCGTTGCCCGCCCTGAAGGAAATATGCCCTAGACGCAATAATAAAGTTATTATTTATTTCTTTATATCATGATAAATGTTTATTATTCATGCTAGAATTGTATTAACCGGAAACTTAGTACATGTGTGAATACATAGACAAAACAGAGTGTCCCTAGTATGCCTCTACTAGACTAGCTCATGATCAAAGATGGTTATGTTTCCTAACCATAGACATGAGTTGTCATTTGATCAACGAGATCACATCATTAGGAGAATGAAGTGATGGACAAGACCCATCCGTTAGCTTAGCACTATGATCGTTTAGTTTTACTGCTATTGCTTTCTTCATGACTTATACATGTTCCTATGACTATGAGATTATGCAGCTCCCGAATACCGTAGGAACACCTTGTATGCTATCAAACGTCACAACGTAACTGGGTGATCATAAATATGCTCTACAGGTGTCTCCGAAAGTGTTCGTGGTGTTGGCATAGATCAAGACTAGGATTTGTCACTCCGAGTGTCGGAGAGGTATCTCTGGGCCCTCTCGGTAATACACATCATAATAAGCCTTGCAAGCAAATGACTAATGAGTTAGTCATGAGATGATGTATTACGGAACGAGTAAAGAGACTTGCCGGTAACGAGATTGAACTAGGTATAGAGATGCCGACGATCGAATCTCGGGCAAGTAACATACCGATGACAAAAGGAACAACGTATGTTGTTATGTGGTTTGACCGATAAAGATCTTCATAGAATATGTAGGAGCCAATATGAGCATCCAGGTTCCGCTATTGGTTATTGACCGGAGATGAGTCTCGGTCATGTCTACATAGTTCTCGAACCCGTAGGGTCTGCATGCTTAACGTTTGATGACGATCGGTATTATGAGTTTATGAGTTTTGATGTACCGAAGGTAGTTCGGAGTCCCGGATAAGATCACGGACATGACGAGGAGTCTCGGAATGTCCGAGACGTAAAGATTCATATATTGGACGACTATATTCGGACACCGGAAGTGTTCTGGAAAGTTTCGGAATTTACCGGAGTGCCGGGGGGGTTACCGGAAGCCCCCGGTGGAAAGTTGGGCCTTAGTGGGCCATAGGGGAGAAAGAGGGCAGCAGCCAGGAGGTTGCGTGCCCCCCTCCCAAGGGCAGTCCGAATTGGACTTGGGGAAGGAGGCGCGGCCCCCTCTTTCCTTCTCCTTCTCTCCCTCTCTTTCCTTCCCCTCTTGGTGATTCCTACTAGGAATAGGATTGCAATCCTATTCCTAGTAGGATTGCTCCTTCTTGGCGCGCCTATAGGGGCCGGCCGGCCTCCCCATTGCTCCTTTATATACGGGGGTAGGGGGGCACCCAAACACACACAAGTTAAATTGTTTTAGCCGTGTGCGGTGCCCCCCTCCACAGAAACACACCTCGGTCATACCGTTGCAGTGCTTAGGCGAAGCCCTGCGCCGGTAGATACATCATATACGTCACCACGCCAACGTGCTGACGAAACTCTCCCGTGAAGCTCAACTAGATCAAGAGCTCGTGGGACGTCATCAAGCTGAACGTGTGCTGAACGCGGAGGTGCCGTACGTTCAGTGCTTGATCGGTTGGATCACGAAGAAGTTCGTCTACATCAACCGCGTCACTTGACGCTTCTGCTCCCGGTCTACGAGGGTACGTAGACACACTCTCCCTCTTGTTGCTATGCATCTGGTAGATGGATCTTGCGTGATCGTAGGAAAATTTTAAAATACTACGGTCCCCAACACGCCCGCCACGCGGAATTCGCGGGTTAGTGTGGCTTGCCAGCCCATGCGCGTGATGGGACATCGCCGGAGACCTGTTATGCCACCACGGGGCCTCGGCATGCGCGCGGATCTGCTGCGGCCGAGGCATATGGTTGGGCTTCCCAGGCGCGGTTAATACACACCTTTATGGTGCGATAAACGTGGGTCGTGGGGGAAGTGGGTGGAGTAAATCTCGTGCCCCCCACGTCTCGCCCCTTTGGCTCCGCCGCCGGGGGCCTATAAGTAGGGGGAGGAGAGGGGCGACTGAACGCATGCGCGCTCTCTTCCTTCTTCGTCTTGCTTTCTCCCCTCTTCTTGCTCCTGCTACCGCTGGGCCCCCTTCTCTCGCCGGAGCGCCTCTAAAGCAAATTGTCGCGGGAGCTCCACGCCTCGCTGCAGCCACCTCGCGTCGCTGCCAAGTATGGAGCCCATGGCGCAGAGCGGTCGGTCGGGCGACTAAAACGGCTCCAACATCATCGACGAGCACATGGAGTTCCTCCGCCAGACGCGGAGGCTCCCCAGCGCGTCGAACGTCAAGGTGCGCGTCCCCCTCGAAAAGGAAATCTCGCCGGTGCCGGGAGACCGCGAGTGGGTCATCTTCCGCTCGCACTTCCTCTGTGGCTTTGGCCTTCCTGCGAGCGGATTCTTCTACTCGTTCTTGGATTTCTACGAAGTGCAGCCCCACCACCTCACTCCGAATATGGTGGTGCTGCTCTCCGCCTTCGTCACCCTCTGCGAGGGGTACTTTGGCATTCTCTCCACAATCGAACTATGGGGAGAACTCTTCTATCTCAAGCTCGACACCGCCGTCAAGAACGAGGCGGCCCTGTGGTGAGCCTGTGTCGCGGTGCGGCGCATCAGATCTGGGGTCCGCTTCCCAGTCATTGCTCAGCTGCAGTCGACCAAACTATGGCAGAAATCATATTTCTACGTCGAGAATGCCCATCCAACGTGGAACTACGTCAACATGCTGGCTTACGAAGTCGGCCCGCCTGCTGAGCCCCGCGCCAGCTGTAAATGCCGGCCGAAGACCCTGTCGATCGCCTCCTCCGTCGCTCTCACCCGTCTTCAGGAGATGATGGTGTCGGAGGGCCTCAGGGCCTTAGACCTGTTGGCCGACTTTGTGGACCGCTGAGTGCTACCTCTTCAATCCGGCCTCATCTTATCAGCGACAAGAGCGGGCGCCGAGACCCGAGCCGACTGAGCAACAAGGTGATGCCGGTTCGAGAGGTGGTCCGGATGGTGAACTTCTTCTCTGACTGCAAGCTGTCGGAGAGGGACTGGAGTTTCAGCAAGTGGTCGTCTAGCCGCGCCAACCCGCCACCTACGGGAAGTGTTTCTGATTTTCTCTTTCTTCTTCGCTGGTTCGGGTTCCTTCTTGCCGCCTGACTAGTCGGCCATGGTGCAGCATTTCCCGGGCCAGCCGGAACCTGGCTCTGGGGCCCCGGGTCGTCCGATCATGGCGGATCGGACGCCAAACGACACGAGCGACTCCGATCTGGGGGCGGCTGCCATGGAGGAGGTTGACGCCACGGGCGATGGTGGCGAGCGAATAGGTGGCTCGTTAGGAGGCGGGCTCGGGGAGTGGCTGGATGATGATGAGGAGGACGACGTGCCGTGTCGCGCCCATGATGCTGACAAGGTGGGTGCCAGCTCCTCGGTGGCGCCGACAGCACTAGGCAGCGCGCCGAAACGTCGGGCTGACGCCGGGTTGTTCGACAGCCGACCCAAGAAGCCCAAGGCCTCGGCTGCTGCGACCAAGCGGTAGGAGGCTGCCGCAAAGGCGGCCCTCATCCCAAAACGCCCCAAGGAAAGGCCGATGGTGTCCGCGTAAGTGATGATCTTTCTTGCGCTTGTTTTCTTCTTTTCTTGCAAGTCTCTTAGCAGTTTTTTCTTGCTTTTCTTGGACAGGGCCCCGCTCTCTCTCGCGCGAGCCCCTACCACTTCAGTGCTTGGGGCGACGGAAAGCTCCGCCAACCCTCGCCGCGTGGATCCAATTGCTGCTCTCCGGGAAGCGATGGAGAGGAACATGCGGGAAGTGAAAGAGGAGCAGGAAGTCGAGGTCCGGGAGAAGGCAGCGGTGACCCAGGCCGTGCAGGCGGAGGCTGACGCAGCGGCTAAGGCATAGGCCGATGCGGTGGCAAGGGGACAGGCGGAGGCGGCCGTCAGGGCGCGGGAAGAGGAGGCGTCTCGCCACTAGGCTCCAGAATCTGCCGACCCGCCGCTCGCGGAGCCGCAGGCGCCAGAAGGCTAAGCACCGACTAGTGGAGTCGGTGTCGACCAGACGGCCATGGACAGGGGAGGAAGCGGCCCCGCCGTCTTGGAGGCAGAAGTGGCCCCTCATGCGCCGACTACTAGCGTGCAGGCCAGTCGGCCTGAGGCACCTGCAGCGCTGAGGTGCCACTCGACTGGTTTGGGCTGGACTCGCTGGTGGAGGAAGAACTGGAGGAGGAGATAGCCTCCAGTGACGAGGGTGAGGACGAGGAGGACGAGGATGGCGAAGATGTCATGCTGGACGATGGAGCGGACAACCGGCCTCAACCTGACCAAGCCTTGACCAGTGATCTGCGGAGCACCGTGCCGACTGCTGCCGATGTTGACCAGGCTGAGACCCGTCAGACGGCCAGTCCGCCATCCGGCGCCGCTCCCTCCGCCAACCTACCGGACCAGCCTGCTGCTCCTCCGGCCTAGGCGGCCGTGTTATCTTTCTGCCTTGTAGTCTTTTAAACAAACAAGTTAAATTCGCACAATTCCACCCACTGGGTGTACTTCAAACTTTGTTGAATGGCGGCCATGAGCCTTTGCTATGTAAATGATCTTTTAATTCTTGCACGTGCTTGTGCCCTTCGCCGGGTTCTGACTTGGTTTCGCTTTTTGTTCTTTTGGGATTTTTCCTTTGCCGCCTTCCTTTGGCTGACCCAGTGAGTAGTTGGTTGGGTCAGGTACTTGGCCGTTTTTAGGATAGGCACGTACTTAGGTTGTGTAGAACACAACTAGCCTAAGTGAGAAGTCGGCTGGCCGGCTACTCCGCAGTCGGACGGTTGCTGTCGAAAGCTGGCGTGACCTATGTTGGTGTCTTTTCTTAGTCATTTTTCACGTGGACACCATTTCCCGCCTTTAGCTCTCGCCAGTCGGACAGTCGCTCTGCGAGCTGTGACATAAGGCGAGAGAGGGCTTAGATGTTGGCACACTACTTGTCCAACTACAAGAGCTACCAACATAGGATAAGGCGGCGAGCCCCCGGGCCGGCTGGCCGGACCCGGTGCCGGGCGAAGGAATGAAATAATACATTCACAGGCATAATATTATCATATAGATAAAGAGCGTAGTCCCCGAGTGCTCCTCGAGGGACTTATTGTCTTTGCATAATAAAAAAGATAGCGCGGTACATACTGCATTTTAACTGTAAACCCGTCGGAGAAGGTTTGAGTTCCACGGGCGTTCTGACTCCTTGCCGGAATCGTCTCTGCACGCCCTAGGCTCTTGTGCATCGATCAGGTAGTAGGAGTCATTGCCCAGGGGCTTGCTGATAATGAACGGTCCCTCCCAAGGGGCCGAGAGCTTGTGTTGGCTGGCTGTTCGCTGGATCAGCCGGAGCACAAGGTCTCCTTTGCGGAAGAAGCATGGCCTGACCTTCCGGCTGTGATAGCGGCGCAGGCCCCACTGGTAGATGGCGGACCGGCTGAGTGCCAGCAGTCGGGCCTCTTCCAGCAGGTCCACGCCGTCTTCTCGTGCTTCATTTGCTTCCGCCTCGGTTTACATGGCGACGCGAGGTTAGTCAAACTCGATGTCGGTTGGGATGACGGCCTCGGCCCCGTACACGAGGAAGAAGGGAGTGAAGCCGGTTGCTTTGTTCGGTGTGGTCCTGAGGCTCCAGAGGACGGCCGGCAGTTCTTTGATCCAGCAGTTGGCCGAGCGCTCCAGCGGCTCGACCAGTCGGGGCTTCATGTCGGACAGGATGAGGTCGTTCGCTCGCTCGACCTGGCCGTTTGACTGCGGGTAGGCAATGGACGCTAAGTCCAGTCGGATGCCCTGCGTCGCGCATAAACGGGCCTGTGGCACCCGGGCTCAGAGAAACCAAAACGCCCCGTATTCCATCCTAGAGATCGAGGAGAAGTATTCTGGAATACGACACTGCTTAGCATAGAACAAACCAGCTCTTTATTACAGCACAAATATGAATACAAGGTTTCCGATATTACAATGAATAACAATGACATGGCGACACTACATCAATCACAGTTGCTCTATGCAAGCAGCATAACAACTCGAGGCAACGGAACTTCTACTTGTAGCGGAACAACAAATGACGGTGATGGACTCCAATCCGCAGGGACTCTGGCTGGAACGTTTATCCTAGCTCGCGAACACAGGAACCACACCAAAACAAGCAAGCAATCCAGGAACGACTTGCAAGCTCGCATGACACGCCAGGTCAGTACATTGAATGTACTTGCAAGCTCACAATAACCAAAAGCAATCAAGACAAACAACAGCATGGTATTAGCAGGTTAAATCAATCATGAACAGAACAACATGGCATGTACAACATGATACACCTAGAACAACACGAACATGGCATGAACATATGAACATGATAATACTAGCATGCAACATGATGACAATATCATGCACCAACTTACTCTGCTCGGTTACCTCGTAACCATGACATGCATCACTTACCAGCACGGACACCACACGATCATCTCAGGATTCAATCAAGCTTGGTATTAACAATAGCATAGTAATCATTTATGGCCACAAGGAGCTTGACCTTTACCATTGACTCTCCCATAACATCCCAAATATCCAACAAGTTTGTACTCACGATACCACAGTCATCCTCTCACGATCACGTAAATATCAACGAACTTCTTTCATCATCGAACCAGGGTTGTTATTAAGCACATTATTATTATTATTACTGTTGACCCACAGTGTGACCTACTACGAACTTGTGCCCATGACCGAGGACGCGGCTATCGATAGATTAAATACACTCTGGAGAGGAAGCGCACTTTACCCACACTACGGAACCCTGGCCTCGCACTCCCATATGTGGGGACCAAAAGGTTCCGATGAAACCCTCCCTTTGTCAGGGCACTCTCCCGGCCACTCCGACCATCTCCCTCTCAGGGCTAGGTCTTGGGTGGCCCCGTGTCTACCAAAGACACCAACTGCCACTGTCATGGGAAAACGGTCCCAAACAGGGACAAAGATCGAAAAAAACAAGCACACAAGGTTATGTCTGCTTATTGGGCCAGGGTATGCACGCCCATAACCTTCCCTCGTGGGAGGCACCAGTGAGAGGCACAACAAAGGACCGAGTTAAGACCTCCCCATAAGGTAAGCGTGGTTGCACTGGAAAAAGCTCGATTTGGTGGCACCATGACTGAGCCAACAGTTGTTCAAGTTTATTATTATCCGGTGAAACTTGAATGCAAAAATGTTGAGTCGTCATAAAATAACATGATGCAACTACAATGCATGAACATGATATCAAAATAAGCATGGAGGTGCAACATAATCATCGAGCATAACCACAATGAAGCATATGTCCAAATTAGCATGGCAAACTGACGAGCATGAATATCACAAGTATAACACTACTCATGGCACACTTGACTACTACCATCATAAATAAATACCATGCAAGAACATACTAGCATCAACAATAAATACCATGCAAGAACATAACGAGAATACTACCAAGTAAGCATGTAACCAGCTAGTTGCAACAGAACAAGCACATCCATGGTACTAGATAGTAGACAACAAACATGCAATAGACGAGCATTCCTACTACTAGCATGTACTTCTACTACCAAGCATAACGTGTGATCAAGATACTAGCGAGTAGTACACGCTAACAAGAAGCATCAGAACATAGCATTAAAGTGAGCATGAATCCACAAGCATAACCAAAACAACGACAACGGTAGCAATTACGCACACAGATAACAACAATTTTTTATTAAATATTCAAGTTGAGAACCATGGCTACTGCATGGCTATCATGCAAGTGGTTGTTGTGGCTTGCCTAGGGTGACGGAGACTTCGGGAAGAAGTGCGGTGTAGCCACGAAAACGAAACGCCGGACGGTTCTCTCTCGGAGGGTGCTGATTAGAGGCAAGGGCAAAATGGTCATTTTAACAGTGTGAACACTTAGTGAAAATGATACCAACGGAAAGAGCTCGACGAGACGAAGACGTGAGCGCTGGTTTCACCAAATTCGGAGCTACGGTTGCGGAGTTACGAGGTGTAGAAGATTAGGGACCTATCTGTGAATATTTCTGCTACAAACAAGTCCCTGGCGGCTGAAACAGAAAGCGCATGAGGATAAATACGTTTTCAGAAAAGTAAAAGCGTACGTTAGGCTGTAGTAGACGAGGATGTGCTTTCCAGAAGAGAAAACATATTTTTGATATAAGATAGAAAGAATATGTTTTGAGTAACAGAAAACGTATTCTCGAAAATGCGCTTCCACTTATTGTACCTGGGCCTGGGTGTGTGTGGCTGGCACGTGGGGTTGCGCGGGTGGAGGGGCCCACCTGGCCTTCAGTCTTCTTCTTCCTTTCCATGTCCCCGCACAAGACAGAGGAGGAGTAGGGGAGGGCTAGAACAGCGGCGCGGCGCAGCACCCGGAGGAGGCAGAGAGGCGGCGGTGGTGAAGGCACTCGGGAGTTTCAGGGCGCTCCGGTGAGGGCGATGGGTGGGATGACTCAGCTAAGCACGGGGAGGACGGTGGTGAGGTCGGACAGGGAGGAGGAGCTCGGGATGAGCGAGACGAAGAGGCGACCGAATGACGGAGGTGGTCGGGCGGTGGTGGTACTCGGAGCTGCGGCCGCTCCGGTGAGGGGGCAAGGGGGTGGGGCGGCTCAGCGGAACGAGTGGAACATGCTGGACACTGAGAGGAGGCTCGAGGAGGACTAGGCACACCGGAACCAAGGAGAAACCGTGGTGGCCATGGCGGACAGAGGTGAAAAGAGGAGGAGGCCGAGGGCTCTGGTGGTCGAGGAGGAATGAGAAGAGGCTGGTGAGCTGAGGAAGGGCTCGGGGCACGCTTATATAGCCGAGGGGAGGGCTCGGGATCGCTCGAGAAGCTCCGGCCGACATGCCAAAATGGAGCAGAGGACGGACGCATCACGGAGAGCTTGACAGTGACGCGACTAGGGCGAGTCCTGATGGGGCATTGATGCAGGGAGATGGAGATGAGCACGGGCGAGCTAGAGGACATGATGCGGACGCGAGAGGCAGAGGGAACGGACGAGAACAGGGGCGGGGAACACTCCAGAGCCCGCGTTTGGCTGGTTCACGCCGTGGTCACCGTGTGAGCTGGTCCAAATGGTGCGTTTCGGCCGAGCCGTCCATGTCAAATAGAATGACCATGATACCCTGAGTTCAAAGGCGGTAACAGCTTGGTCCAGGGGCAAAGAAGAGAAACGCAGTAGGAGCCAAAGCAGGTGAGTGTTTGTACTGCGGGGAGACAAACACAGAAGGAGATAGACTCAGGGCTTTGGCATGGTGTGATCACACACTAAGATGATCACCTCTACAGATTTGCAGCTCATTAGGATGAAGATACATGGTACTTGCTGTAGAAAGAGCCATAATGGCCAGATTAGGGAAATATGAAGTTCCACTCACATTCTTTCTTGGAATGAGCTGAAAATTGGCATGGCCCAATGATTTAAAGATATAAAGATGCCCAAGAAGTTTCATGCCATTTGGATGAACCAAAATAGCACTTGCTTCACAAAGCATCTCTCTGGCCAAAATCTTGGAAAATTTGCACAGGGCAAATGGATTAATGGATTGAGCCAAAACTTGGTGGAGGGAGTTGATATAGATAGAAGAATGCTTTGGAAAATTTTCAGCTTAAATGAAGTAATATAAAATATAGTTGCTTCACAAAGTGAAAATCTGACCAGAAACTAAGATTTGGAGTTCAGCTCTCTTGCTACTTCTCGAGCTTGCGTTGTACTCCCTCGAAGAGGAAAGGGTGATGCAACACAGTAGCGTAAGTATTTCCCTCAGTTTTTGAGAACCAAGGTATCAATCCAGTAGGATACCACGCGCGAGTCCCTCGCACCTGGACAAACAAATAAGAACTTCGCAGCCAACGCGATAAGGGGTTGTCAATCCCTGTACAGTCACTTATGAAAGTGAGATCTGATAGACAGGATAGTATAATATTTTTGGTATTTTTGATATAAGAACAGAAATTAAATAACGCAAAGTAAAGTAGATGGAAGATTAATATGTTGAGAACAGACCCGGGGGCCATAGGTTTCACTAGTGGCTTCTCTCATGATAGCAGAATTCTACAGTGGGTGAACAAATTACTGTCGGGCAATTAATAGAGAAGCGCATAGTTATGAGAATATCTAGGAATGATCATTAGATATAGGCATCATGTCTGTGACAAGTAGACCGAAACGATTCTGCATCTACTACTATTACTCCACACATCGACCGCTATCCAGCATGCATCTATAGTATTAAGTTCATAAGAACAGAGTAATGCTTTAAGCAAGATGACATGATGTAGAGGGATAAACTCAAGCAATACGATATAAACCCCATATTTTTATCCTCGATGGCAACAATACAATAAGTGCCTTGCTGCCCCTGCTGTCACTGGGAAAGGACACCGCAAGATTGAACCCAAAGCCAAGCACTTCTCCCATTGCAAGAACTATAGATCTAGTAGGCCAAACCAAACCAATAATTCGGAGAGACTTGCAAGGATATTATAATCATACATAAAAGATTTTAGAAAAGAATCAAATATTGTTCATAGATAATCTTGATCATAAACCCACAATTCATCGGATCTCGACAAACACACCGCAAAAAGAATACATCGAATAGATATCCTTGAAGATCGAGGAGAACTTTGTATTGAGATCCAAAAAGAGAGAAGAAGCCATCTAGCTAATAACTATGGACCCGAAGGTCTGTGGTAAACTTCTCACAACTCATTGGTGAGGCTATGGCATTGATGTAGAAGCACTTCGTGGTAGATCCCGCCTTCGGTGGAGCTCTGGAACAGGCCCCGAGATGGGATCTCACGGGAACAGAAGGTTGCGTCGGTGGAATTAGGGTTTTCTCTGTTGCCTCGATGTTTTAGGGTACATGGATATATATAGGAGGAAGGAGGGCATCGGGGGTGCCAGAGGGGGCCCACGAGTGTGGGGGCGCGCCAAAGGGGAGGGGGCGCACCCTGGACCCTCGTGGCGACCTCCCTTGTTCCCTCGCATGTACTCCAAGTCTTCTAGGTAGATACGGTTCCAAAAATGAATCTCCCGAAGGTTTCATTCTGTTTGGACTCCGTTTCATATCCCTTTTCTGCGAAACACTGAAATAGGCAAAAAAAACAGAAATTTGCACTGGGCCTTGGGTTAGTAGGTTAGTCCCAAAAATAATATAAAATTGTATAATAATGCCCATTAAACATCCAAAACTGAATATATAATAGCATGGAACAATAAAAAATTATAGATACGTTGGAGAAGTATCAAGCATCCCCAAGCTTAATTCCTGCTCGTCCTCGAGTAGGTAAATGATAAAAATAGAATTTTTGATGTGGAATGCTAACCAAAATAATTCTCGATGTAATTTCTTTATTGTGGCATGAATGTTCAGATTCGAAAGATTCAAGACAAAAGTCTATATTGACATAATAATAATAATACTTCAAGCATACTAACAAAGCAATCATGTCTTCTAACAATAACATGGCCAAAGAAAGTTATCCCTACAAAATCATATAGTCTGGCTATGCTCCCTCTTCATCACATAAAATATTTATATCATGCACAACCCCAGTTTCAGCAAAGCAATTGTTTTCATACTCAAAAAATTTCAAACCTTTCAACTTTCACGCAATACATGAGCGTGAGCCATGGATATAGCACTATAGGTGGAATGGAGTGGTGGTTGTCGAGAAGACAAAAGGAGGAAGATAGTCTCACATCAACTAGGCGTATCAATGGGCTATGGAGATGCCCATCAATAGATATCAATGTGAGTGAGTAGGGATTGCCACGCAACGGATACACTAGAGCTATTAGTGTATGAAAGCTCATCAAACGAAACTAAGTGGGTGTGCATCCAACTTGCTTGCCCATGAAGACCTAGGGTATTTGAGGAAGCCCATCGTTGGAATATACAAGCCAAGTTATATAATGAAAAATTCCCACTAGTATATGAGAGTGACAAAACAAGAAACTCTTTATCATGAAGATCATGGTGCTACTTTGAAGCACAAGTGTGGAAAAGGATAGTAGCATTGTCCCTTCTCTTTTTTCTCTCTTTTTTTGGAGGGGCTTTCTCTCTTTTTTAGCTCCTCTCTCTATATATTTTTTGGGGCCATCTCTTTTCTTTATTTGGCCTTTCCTCACATGGAACAATTCTCTAATAATGAAGATCATCACACTTTTATTGACTAACAACTCAAAGATTACAACTCAAAGCTAGAACAAAATATGACTCTATGTAAATGATGATGAAGCATGTCATATGAACGGAACGGTGGAAAGTTGCATGGAAATATATCTCGGAATGGCTATGGATATGCCATGATAGGTAGGTATGGTGGCTGTTTTGAGGAAGGTATATGGTGGGTGTATGGTACCGGCGAAAGTTGCACGGTACAAGAGAGGCTAGAAAAGGTAGAAGGGTGAGAGTGTGTATAATCCATGGACTCAACATTAGTCATAAAGAACTCATATACTTATTGCAAAAATCTATGAGTAATCAAAATAAAGTATCCAACGCATGCTCCCAGGGGAAGGGTTGGTAGGAGTTAACCATCGCGCGATCCGGACCTCCACACAAAGGATGACACTCAATAAATACCTCATGCTCTAACTTCATCACATAGCGGTTCACCATACATGCATGCTACGGGAATCACAAACTTTAACACAAGTATTTCTCAAATTCAAAATTACTCCACTAGCATGACTCTAATATCACCATCCTCATATCTCAAAACAATCATCAAGTATCAAACTTCTCATCATATTCAATGCACTTTATATGAAAGTTTTTACTATATTCATCTTGGATGCCTATCATATTAGGAATAGTTTTATAACCAAAGCACATTACCATGCTGTTCTAAAAGACTCTCAAATAGATATAAGTGAAGCATGAGATATCATCAATTTCTACAAAATAAAACCACCCCCGTGCTCTAAAAGATATAAGTGAAGGACTAGAGCAAAACTATCTAGCTCAAAAGATATAAGTGAAGCACATAGAGTATTCTAATTAATTCTAAACCTTATTTATCTCTCTCAAAAGGTGTTTCCAACAAGGATGACTGTGGCAAACTAAAAAGCAAAGACTCAAATCATACATGACGGTCCAAGCAAAACACATATAATGTGGTGAATAAAAATATAGTCCCGAATATAGTTACCGATAGATGAAGACGAAAGAGGGGATGCCTTCCAAGGGCATCCCCAAGCTTAGGCTTTTTGTTGTCCTTGAATTTTACCTTAGGGTGCCTTGGGCATCCCCAAGCTTTGGCTCTTGACACTCTTTGTTCCATAGTCCATCAAAGCCATACTCAAAACTTGAAAACTTCACAACACAAAACTTAGCCAAAAATCCCGTGAGCTCCGTTAGCATAAGAAAACAAACCACCACTCAAAGGTACTGTAATGAACTCATTCTTTGTTTATATTGGTGTTAAAACTACTGTATTCCAACTTCTCTATGATTCATACTCCCCAATACTACTCATAGATTCATCAAAATAAGCAAACAACACACGAAAAACAGAATCTGTCAAAAACAGAACAGTCTGTAGTAATCTGTAACTTTCTAATACTTCTGTAACTCCAAAAAAATGAAATAAATTGGTAAACGTGAGGAATTTTTCTATTAATCATCTGCAAAAAGAATCAACTAAATAGCACTCTCCAGTAAAAGATTACAGCCAAACTCGTGAGCGCTAAAGTTTCTGTTTTTTACAACATGATCATATAAACTTCACACAAGTCTTCCCAAAGGTTCTACTTGTAACAAACACTAATTAAAGCACAAAACCACATCTAAACAAAATCTAGATGCAATATATATTCCTAAATAGAAGCAAAAAGAAATAAAATAAAATTGGGTTGCCTCCCAACAAGTGCTATCGTTTAACGCCCCTAGCTAGGCATGATACAAGAATAGATCTAGGTATTGCCATCTTTGGTAGGCAATCCATAAGTGGCTCTCATAATAGATTCATAAGGTAATTTGATTTTCTTTCTAGTAAAGTGTTCCATGCCTTTCCTTAACGGAAATTGGAATCTAATATTTCCTTCCTTCATATCAATAATTGCACCAATCGTTCAAAGGAAATGTCTACCAAGAATAATAGGACATGAAGGATTGCAATGAATATCAAGAACGATGAAATCTACGGGCACATAATTCCTATTGGCAACAATAAGAACATCATTAATCCTTCCCATAGGTTTCTTAATGGTAGAATCTTCAAGATGCAAATTTAAAGAACAATCATCAAGCTCACGGAAACCTAACAAATCACACAAAGTTTTTGGGAGTGTAGAAACACTTGCACCCAAATCACACAAAGCAAAGCATTCATGATCTTTAATTTTAATTTTAATAGTAGGTTCCCACTCATCATAAAGCTTTCTAGGGATATAAACTTCTAATTCAAGTATTTCTTCATAAGATTGCATCAAAGCATCATGTGTTTGGTAAAAGCCTTATTTTGACTATAAGCATGCGGATAATTTAGTACGGATTGCAACAAGGAAATGCAATCTATTAATGAGAAATTATCATAATTAAATCCCTTGAAATACAAAATAGTGGGTTCATCACTATACAAAGTTTTAATCTCTTCAATCCCACGTTTAACAATTTTAGCATCAAGATCTAAAAACTTCGAATCATTAGGACACCTTTTAACTAAAGTAGACTCATCTCCAGTCCCATCTTTATCAAGATTTATACTATAAAACAAGGATCTAGTAGGAGACACATCAATAACTTTCAGATCTTCATCTTTATTTTCATGATAACTAGAAGAACACGCTTTCATAAAGTAATCTTTTTTAGCACGCAACCTAGCTGTTCTTTCTTTGCACTCATAAGTGGAAATTCTAATGGGTTTGAGAGACTCATTGATATCATGCTTAGGTGGAATAGATCTAAGTTTCAAAGAATCAACATCAAGAGTAATTCTATCCACACTTCTAGACAACTCATCAATCTTAAGCAATTTTTCTTCAAGCAAGGCATTGAAATTCTTTTGCGAATTCATAAACTCTTTAACACTAGTTTCAAATTAAGAGGGCATCTTACCAAAATTTCCATAAGAGTTACTGTAGGAATTACCATAATTGTTAGAGGGATTACTAGGAAAAGGCCTAGGATTGAAGTTTCCTCTATAAGCATTGTTACCAAAATTATTCCTACCAACAAAATTCACATCCAAAGATTCATTATTATTTTCAATCAACGTGGATAAAGGCATATCATTAGGATCAGAAGAAGTACTCTTAGTAGAAAATAATTTCATAAGTTCATCCATCTTTCCACTGAAAACACTAATCTCTTCAATAGCATGCACTTCTTTACTAGTAGATCTTTCGGTGTGCCATTGAGAGTAGTTAAACATAATATTATCTAGGAGTTTGGTAGCTTCTCCTAAGGTAGTTTCCATGAAAGTGCCCCCCGCGGCCGAATCTAAAAGATTTCTAGAAGCAAAATTCAAGCCAGCATAAAAGTTTTGTATAATCATCCTTAAGTTCAAACCGTGTGTAGGGCAATTACGTATCATTAATTTCATTCTCTCCCAAGCTTGTGCAACATGCTCATGATCTAGTTGCTTAAAATTCATAGTATCGTTTCTACGAGAGATAATGTTAGCAGGAGGAAAATACTTAGAGATAAAGGCATCTTTGCACTTATTACATGAATCAATACTATTTCTAGGCAAAGAGGAAAACCAAGTTTTAGCACGATCTCTAAGTGAAAACAGAAATAGCTTCAATTTAACAATATCATTATCCGTATCCCTCTTCTTTTGCATATGACACAAATCAACAAAGTTGTTCAGATGGGTAGTGGCATCTTCACTAGGAAGGCCAAAAAATTGATCTTTCATGACAAGATTCAACAGGGCAGCATTGATCTCACAAGATTCAGCATCAGTAATAGGAGCAATAGGCGTGCTAATAAAATCATTATTGTTGGTATTGGAAAAGTCACACAATTTGGTATTGTTTTGAGCCATAGTGACAAGCAAGCAATCCAACACACAAGCAAACAAGAGGCAAGCGATAAAACACACGGAAGAAGAAGGGCGAATAAAACGGCAAAGGGTGAAGTGGGGGAGAGGAAAACAAGAGGCAAATAATGTAGTGCGAAGGATAAGGGTTTGTGATAGGTACTTGGTATATGACTTTTGCGTAAGCCTCCCCGGCAACGGCGGCAAAAATTCATCTTGCGTTGTATTCCCTCGAAGAGGAAAAGGGTGATGCAGCACAGTAGTGTAAGTATTTCCTTCAGTTTTTGAGAACCAAGGTATCAATCCAGTAGGAGACCACGCGCGAGTCCCTCGCACCTACACAAACAAATAAGAACTTTGCAGCCAACGCGATAAGGGGTTGTCAATCCCTTTACGGTCACTTACGAAAGTGAGATCTGATAGATAGGATAGTATAATCTTTTTGGTATTTTTGATATAAGAACAAAAAGTAAATAACGCAAAGTAAAGTAGATGGAAGATTAATATGTCGAGAACAGACCCGGGGGCCATAGGTTTCACTAGTGGCTTCTCTCATGATAGCAGAATTCTACAGTGGGTGAACAAATTACTGTCGAGCAATTGATAGAAAAGTGCATAGTTATGAGCATATCTAGGCATGATCATTATACATAGGCATCACGTCCGTAACAAGTAGACCGAACCGATTCTGCATCTACTACTATTACTCCACACATCGACCGCTATCCAGCATGCATCTAGAGTATTAAGTTCATAAGAACAGAGTAATGCTTTAAGCAAGATGACATAATGTAGAGGGATAAACTCAAGTAATATGATATAAACCCCATCTTTTTATCCTCAATGGCAACAATACAATACGTGCCTTGCTGCCCCTGCTGTCACTGGGAAAGGACACCGCAAGATTGAACCCAAAGCCAAGCACTTCTCCCATTGCAAGAACTATAGATCTAGTAGGCCAAACCAAACCAATAATTCGAAGAGACTTGCAAGGATATTATAATCATACATAAAAGATTTCAGAAAAGAATCAAATATTGTTCATAGATAATCTTGATCATAAACCCACAATTCATCGGATCTCGACAAACACACCGCAAAAAGATTACATCGAATAGATCTCCTCGAAGATCGAGGAGAACTTTGTATTGAGATCCAAAAAGAGAGAAGAAGCCATCTAGCTAATAACTATGGACCCGAAGGTCTGTGGTAAACTACTCACAACTCATTGGTGAGGCTATGGCGTTGATGTAGAAGCACTCCGTGGTAGATCCCCCCTCCGGTGGAGCTCCGGAACAGGCCCCAAGATGGGATCTCACGGGAACAGAAGATTGCGGTGGTGGAATTAGGGTTTTCTCTGTTGCCTCGATGTTTTCAGGGTAAATGGATATATATATATATATATATATATATATATATATATATATATATATATATATATATATATATATATATATATATATATATATATTGGAGGAAGGAGGGCATCGGGGGAGCCAAAGGGGGCCCACGAGGGTGGGGGTGTGCCCTGGACCCTTGTGGCCACCTCCCTTGTTCCCTCGCGTGTACTCCAAGTCTTCTGGGTAGATACGGTTCCAAAAATAACTCTCCCGAAGGTTTCATTCTGTTTGGACTCCGTTTCATATCCCTTTTCTGCGAAACACTGAAATAGGCAAAAAAAACAGCAATTTGCACTGGGCCTTGGGTTAGTAGGTTAGTCCCAAAAATAATATAAAATTGTATGATAAAGCCCATTAAACAAAACTGAATATATAATAGCATGGAACAATCAAAAATTATAGATACGTTGGAGACGTATCAAGCTCATATGGATGAATGGAATGAGCTCAAATTTGGTAGAGTGTGATGATTTGATCATATGAAGGATGTGACAAAGTTTCATCTCATTTGGACATGCCTAGAATATACTTCCTTCACAAAGTTACTTTCTGGACAGAATCTTTGGAAAATCACTGAAAAATATTTACTAGGCAAATGAGGATGAAATTTGGCACAGGGCAATGATATGGACATGGAAAGATGTCCAAGAAGTTTGGAGTCAATTGGGCAAAGATAAATAGCACTTTCTTCACAAAGTGCCATTTAGGGCAGAATAGGAAACTAATTATTGGAGGATTATTTTTGAACATGGCAATGAAAAGTATTGCCATATTTGAGCAAGATATGACCCAAACAATTTATGAGAATTATTTGGGAATTTTTAGAATGACAGAGATATAGGTTGCTTCACAACCTTGGTCAGAAAGAATTATTCCTTTAATAGAAAAAAATATTCCTTAGAAAAAGAATTTTGGGTTAGGTCAAGGATGGAAATGGCAGGGTCTAGGGATGATGGTGAGGATGGCAAGCCACTAAAACCCAGGAAGACATAATCTTCCCAAGTTTCAGAACCACATAGCCATAGAAAAGCAAATAAAATCAATAAATCCAAGAAAATCAAAGGAAAAAAGAAAAGGGCAAAATCCAGGCTGTTACAGGGCCAGAGCGCCTTTGGCAAAATTTATGACATTGTTGTTGATGATTGTGTGCGGTACGTCGTACTGGACTGTGATGTCGACGATGAAGGTTACAACAGTCGGACTGTTGAGCTTTTTGATTGGTCTGGCTTCAATCCACTTGGTGAATTTGTCCACGGCGACCGACATATGGGTCAGGCCGCCACTTGTTGTCTTGAATGAGCCCACCATGTCTAGCCCCCATACAACAAACGGCCAAGTGAGGAGGATGGTCTTGAGTGCAGAAGCTGGCAGGTGTTGCTTAGAGTTGAAGCGTTGACACCCGTTGCATTTCTTGACCACATCCTTCGCATCGCCCAAAGCAGTCGGCCAGAAGAATCCATGGCGGAAAGCTTTAACAATTTCTCAAGATTTCTAAGCCCTTCTCCGGCTCTACGCAGCGCTGGAACACGACCGTTACGCTGGTGTAGTTGATGCACATGCGCCACTTGTTGTTTTCATTTAATACGAGGACTGTATTGGCTAGCCATTCTGGGTAGAACACTTCCATCATGAAGCCGGTTGCTAGCAGTCGGGCAATCTCTTCACCAACGATTCTTCTCTTTTCTTCTGATAGGTGGCGGAGTGGTTGCTTGACCGACTTTACATCCGACCTGACATGTAACTGTTGGGGAACGTAGCATTTTAAAATTTTCCTACGATCACGCAAGATCTATCAACTAGATGCATAGCAACGAGAGGGGAGAGTGTGTCTACGTACCCTCGTAGACCAGGAGCGGAAGCGTCAAGTGACGCGGTTGATGTAGTCGATATTCTTCACGGTCCAACCGATCAAGCACCGAACGTACGGCACCTTCGCGTTCAGCACACGTTCAGCTTGATGACGTCCCACGAGCTCTTGATCCAGTTGAGCTTCACGGGAGAGTTTCGTCAGCACGACGGCGTGGTGACGGATATGATGTATCTACCGGCGCAGGGCTTCGCCTAAGCACTGCAACGGTATGACCGAGGTGTGTTTCTGTGGAGGGGGCACCGCACACGGCTAACACAATTCAACTTGTGTGTCCTAGGGTGCCCCCCTGCCCCCGTATATAAAGGAGCAAGGGAGAGGCCGGCCCTAGAGGGGGCGTGCCAAGTGTGGGGAGTCCTACTAGGACTCCCAAGTCCTAGTAGGATTCCCCTTTCCTTTCCGGAGTAGGAGAGAAGGAACGAGGTGGAGAGGGAGAAGGAAAAGGGGGCTGCACCCCTTGTCCAATTCGGACCAGAGGGGGCGTGTGCCTCCTTCCTTTTGGCCTCTCTCCTCTATTCCCGTATGGCCCAATAAGGCCCATATACTCCGAAAAACACCCGAAACACTCGGAACCTTTCCGATGTTCGAATATAGTCATCCAATATATTACGTATCGACCATTTCGAGACTCCTCGTCATGTCCCAGGTCTCATCCGGGACTCCAAACTCCTTCGGTACATCAAAACTCATAAACTCATAATACCGATCGTCATCAAACGTTAAGCGTGAGGACCCTACGGGTTCGAGAACTATGTAGACATGACCGAGACTCATCTCCGGTCAATAACCAATAGCGGAACCTGGATGCTCATATTGGCTCCTACATATTCTACGAAGATCTTTATCGGTCAAACCGCATAACAACATACGTTGTTCCTTTTGTCATTGGTATGTTACTTGCCCGAGATTCGATCGTCGGTATCTCTATACCTAGTTCAATCTCGTTACCGGCAAGTCTCTTTACTTGTTCCGTAATACATCATCTCGTCACTAACTCATTAGTCTTTTGCTTGCAAGGCTTATTATGATGTGCATTACCGAGAATGCCAAGAGATACCTCTCCGACACTCGGAGTGACAAATCCTAGTCTTGATCTATGCCAACACCACGAACACTTTCGAAGACACCTGTAGAGCATCTTTATGATCACCTAGTTACGTTGTGACATTTGATAGCACACAAGGTGTTCCTACGGTATTCGGGAGTTGCATAATCTCATAGTCATGGGAACATGTATAAGTCATGAAGAAAGCAATAGCAGTAAAACTAAACGATCATAGTGCTAAGCTAACAGATGGGTCTTGTCCATCACATCATTCTCGTAATGATGTGATCCCGTTAATCAAATGACAACTCATGTCTATGGTTAGGAAACATAACCATCTTTGATCAATGAGCTAGTCTAGTAGAGGCATACTAGGGACACTCTGTTTTGTCTATGTATTCAAACATGTACTAAGTTTCCGATTAATACAATTCTAGCATGAATAATAAAAATTTATCATGATATAAGGAAATATAAATAACAACTTTATTATTGCCTCTAGGGCATATTTCCTTCAGTCTCCCACTTGCACTAGAGTCAATAATCTAGCTCACATCGCCATGAGATTTAATACCGATAGTTCACATCGTTATGTGAATAACACCCATAGTTCACATCGCCATGTGACCAACACCCAAAGGGTTTACTAGAGTCAATAATCTAGTTCACATCGCTATGTGATTAATACCCAAGGGTAATAAGGTGTGATCATGTTTTTCTTGTGAGAGAAGTTTAGTCAACGGGTCTGTCACATTCAAATCCGTATGTATTTCGCAAATTTCTATGTCTACAATGCTCTGCATGGAGCTACTCTAGCTAATTGCTCCCACTTTCAATACGCATCCAGATTGATACTTAGAGTCATCTGGATTTAGTGTCAAAGCTTGCATCGGCGTAACCCTTTACGACGAACTCTTTATCACCTCCATAATCGAGAAACATTTCCTTAGTCATCCAGTTACTAAGGATAATTTTGACCGTTGTACAGTGATCTACTCCTGGATCACTATTGTACCCCCTTGACAAACTCATGGCAAGGTACACAACATGTTTGTTACACATCATGGCATACTTTATAGAACCTATGGCTGAGGCATAGGGAATGACTTTCATTCTCTCTATATTTTTCTGTTGTGGTCTGGCTTTGAGTCTTACTTAACTTCACACCTTACAAGTCAGGCAAGAACTCCTTCTTTGACTAATCCATTTTGAACTACTTCAAAATCTTATCAAGGTATGTACTCATCGCAAGTCTTATCATGCGTCTTGATCTATCTCTATAGATCTTGATGCCCAATATGTAAGCAGCTTCACCAAGGTCTTTCTTTGAAAAACTCCTTTCAAACACTCCTTTATGCTTTCCAGAAAATTCTACATCATTTCCGATCGACAATATGTCATTCACGTATACTTATCATAAAGGTTGTAGTGCTCCCACTCACTTCTTGTAAATACAGGCTTCACCATAAGTCTGTATAAATCTATATGCTTTGATCAACTTATCAAAGCGTATATTCCAACTCCGAGATGCTTGCACCAGTCCATAGATGGATCGCTGGAGCTTGCACATTTTGTTAGCACCTTTAGGATTGACAAAACCTTCTGGTTGCATCATATACAAGTCTTCTTTAATAAATCCATTAAAGAATGCAGTTTTGTTATCCATTTGCCAGATTTCATAAAATGCGGCAATTGTTAACATGATTCGGACAGACTTAAGAATCGCTACGGGTGAGAAAGTCTCATCGTAGTCAACTCCTTGAACTTGTTGAAAAACTTTCGCAACAAGTCGAGCTTTGTAAACAGTAACATTATCGTCAGCGTTAGTCTTCCTCTTGAAGATCCATTTATTTTCGATGGCTTGCCGATCATCGAGCAAGTCAACCAATGTCCACACTTTGTTCTCATACATGGATCCAATCTCAGATTTCATGGCCTCAAGCCATTTTGCGGAATCTGGGCTCATCATCGCTTCCTCATAGTTCGTAGGTTCATCATGGTCCAGTAACATGACTTCCAGAGCCGGGTTGCCGTACCACTCTGATGCGGAACGAACTTTGGTTGATCTATGAAGTTCAGCAGAAACTTGATCTGAAGTTTCATGATCATCATCATTAGCTTCCTCACTAATTGGTGTAGAAATCACTGGAACTAGTTTATGTGATGTTCCACTTTCCAATTCGGGGGAAGGTACAATTACCTCATCAAGTTCTACTTTCCTCCCACTCACTTCTTTCGAGAGAAACTCCTTCTCTAGAAAGGATCCACTCTTAGCAACAAAGACCTTGCCTTCGCATCTATGATAGAAGGTGTACCCAACAGTTTCTTTTGGGTATCCTATGAAGATTTACTTCTCCGATTTGGGTTCGAGCTTATCATGTTGAAACTTTTTCACATAAGCATCGCAGTCCCAAACTTAAAGAAATGACAGCTCAGGTTTCTCGTCAAACCACAGTTCATACGGTGTCATCTCCACGGATTTAGATGGTGCCCTATTTAACGTGAATGTAACTGTCTCTAATGCATAACCCCAAAAGCGATAGTGGTAGATCGGTAAGAGACATCATCGATCGCACCATATCTAATAAAGTACGGTTATGACGTTCGGACACACCATTACACTGTGGTGTTCCAGGTGGCGTGAGTAGTGAAACTATTTCACATTGTTTTTACTGAAGGCCAAACTCGCTAACTCAAATATTTTACCTCTACGATCATATCGTAGAAACTCTTATTTTCTTGTTACGATGATTCTCCACTTCACTCTGAAATTCTTTGAACTTTTCAAATGTTTCAGACTTGTGCTTCATTAAGTAGATATACCCATATCTGCTCAAATCATCAGTGAAGGTCAGAAGATAACGATACCCGCCGCGACCTTCAACACTCATTGGTCCACATACATCTGTATGTATGATCTCCAACAAATTTGTTGCTCGCTCCATTGTTCCGGAGAACGGAGTTTTAGTCATCTTGCCCATGAGGCATGGTTCGCAAGCACCAAGTGATTCATAATCAAGTGATTCCAAAAGTCCATCACTATGGAGTTTCTTCATGCGCTTTACACCATTATGACCTAAACGGTAGTGCCACAAATAAGTTGCACTATCATTATTAACCTTGCATCTTTTGGCTTCAATATTATGAATATGTGTATCACCACGATCGAGATCCAACAAACTATTTTCATTGGGTGTATGACCATCGAAGGTTTTATTCATGTAAACAGAATAACAATTATTCTATGACTTTAAATGAATAACCGTATTGCAACAAATATGATCAAATAATATTCATGCTCAACGCAAATGCCAAATAACATTTATTTAGGTTTTACACTAATCCCGAAAGTATAGGGAGTGTGCGATGATGATCATATCAATCTTGGAACCACTTCCAACACACATCGTCACTTCACCTTTAACTAGTCTCTGTTCATTCTGCAATTCTCGTTTCGAGTTACTAATTTTAGCAACTGAACCGGTATCGAATACCCAGGGGTTGCTATGAACACTAATAAAGTACACATCAATAATCTGTATATCAAAATATACCTTTGTTCACTTTGCCATCCTTCTTATCCGCCAAGTATCTAGGGCAGTTCCACTTCAATTGACCTTTTCCTTTGCAGTAGAAGCACTTAGTTTCAGGCTTGAGTTTTAGCTTTGGGTTAATTCATGGGAGTGACAACTTGCTTGTCATTCTTCTTGAAGTTCCCCTCCTATCCTTTGCCCTTTACTTGAAACAAGTGGTCTTGTTAACCATCAACACTTGATGCTTTTTCATGATTTCTACCTTCACCGACTTCAGCATCGCGAAGAGCTCGGGAATTCCTTTCGTCATCCCTTGCATATTATAGTTCATCACGAAGTTCTACTAAATTGGTGATAGTGACTAGAGAACTTTGTCAATTACTATCTTATCTGGAAGATTAACTCCCACTTGATTCAAGTAATTGTAGTACCCGGACAATCTGAGCACATGCTCACTGGTTGAGCTATTCTCCTCCATCTTGTAGGCAAAGTACTGTCAGAAGTCTTATACCTCTCAACACGGGCATGAGTATGAAATACTAATTTCAACTCTTGGAACATCTTATATGCTCCGTGGCGTTCAAAACGTTTTTGAAGTCTCGGTTCTATGCCGTAAAGCATGGTGCACTTAAACTATCAAGTAGTCATCATACCGAGCTTTTGTCAAAATGTTCATAATGTCTACATCTGCTCCTGCAATAGGTCTGCCACCTAGCGGTGCATCAAGGACATAATTCTCTGTGCAGCAATGAGGATAATACTCAGATCACGGAACAATTCCGCATCATTGCTACTAACATCTTTCAACTTAGTTTTCTCTAGGAACATAAAAAATAAACGGAGAGCAACATCGTGAGCTATTGATCTACAACATAGATATGCTAATACTACGAGGACTAAGTTCATGATAAATTAAAGTTCAATTTAATCATATTACTTAAGAACTCTCACTTAGTTAGACATCCCTCTAGTCATCTAAATGATCACGTGATCCAAATCAACTAAACCATGTCCGATCATCACGTGAAATGGAGTAGTTTCAATGGTGAACATCTTATGTTGATCATATCTACTATATGATTCACGCTCGACCTTTCGGTCTCCAGTGTTCCGAGGCCATATCTGCATATGCTAGGCTCGTCAAGTTTAACCCGAGTATTCTACGTGTGCAAAACTGGCTTACACCCGTTGTATTTTAACGTAGAGCTTATCACACCCGATCATCACGTGGTGTCTCGGCACGATGAACTTTCGCAACGGTGCATACTCAGGGAGAACACTTATACCTTGAAATTTAGTAAGGGATCATCTTATAATGCTATCGTCGAACTAAGCAAAATAAGAAGCATAATAAGATAAACATCACATGCAATCAAAATATGTGACATGATATGGCCATCATCATCTTGTGCTTTTGATCTCCATCTCCAAAGCACCGTCATGATCACCTTCGTCACCGGCGCAATACCTTGATCTCCATCGTAGCATCGTTGTCGTCTCACCAACTATTGCTTCTACAACTATCGCTACCGCTTAGTGATATAGTAAAGCAATTACATGGCGATTGCATTTCATATAATAAAGCGACAACCATATGGCTCCTGCCAGTTGCCGATAACTTTACAAAACATGATCATCTCATACAAAACCGTATATCTCATCATGTCTTGACCATATCACATCACAACATGCCCTGCAAAAACAAGTTAGACGTCCTCTACTTTGTTGTTGCAAGTTTTACGTGGCTGCTACGGGCTTAGCAAGAACCGTTCTTACCTACGCATACAAAAACCACAACGATGTTTCGTCAAGTATGTGTTGTTTTAACCTTCACAAGGACCGGGCGTAGCCACACTTGATTCAGCTAAAGTGAGAGAGACAGACACCCGCCAGTCACCTTTAAGCAACGAGTGCTCATAACGGTGAAACCAGTCTCGCGTAAGCGTACGCGTAATGTCGGTCCGGGCCGCTTCATCTCACAATACCGCCGAAGCAAAGTATGACATGCTGGTATCACCCACAACTCATTGTGTTCTACTCGTGCATATCATCTACGCATAGACCTGGCTCATGATGCCACTGTTGGGGAACATAGTATTTTAAAATTTTCCTACGATCACGCAAGATCTATCTACTAGATGCATAGCAACGAGAGGGGAGAGTGTGTCTACGTACCCTCGTAGACCGGGAGCGGAAGCGTCAAGTGACGCGGTTGATGTACTCGAATTTCTTCGCGATCCAACCGATCAAGCACCGAACGTACGGCACCTCCGCGTTCAGCACACGTTCAGCTTGATGACGTCCCACGAGCTCTTGATCCAGTTGAGCTTCACTGGAGAGTTTCGTCAGCACGACGGCGTGGTGGAGGATATGATGTATCTACCGACGCATGGCTTCGCCTAAGCACTGCAACGGTATGACCGAGGTGTGTTTCTGTGGAGGGGGGCACCGCACACGGCTAAAACAATTCAACTTGTGTGTCCTAGGGTGCCCCCCTGCCCCCGTATATAAAGGAGCAAGGGAGAGGCCGGCCCTAGAGGGGGCGTGCCAAGTGTGGGGAGTCCTACTAGGACTCCCAAGTCCTAGTAGGATTCCCCTTTCCTTTCCGGAGTAGGAGAGAAGGAAAGAGGTGGAGAGGGAGAAGGAAAAGGGGGCTGCACCCCTTGTCCAATTCGGACCAGAGGGGGGCGCGCCTCCTTCCTTTTGGCCTTTCTCCTCTATTCCCGTATGGCCCAATAAGGCCCATATACTCCGAAAAATACCCGAAACACTCGGAACCTTTCCGATGTCCGAATATAGTCGTCCAATATATCGATCTTTACGTCTCGACCATTTCGAGATTCCTCTTCATGTCCCCGGTCTCATCCGGGACTCCGAACTCCTTCGGTACATCAAAACTCATAAACTCATAATACCGATCGTCATCGAACAATAAGCGTGCGGACCCTACGGGTTCGAGAACTATGTAGACATGACCGAGACTCATCTCCGGTTAATAACCAATAGCGGAACCTGGATGCTCTTATTGGCTCCTACATATTCTGCGAAGACCTTTATCGGTCAAACCGCATAACAACATACGTTGTTTCTTTTGTCATTGGTATGTTACTTGCCCGAGATTCGATCGTCGGTATCTCTATACATAGTTCAATCTCGTTACTGGCAAGCTTCTTTACTCGTTCCGTAATACATCATCTCGTGACTAACTCATTAGTCTTTTGCTTGCAAGGCTTATTATGATGTGCATTACCGATAGGGCCCAGAGATACCTCTCCGACACTCGGAGTGACAAATCCTAGTCTTGATCTATGCCAACACCACGAACACTTTCGGAGACACCTGTGGAGCATCTTTATGATCACCCAGTTACGTTGTGACGTTTGATAGCACACAAGGTGTTCCTACGGTATTCGGGACTTGCATAATCTCATAGGCATAGGAACATGTATAAGTCATGAAGAAAGCAATAGCAGTAAAACTAAACGATCATAGTGCTAAGCTAATGGATGGGTCTTGTCCATCACATCATTCTCCTAATGATGTGATCCCATTGATCAAATGACAACATATGTCTATGGTTAGGAAACATAACCATCTTTGATCAATGAGCTAGTCTAGTAGAGGCATACTAGGGACACTCTGTTTTGTCTATGTATTCACACATGTACTAAGTTTTCGGTTAATACAATTCTAGCATGAATAATAAACATTTATCATGATATAAGGAAATATAAATAACAACTTTATTATTGCCTCTAGGGCATATTTCCTTCAGTAGCTTGTGCTCGGCGAAATCCATCGGAACACCCGGCATGTCCTTGGGGGGCCACGCGAAGATGTCTCGATTCTCACGGAGGAAATCGACGAGCTCGCTTTCCTATTTGCTATCAAGGTTTGACCCTATGACGGCAAATCTCTCTGGGTGTGCTGGGTCCAAGGCAATATTCTTGGTCTCTTTGGTTGGCTGGAAGGAGCCTGGAGGTTTTGCGTCCTTGGGATCGTATGGCATGCCCGACTGCTCGGCGGCCATTGCCACCACCCGATCAAGGAGGCGCTTCTCTTCAGCTATGATGAGTGTCTCGGCCAGCCGACTACTAGCCGCAGCGCAAGTTGCCGACTTCTGGTAGTCGCCTGCGATGGTGATGATGCCCTAGGGACTCGACATCCTCATCTTGAGGTAGGAGTAGTGCAGTACTGCCATGAACTTGGCGAGCACTGGTCATCCCAAGAGTGCATGGTAGGGGCTTTCCAGATCATCCAGATCAACCACCTCAAACCAGACCGGCTCTCGACGAAAATGCTTCTCATCGCCAAACAGAACATCTATCTTGATCTTTCCGATTGGAGAGCAGGAAAGGTCGGGTACAATGCCATGGAAGATAGTCCGACTGGGTTGGAGTTGTTTCTCCTTGATGCACAGTTTCTCCATTGTGTCGCGGTAGAGGATGTTGATGCTGCTGCCGTCATCTTTCAGGATGCGGGAGAAACGGCAGGCCCGCCTCGCGGTCGCGAAGGTGGAGTCAAGAACCAGAGTGTAAGCACCCGGCGATGGCATCACGGCCGGGTGGTCAGCGCGGCTCCAGCTGATGGGCTTCTCGGACCAATGCACGAACTCTGGGGTCTCCGAGGCGACAGCGTTCACCTCCCGGTGTTGCTGGTGCTGGCTGTTCCTGTTGTCACCCACGCTGTTGAAGACGACATAGGCTCCATGCGCTTCTGGGAACTCATCTTGGACTGCGTCGACTGGTCGGGCCGCCGACTGCCGAGGCGGCGGAGCCGGCGGGCCAGCGGGCGGAGCTGGCAAGCCCTCGCCCTTGGCGAGTCTTGTGAGCCAATGGCACTTCCGAGTGGTGTGGTGGGATGGCTTCGCGCCTCAGTGGAATTTGCGGGGAGCATCGATGGCCTGTTCGATGGAAAAGGCGGGCTGCCAAGCCGGCTTTCTGCCCTTTTGACGCTTGGGGCCGCCTTGCTCTTCTGGCTGCTGGCCTTCGACTGTCGCCACCAGCCGAGTGGTGGAAGCCGGCGGCGGGGCTTTACGCTTGTTGTCACTGAGGTGTGCTCGCCGACTGGACTCACCAGCCGGCGTCCGAGGAGCCGGAGGGATCATCTTCCCCGACGCGTCCACCTGCAGTTCCGCCTTCATGGAGGAGTCGGTCGTGGCATACTTGTCTGTTGTGATCAGCAGCTCGTCTAGCATTGTGGACTTGTCGTAGAGGAGCTTTTGCTGGAGCATGGTGCCTTCTCTACACCCGGCGGTAATGTACTCAATGGCTTGCACTTCATGCACCCCTTCACAAGAATTATGGAGCTCGGCCCACCACGTCTGATAGTCGCGGGTGGACTCAATCGGGCCTTGGACGCACATGGAAAGCTGACGGGGCTTGGGTGGCCGCTTGTATGTGCTGGTGAAGTTGCGGGGGAAGACATCGGTGAAGTCTAACCAGTTGTTGATGCTGTAGGGCTTGAGGTTGCTCAACCATGTCCGGGTCGTGCCATGGAGCATGAGCGGAACGTACTTCACTACAACACGCTTGTTGCCGTTTGCTATACTGACGGTGGTGGAGTAGTCTACCAGCTAGTCCTCCGGCTTCACGGAGCCGTTGTACTTGGGAGTGCCTCTGGGGAGCGAGAACCCTTTGGGGAAGGGCTCGTCGCGAATGCGGGGGTCGAAGCAAAGCGGCTCGATGGCATCTTCTTCTTCTAGCGCAAAGGATCGGCGAGCCGATCGATCTGATGACAGGCGTCATTTTCGCCAACTCCCTCACGGCGGCCCAGCCGTCCTCCGAGAGTCGGGTGGTCAACGGCCGGCTGGGATACGCACCTTTCCCGGCTGGGAGGAGTAGGCGGGCGATCGCTCCGCGTTCCACTGCTCGTGGCCGGCCATCCTGGCCGCGCTCGATGGTGATGGGGGTGCGCCGACTGCGGCTAGCAGACGGCTCATGGTCTCGACGCCCAGGGGTGCCGCCTGTTGGAGACCCAGAAGAGGCTCCTTGCTCACGACGGGGAGGAGGGTTCTCGGCCCAAGCGCTAGCATCCAGCACGCGGCGGATAGTCTCTTGGTGCTTGGTAGCCGCGTCGAGGAGTTGATGGACGCGTGCCATCATGTAGTGGCGCTCGTCACCCTCCAGATGGTCTAATACATCAGCCGTCGCATGTGCGGTGCGGAGGTTCTCCATCTGGGTGGCGTAGACAAGGCGCTCGGCCCCAAACATACTGGCGATGGCAGCGCCCTGCTGCCGAACTGGGCCGGTCCGAATTGGCTCGCCCGCAGCGGGCGTGCCGCCTACAACGCGGTCGATCTCGCACTGGTAGGCTTCGATGAGGCGCCACATAGTCGCCAACTTGTTGGCGCTTTCGAGGAGCGAGACACAGAGCGTCTCCAACGTCGCGCCGTCGGCCCCCGCAGCAACAGGGGCAGACATATCCCGTACCGCCGCCTACAGCAGATCTGGGCCAGCGGCGTTAGAGCCTCCGCCGTGGCTGGTGACCATCACCTCCGTGATGGTGCTAGCACTAGCACTGTGGGTCGCGGGAGGGAGCGGGTCGTCGACGACTACCACATGGTCGGGGAAGGCGTTAGTTGGCGCCGTGTCAAAGTTGATAAGCATGTTGACGGGCGGGTCGGTGGAGCCAACAGACTCCAGGTCGGAGGCGGACTCGTTAACGAGGTGGAGCTTGTCAATGAGATCAAGGAGGCAACTCTCTGTACTGGCAGCTCCCGCATCGGGCGTGGGCTCAACCGTGATGTGGAGCTTACCAAGAATGTCGATGAGGTGGCTCTCAGAGACAACTACTCTCGTGTTGGTTGCGGGCTCGTCAGGGGGGCGGATCCCGCCGAGGAGATTGGCGAGGCTGCTTGCCGCACAAGCGGCTTCCACGCCACGGATTCAGCCGATCGGCCAGGTCCAACTTGATCTAATGGTAGCCGAAGTAAGCATCAAGGAAAGATGCCAGCTTGCATCCGGCTGTGGAGTCGATCACTTGATCTATCTAAGGTAAGGCAAACTGATCCTTTGGACCTGCTTTGTTGAGGATGGTGTAGTCAATGCACATGCACAATTTGTTGTTCTTCTTCAGCACGAGGACTGGGTTGGCAAGCCAGTCTGGGTAGAACACTTCCATGATGAAGTCGGCTGCTATGAGCCGGGCGATCTCTTCACCAACAATTCTTCTTTTTTCTTCTGACAGACAGCGGAGTGGTTGCTTGACCGGCTTCGCCTCTGGCCTTACATGTAGCTTGTGCTCGGCGAAATCCGTCGGAACTCCCGGCATGTCCTTGGGGGACCATGCGAAGATGTCCCGATTCTCACGGAGGAAATTCATGAACTCGCTTTCCTATTTTCTATCAAGGTTTAACCCTATGACAGCAAAGCTCTCCGGGTGTGCTGGTTCCAAGGCAATCTTCTTGGTCTCTTTGGCCGGCTGGAAGGAGCCTTGAGGTTCCGCGTCCTTGGGATCAGATGGCATGTCCGACTGCTCACTGGCCAATGCCACCACCCGTTCGAGGATGCGCTTCTCTTCAGCTATGCCGAGGGACTCGGCCAACCGACTACTAGCTGCAGCATAGGCGACCGACTTCTGGTAGTCGCCGGCAATGGTGATAATGCCCTTAAGACCCAGCATCTTCATCTTGAGGTAGGCGTAATGGGGCGCCGCCATGAACTTGCCGAGTGCTGGCTGGCCCAAGATTGCATGGTAGGGGCATTCCAGATGGACCACCTCGAACCAGATCGGCTCATGGTGGAAGTGATACTTATCGCCGAACAGGACATCTATCTTGATCTTGCTAATTGGAGAACATGAAAGTCCAGGTACGATGCCATGGAAGATAGTCTGGCTGGGCTGGAGCTATTTTTCCTTGATGCGTAGCTTCTCCATGGTATCGCGGTACATGATGTTGATGTTGCTGCCGCCATCTATCAGGATACTGGAGAAGCGGCAGGCTCGCCACTCGGTTGAGAATGTTGACTCTAGAACCATGGCGTAAGCACCCGGCGATGGCATCACAGCCGTGTGGTCGGCACGGCTCCAGCTGATGGGCCTCTCGGACCAGTGCATGAACTCTGGGGTTTTCGAGGCGACATCGTTCACCTCCCAGTGTTGCTGGCGCCGGCTATGCGTGTCATCGGCCACGCTGGTGAAGACGACGTAGGCACCGTGTGCCTCGGGGAACTCATCTTGGACTGCGCCAACTGGTCGGGCCGCCTGTTGCCGAGGGGGCGGAGCCGGCGGGCCGGCAGGCGGAGGGGGCAGGCCCTCGCCCTTGGCGATCCTGGTGAGCCAGTGTCACTTACGAGTGGTGTGGTTGGATGGTTTCGTGCCGCTATGGAACTTGCAGGGAGCATCGAGGGTTTGCTCAAAGGAGAAAGCAGGCAGCCAAACAGGTTTTCCACCCTTCTGACGTTTGGGGCCGGCTTGTTCTTCCGGCTGCTGGCCCTCGACTGTTGCCACTTGCCGGCTGGTAGAAGCCGGCTGCACGGCCTTGCGCTTGTTGTCACTGGGTTCTGGTCGCCGACTGGATTCACCAGCCGGCGTCTGAGGAGCCGGGGGGATCATCTTCCCGGACGCATCCACTTGCAGCCATGCCTTCATGGAGGAGTCGGTCGTGGCATACTTGTCTGCTGTGATCAGTAGTTCGTCTAGTGTAGTGGGCTCGTCGCAGACGAGCTTGTGCTTGAGTAGGGTGCCTTCTCTGCACCCGGCGGTAAAGTACTCGATGGCTTGCACCCCTTCACAAGAGTTATGAAGCTCGGACCATTGCGTTAGATAATCGCGGGTGGACTCAGTCGGGCCCTGGACACACAGGGAGAGCTAGCGGGGCTTGGGCGGCCGCTTGTAGGTGCTGGTGAAGTTGCAAGTGAAGACTTCGGTGAAGTCTAGCCAGCTATTGATGCTGTAAGGCTTGAGGTTGTTCAGCCACGTCCAGGTCGTGCCCTGGAACATGAGTGGAACATACTTCACGGCAACGCGCTTGTTGCCGTTTGCTATGTTGGTAGCTGTGGATCGACCAGCCAGTCCACCGGCTTCACTGAGCCGTTGTATTTGGGAGTGTCTCGAGGGAGCGAGAACCCTTTGGGGAAGGGCTTGTCGCGAATGCGGGGGCCGAAACAACGCGTCCCAATGGCATCTTCTTCTTCTAGTGCTAAGGATCGAGTGAGTCGATCGATCCGGTGACGGGCGTCGTTTTCTCCGACTCCTTCGCGGTGGCCTAGCCGGCCTCCGAGAGTCGGATGGTCAACATGCGGCGGGGAAGCGCGCCTCTCCCAGCTAGGATGAGGAGGCAGGCGATCGTTCCGCCGTTCCACTGCTCGTGGGCGGCCGTCTTGGTCATGCTCGATTGTGATGTGGGTGCGCCGACTACGGCTGGCAGCCGGTTCGTGGTCTTGCTGATCGGGGATGCTGCCTGTCGGAGTCCGGGAGGTAGCCTCTTGCTCACGGCAGGGAGGGGGAGGTTCTCGGCCCGAGCGCCAGGATCCAGCACGCGGTGGAGAGCCTCCTGCTGCTCGACAGCTGCGTCGATGAGCTACTGGATGCATGCCGTCATGTAGCGACGCTCGTCGCCCTCTAGGTGATCTAGCTCATTAGCTGCCGCCTGTGCGGCACGTAAATTCTCCATCGGGGTGTGATGACCCACAAGTGTAGGGGATCTATCGTAGTCCTTTCGATAAGTAAGAGTGTCGAACCTAACGAAGAGCAGAAGGAAATGATAGGCAGTTTTCAGTAAGGTGTTTTCTGCAAGCACTGAAATTATAGGTAATAGATAGTTTTGTAATAAGGTAATTGGTAGCAAGTAACAAAAGGTAAAAGTAAATAAGGTGCAGCAAGGTGTCCCAATCCTTTTTGTAGCGAAGGACAAGCCTGGACAAACTCTTATATGTAGGAAAGTGCTCCCGAGGACACATGGGAATTATTGTCAAGCTAGTTTTCATCACGATCATCTGATTCGCGTTTGGTACTTTGATAATTTGGTATGTTGGTGGACTGGTGCTTGGGTGCTGTCCTTACTTGGACAAGCCTCCCACTTATGATTAACCTCTAATGAAAGCATCCGCAACTACAAAAGAAGTATTAAGGTAAGCCTAACCATGGCATGAAACATATGGATCCAAATCAGCCCCTTACGAAGCAACACATAAACTAGGGTTTAAGCTTCTGTCACTCTAGCAACCCATCATCTACTTATTACTTCCCAATGCCTTCCTCTAGGCCCTAATAATGGTGAAGTGTCATGTAGTCGACGTTCACATGACACCACTAGAGGAGACACAACATACATCTCATCAAAATATCGAACGAAGACCAAATTCACATGACTACTTATAGCAAGACTTCTCCCATGTCCTCGAGAACAAAAGTAAGTACTCACAAGACATAATATTGTTCACGTTCAGAGGGGTATTAATATGCATATTGGATCTGAACATATGATCTTCCACCAAATAAACCAACTAGCATAAACTACAATGAGTAATCAACACTACTAGCAACCCACAGGTACCAATCTGAGGTTTGGGTACAAAGATTGGATACAAGAGATGAACTAGGTTTTGAGAGGAGATGGTGCTGGTGAAGATGTTGATGAAGATAACCCTCCCCAAGATGGGAGAGTTGTTGGTGATGACGGCGGTGATGATTTCCCCTTCCCGGAGGGAAGTATCCTCGGCAGAACAGCTCTACCGGAGCCCAAGATTGGTTTCCTCCTCGATTCCGCCTCGAGACGGCGGCGTCTGGTCTCGAAAGCCTCCTTATGATTTTTTTCCAGGTCAAAACACCTCATATAGGAGAAGATGGGCATCGGGGGGCCCACGAGACAAGGGGGCGCGCCCAGAGAGGGGGGGCGCGCCCCCACCCTCGTGGACAGCAGGTGCGGTGCCCCCCCCCCCTCGTAAACTTCTTTCGCCAGATATTTTTTATATTTTCTGAAACGGAGTTCTGTGGAGTTTCGAGGCTTTTGGAGTTGTGCAGAATAAGTTTCCAGAGTTTGCTCCTTTTCCAGCCCAGAATTCCAGCTGCCGGCATTCTCCCTCTTCATGTAAACCTTGTAAAATCAGAGAAAAAGGGCATAAGTATTGTGACATAACGCGTAATAACAGCCCATGATGCAATAAATATCAACATATAAGCATGATGCAAAATGGACGTATCAACTCCCCCAAGCTTAGACCTAGCTTGTCCTCAAGCGAAAGCCGATATCGAAAAATATGTCCACATGTTTAGAGATAGGGGTGTCGATAAAAGCAAAATACGGACATGAGGGCATCATGATCATTCTTATAACAGTAGCATATATATATATTGTCATACGATACTTATGCTAAAGTAACAATTCATCCACAATATCAAGCATGAATCATAAACTTCATTGAAAATTAACAAACTTTGATCTCGGTCATTGAAGCAATTGCAATTTATCGTAACATCAGAAAGAGTCAATGTAAGAGCTTTTCAGCAGGCCTACATTCTCAACTATCATATAGTCTTTCACAATTTCTCACACTCACGCAATACTTATGCTTATGGAGTTTTAATCGGACACAGAGAAAGATAGGGGCTTATGGTGTTGCCTCCCAACCTTTTACCTCAAGGGTAATGTCAACGGTAATAGATCATGGAAACTTACATCCAAGTGGGTATATATGTCAGGATCTTTCCAACACAGTGTGCTTGCCAAAGGATAAAATGTAAAAAGGAAAGGTGAATTTCACCTTGACTCTTATAAGGCAAGAATAATAGATATGCCCTTCGCAGAGGGAAGCAGAGGTTGTAATGTGTTTTTATGGTTGGATGCACAAAGTCTTAGCACAAAAGAACGTCACTTTATATTGCCACTTGTGATAAGGACCTTTATTATGCAGTCCGTCGCTTTTATTACTTCCATATCAGAAGATCGTATAAAGCTAATTTCCTCCATACTAATAAATCATACATATTTTAGCGAGTTTGCAACATGACAACTTACTTGGAAGGATCATTCTCAATCCATAGGTAGGTATGGTGTACTCTCATGGCAAAACTGGGTTTAGGGATGTATGGAAGCACAAGTAGTATCTCTACTTAGTGCGAGGACTTTTGGCTAGCATGAGGGGGAAAGGCAAGCGCAACATGTTGGATGATCCATGAAAATATACTTTATTTCGGATATAAGAAGACAATAATCCATTATGTTGTCTTCCTTGTCTAACATCAACTCTTTAGCATGTCATACTTTAATGAGTGCTCACAATCATAAAAGATGTCCAAGATAGTATATTTGTATGTGAAGCCTCTCTTCTTTTATTACTTCCTATTAATTGCAACGATGACCGAAACTTTGTTTCTCAACTCTCAACAACATTTATTCATCATACTCTTTATATGTGAAGTCATTACTCCCCATAAGATCGATATGATCTCTTGGATACTTTTTATCTTTTCTTTCTTTTTATCATGACCCAAGTGAGGAAATCAAGCCCTTAACTCAACACTAATCTTTATTATATAGCTCACGGACTCGATTACAAAGGGTAAAGATCATAAAGCAAAAGCTCACAACTAGAGCATGCTAACTTTATTCTACTAGATCAAGATACTACCAAAAGGATCAAACTAAGTAAAACGGTAAAGATAGGAGTGATGGTGATACGATACCGGAGTCACTCCCCCAAGCTTGGCAGTTGCCAAGGGGAGTGCCCATACCCATATGATTATGTCTCCTTCTTCGGGGGTGGTGATGTAGGCTTTTTCCTTAACTTGCGCTTAAGGGCAGAATTTTGCTCCCTTGGGTCATTGATCTCTTGCTCAAGATTTAAAATCTTCTTGCATAGTGTCTGCTTGTTTTCCTGCAAGAGGTTAAAAGGAATAAATTCGATCTTAGGTTTCTTCACTCTGTCGGGAAGGCTTAACTTTTTGAAATCCACATGCATGTCCCCATAGACCTTAGGGTCAGCAAGGGAATCCGCCACATAGCTTTCTCCCTCCGAATCCTGGGACGACATGTTGCTTTTATCTGCGACAAAAACATCTTGAAATGAAAACAGAGGATTTCTGCGTGATACAGAGGTCAAAACCTTCGGGAGTTTATATAATGAATTTTTACCGAACAAAAGGAGTAACATACAAGAAATCGGAGTCCGGGAGGCACACGAGCAGCCCACGAGGCAGGGGGCGCACCCAGGGAGGGGGGGCGCCCTCCACCCTCGTGGACGACTCGTGTCTCTTCCAGACTACTGCTTATTTCTCTATTTTTCTAAATATTCCAAAATGGAGAAAAATTGGCTTTAGAACTATTTTGGAGTCAGTTTACTTACCGTATCACATACTGTAGGATCGAAGAAGTATGTCTAGAGGGGGGGTGATTAGACTACTTGACAATATAAAAATCTGCCTTTTGGTTGTGCAAAGTTTTAGGCAGTTTTACAATTAAGATCAAGTCAAGTAACACACTACACATGCAATTCTAGAGTATGGGCAGCGGAAAGTAAATTGCATATATAGTAAAGAGAGGTGGAGAAGATCAAACGCAGTTTGGTGACACGGAGATTTTTGTCGTGGTTCCGATAGGTGGTGCTATCGTACATCCACGTTGATGGAGACTTCAACCCACGGAGGGTAACGGCTGCGCGAGTCCACGGAGGGCTCCACACACGAAGGGTCCACGAAGAAGCAACCTTGTCTATTCCATCATGGCCTACGCCCACGGAGGACTAGCCTTACTCGGGGTAGATCTTCACGAAGTAGGCGATCTCCTTGCCCTTACAAACTTCTTGGTTCAACTCCACATCTCGAAGACGGAGGCTCCCAAGCGACACCTAACCAATCTAGGAGGCACCACCCTCCAAAAGGTAATAGATGGTGTTGATGGTGATGAACTCCTTGCTCTTGTGCTTCAAATGATAATCTCCCCAACACTCAACTCTCCTCACTGATATGGCTGTGGTGGAAGAAAGGATTGAGTGGAAAGCAACTTGGGAAGGCTAGAAATCAAGTTTCATATGGTAGGAATGGAATGACTTGATCTCAACACAAGGGTAGGTGGTTCACTTCTCAGAAAGTGTATGGTAGAAGTGGTGGTACTTTCTGATGGCTCTCCTCACGAATGAAGAGGGGGTGGAGGGGTATATATAGCCTCCACACAAAATCCAACCGTTACACACACATTTGACCAATCTCGGTGAGACCGAAGTGAAAACTCGGTCAGACCGAAAGTTCAAATATAGTGAACGTTGGGATTTTCGGTGGGACCGAAAATACCATCTCGGTGGGACCGAAAGTGTATCTGATATGAACGTTGGAGTTTTTGGTGGGACCGAGAAAGAAAACTCGGTTGGACCGATTTGAGAAAGAATAGGAACATGCCAGAATCGGTGAGACCGAAAATGAATTATCGGTGAGACCGATTTGAGCCAAGACAGATGCTTGTCAATCTCGGTAAGACCGATAATGAAAACTCGGTTATTCTGATATGATGTGAAATGGTTACAGAAACTTGGCAGTTCAGTTTCGGTGAGACCGATCTCAAACTCGGTATGACCGATTTTTCTAGGGTTTGGAATATGGCTGAAGTGGTTCATCTCGGTGGGACTGAGTTGGAAGAATCGGTTTGTCCGAGATTACTTATGGGTGTGTATAGAAGTGAAAGGTGCTGATAGTTGAAGGAGCTAAATCACTAAGCACTTGAGCAACCAGATCATCAACACAACCTCATCCCCTTTTAATAGTATTGGCTTTTCCTATGGACTCAATGTGATCTTTGATCACTAAACCAAAAATAGAGTCTTGAGCTTTTGCCAATGCTTGCCTTAGCATTTGAGGGGTCCACTTCTTCAGTCATCTTGCCATTCCAATGTGATTGGGTTTCCTGAAACATACTTGATAAAAGCATTAGTCCAACCACAAAGTATGTTGTCATTAATTACCAAAACCACCCGGAGAGCAAATGTGCTTTCAATCTCCCCCTTTTTGGTAATTGATGGCAACACACTAAAATTATATTAAACAAAACATCAAAGCTTATTGAAAGAAAGACAGAATTATCATGAAAGCTTTGAAAAGCATGTAGTACACAGGCTCCCCCTACAAGTGTGCAAGATTTTCATAGATTATGGTTTTGGACTACCACAAGCACACAAGAGAGATAAGCAAGATGTGCTACATGCAGCTTGGCTATATGCATCAGAGCCGAAGAAAAGGAAGTGAGTGATAATGCATATGTGCATGGTGATTTCTTGCAAACAAGTATTTACAAGCAAGTCACCATCATGCACATTCTGCAAGATGCATATACTTACCTTGAGGTTCCTTGACATTGTACCTGAAGGGATAAACTTGAGAAAACAAGGTTAGATAACACAAGAGTATTCCTTCAACCAACTTACAAGAACATCAAGAGTACCAAGCCAGGGAGGACATGTATAAAGAGTGTCTCATATTGAGCACAGACTTGAATCAGCAAACATGTCTCCGAAACTTAAAAGATTTTCAATGAACTCTGAGAGATTTTGTTATGGAAAGCAAAATCAAAAGAATGATGCCAATTGTAATGTCCAATGTAAAACACGACAAAGCTTTGATGTGATTCTCTCCCCCTTAAGATAAGATTGCTTTTCTTCTTCCCCTAAGTCTTCTCTTCTCCCCTACTCCCCCTACTCCCCCTAAGTCCTCTCCCCCTTTGACATCAAGTGCCGAAAAGGACAGTAAACTAGGTAGGACAGGAAAGATGGAAAGAAAGAAAGAAAGAAATGGGATCCTTAAGAATCACAGCAGGGAAAATTTGAGTCTTCTCCCTCTTTAAGATTTAAGTCTGAGTGGAGCTGCAGAAGTAGATGTCCTGGAAGATAAATCGGTGACACCGACTTAGATGGATCGGTGGGTCCGAATCCTTTTCGGTTAGACCGAAAATTTTAAATCGGTGACTCCGAGTTTAATTCCAAGGAAATACAGAAATAATTCAGCTCACTTTGCGAGGAATGTTTCAAAGGATCTGCAATGAATTTGTAAAAGATTTTCAAGGAATTGATCAGAGCCATAAAAAGATTTCCAGAAGGATGTTCACAAAGAAATATAAGAAAAGAAATAAAAAAGATTCCTAGATGAAGTTTTTTTTTTAAAAGAAAACTCAATGAGAGAACATAAGAGAAAACAGAAAGACTCCAAAAGCATATATACTTCATCTAGATAAAGGTCGGCGACAAAATCACCTATGTTTGAGTACATTGACTTAGGAGTCAAATGAGGACATTTGATCATAGGTCATACTCATCGTTTAAGCTCAAAATGGGGTTGCCATTTTTCGATTAAGCATTTGATATGATCACATCTTATGAAGCTGCTTGTACTCATGACTTTGAGTAAAGCTCCTCGAAGATGTGAAGAACATACCTTGGGCTTGTTGTTGCTTTACTCATGTAGGTAAGCTTGATGTAGGTGCTCATAGAATGTGAAGTTGGAGCGCCATTTCTACTTGTGTAGTTCATCTTCCTACATGGGTTAGGCAAGCAAGGAAATACTCAAGAATATCCAAGATGACAAGAGTGAAATACTAGATGTATAAGATGTCAAAAAGGATATGTGGAATTTTGTTCCTTGAACTCAACATCCCAAAGGGCTAGATACTTGGTTAATGACAAGATTACTCATGATTTGAGTGTGTGGTAATCTTGTGGAATGTAGATCATCCAAGTACCTGCAAAGAGTTAGATGCAATACAAGGAGGCAAATGTGTCCAAGACATATGATCATCATCATAAGAGAAATATCAAGGATTAGTCAAGAGGGCTCATGCCTTGCATGCATCAAAGGAGTTATCACTCCAAGTTTGAAGCATCAATGATGTTCAACTCACTCCTCAAGCGACAAAACACTTTCTCATCAAGAGGTTTTGTAAAGATATCAGCAAGTTGTTTGTCAGTACGAACATGCTTAAGATTAATGTCACCCTTGGCAATATGATCACGAATAAAATGGTGACGAACTTCAATATGCTTTGTTCGAGAGTGTTGCACAAGATTGTGTCCAATCTTGATTGCACTCTCATTGTCACAAAGCAAGGGAACACGTCTCACATGTATCCCATAATCTTTAAGCGTTTGTGTCATCCATAGCAATTGAGCACAACACGAACCAGCAGCAATATATTCTGCTTCGGCAGTGGATAAAGATACCGAATTTTGTTTCTTGGAGGACCAAGATACAAGGGATCGACCAAGGAATTGACATGTACCCGAAGTTGACTTTCTATCAACCTTGTCACCGGCATAGTCCGAGTCGGAATAGCCAACAAGATCGAAAGAAGCTCTCTTAGGATACCAAATGCCAAAGTTTGGTGTGTGTATCAAGTATCTCACTATCCTTTTAACAGCTTTAAGATGACATTCTTTAGGGGCTGCTTGATATCGCGCACACATGCATACACTCAACATTATGTCAGGACGAGAAGCACAAAGATATAGTAGAGAACCAATCATAGATCGGTAAACCCTTTGATCAACGGGTTCTCCATCTTTTGTCAAGTCATTATGTCCACTAGTAGGCATGGGGGTACTCATACCTTTGCTTTCTTGCATGTTGAACTTCTTGAAGAGATCCTTGGTGTACTTTGTTTGTGAGACAAAAGTACCCTCCTTAGATTGCTTGATTTGCAACCCAAGGAAGAATTTGAGTTCACACATCATGGACATCTCATACTTCTCCGACATGAGCTGTCCAAACTTCTTGCTAAAATGAGGGTTAGTTGAACCAAAGATAATATCATCAACATATATTTGGCACACAAATAGTTCACCATTAACCCTTTTCGTGAACAGCGTTGAGTCTATCTTCCCAATCTCAAAGCCTTTTTCAAGAAGAAAACTAGTCAAGCATTTGTACCAAGCTCTAGGAGCTTGTTTAAGACCATAAAGAGCTTTGTGCAACTTGTAAACATGAATAGGCTTTTTGGGATTCACAAATCCGGGAGGTTGTTTCACAAATACTTCCTCCTCAATTTCACCATTTAGGAAAGCACTTTTGATGTCCATTTGATAGAGAGTAATATTATGATGATTGGCATAAGCAAGAAGAATGTGAATGGACTCAAGTCTAGCAACGGGGGCATAGGTCTCACCATAGTCCATACCTTCGACTTGTGTGTAACCTTGAGCTACGAGACGAGCCTTGTTGCGGATGACTTGTCCATCTTCATCTTGCTTGTTCCGAAACACCCATTTGGTTCCAATGATGTTTTGATCATCGTTGGGCTTCTCTACCAATGTCCACACCTTGTTCCTCTCAAAGTTGTGTAGTTCTTCGTGCATAGCGTTCACCCAATCCGGGTCTTTAAGTGCTTCTTCTACCTTCATAGGTTCAATACTAGAGATAAATGAGTAATGCTCACAGAAGTTAGCTAAGCGAGTTTTAGAGCGAGTAATTCTCCCGGAGTTGATGTCGTTCATCATTTGTTCCACGGGATGATTCTTCTTGACTCTTGCTCGGACTCGGGATAGCTTTTGTTGATGTTGTGGCTCAGCTTCCTCATCATCTTCATCTTCCTCTTCTTCTTCTTCTTCATTGTTGTTGGTGTTGTCTTGAGGCGGTGGAGAAGGAGGTTGTGGTGGATCTTCTTGTTGCACTTCCTCATCTTGGTGAGTTCCACTTGTGGAGGCCTCCATGTTGCCTTGAGGTTCATCTCGCCGTGAGGTAGGTGGCTCCACATATGTAGATGAGGTACTCTCCTTCACTTCCATGGGACGGATCTTTCCAATAGATAAATCTTGGATAGCTTCCGATGGATCCTTGTCTCCTACATCAATAGGCATTTGCTCTACTTGCGAGCCATTAGATTCATCAAACTTCACATCTACCGTCTCTTCAACCTTTCGGGTGAAATTATTGTAGACACGGTAGGTGTGGGAGTTTGATCCATAACCAAGAAGAAAGCCTTCATGATATTTAGGAGCAAATTTAGACCGACAATGCTTATCAAGGATATAGCATTTTGAACCAAAGACACGAAAGTATCCCACTTGGGGTTTGTTACCGGTGAGGAGCTCGTATGATGTCTTGCCGAGGAGCTTATGAAGATAAAGCCTGTTGATAGCATGACAAGCTGTCTCGACCGCTTCTCCCCAAAAATGCTTCGGTGTCTTGTATTCATCAAGCATCGTTCTTGCCATCTCTATGAGCGTTCGGTTCTTCCTCTCAACAACTCCATTTTGTTGAGGAGTGTACGTAGCCGAGAACTCATGTAGAATCCCTTCCTCATCGAGAAAAGAGTCTACATTGGCGTTCTTGAACTCCGTTCCATTGTCACTTCGAACTTTCTTGATCTTCACCTCAAATTGATTTTGGGCCTTTTTGGCAAAGGTCTTGAAGATCCTCTGAACCTGCGATTTATCATCAAGGAAAAATACCCACGTAAATCTGGAATAATCATCAACTATAACTAGACCAAAGGAGTTACCACCAAGGCTTTTGTAAGCATTGGGACCGAAGAGATCCATATGAAGAAGCTCAAGCGGTCTCCTACTGGTCATGATGTTTTTCACGGGATGACTTCCACCAACTTGTTTTCCTGCTTGACAGGCACTACAAAGTCTATCTTTGTCAAAGAAAACATCTTTAACACCAAGAATATGATCACCTTTGATTAGCTTGTCTAGGTTACGCATACCAACATGTCCTAGCCTTCTATGCCATAACCAACCTTTAGAGGATTTAGCAATGAAACAAGCTCTAGGTTGGGCTTTCTTAGTGAAATCAACAATATATAGATCACCTCTACGTATACCGGTAAAAGCCATGTGTTGATTATCACGACGAAAGACTTGGCAATCTACTTTGGTGAATAGCACATTGAATCCAAAGTCAGCTAATCTAGACACGGAAAGTAAATTGTATCCAAGAGATTCTACAAGCATGACATTTTGATAGAGCTATCATGAGATATGGCCACCTTACCAAGGCCAAGTACCTTACCCTTGGAGTTGTCTCCAAAAGTAACATACTTGCGTGGACCATCGTTCTTTGCAAGCTCTCGAAACATGTCTTTGTCTCCGGTCATGTGATCGGTGCATCCACTATCAAGAATCCACTCTTTTCCGCCGGACATGTAGTCTCTCAGATTTGCCATGAGATTGAGACTCTTCATGACATTGTCTAGCTCGGTGTCCGAATCAGAGTAATCATCGTCTTGCTCATGCTCATCATCATATTGACCCATAGATTGTTCATCATCAACACCTAGGTCAATTTGATAAGTACTTGCATTAGTTTGGTCAATGGAACAATAATCTTCGGAATGCAATGCAAGAGCATTTCTAATGATAATATTGATAAGACCGGGATCACCCTTCTTTTTCATAAGATCTCGAAGCTCAAAGAAGCATTTATCAAAGTTAGGATCATTGGGGTGCATCTTATCAAATTCAATAGTCTTGTGTAGAATTTCATCAAGACTTCTCAAAGAGTAGTCCGGATAAAGTTCTTCCAAGAACTTACATACAGCATAGGCACACTCAAAGTTTGTAACAAGCTTAAGCAAATCATCGGGTAACCCTCTAATGATAAGATTTACAGTTCTAAGGTTACGAAGCAAATCAAGCTCTTCATCCATGGTAGGGTGCAAGGGATCAAATGGAGGCACATATGGGGTCTCAACATATTTGCACAAATTGTACATTTTAAAGATACTAAGCATTTCAGACCTCCAAGAGTTATAGAACCTTCCATCAAGAACAGGCACTCTATGGCTAACACTCCCATCCGTAGACACGTCCATCTTCCTCCAATGGTGTGTAAACCAAAGCAATGGAGACCAAAGCTCTGATACCAATTGTAGGATCGAAGAAGTATGTCTAGAGGGGGGGTGATTAGACTACTTGACAATATAAAAATCTGCCTTTTGGTTGTGCAAAGTTTTAGGCAGTTTTACAATTAAGATCAAGTCAAGTAACACACTACACATGCAATTCTAGAGTATGGGCAGCGGAAAGTAAATTGCATATATAGTAAAGAGAGGTGGAGAAGATCAAACGCAGTTTGGTGACACGGAGATTTTTGTCGTGGTTCCGATAGGTGGTGCTATCGTACATCCACGTTGATGGAGACTTCAACCCACGGAGGGTAACGGCTACGCGAATCCACGGAGGGCTCCACCCACGAAGGGTCCACGAAGAAGCAACCTTGTCTATTCCATCATGGCCTACGCCCACGGAGGACTAGCCTTACTCGGGGTAGATCTTCACGAAGTAGGCGATCTCTTTGCCCTTACAAACTTCTTGGTTCAACTCCACATCTCGAAGACGGAGGCTCCCAAGCGACACCTAACCAATCTAGGAGGCACCACCCTCCAAAAGGTAATAGATGGTGTTGATGGTGATGAACTCCTTGCTCTTGTGCTTCAAATGATAATCTCCCCAACACTCAACTCTCCTCACTGATATGGCTGTGGTGGAAGAAAGGATTGAGTGGAAAGCAACTTGGGAAGGCTAGAAATCAAGTTTCATATGGTAGGAATGGAATGACTTGATCTCAACACAAGGGTAGGTGGTTCACTTCTCAGAAAGTGTATGGTAGAAGTGGTGGTACTTTCTGATGGCTCTCCTCACGAATGAAGAGGGGGTGGAGGGGTATATATAGCCTCCACACAAAATCCAACCGTTACACACACATTTGACCAATCTCGGTGAGACCGAAGTGAAAACTCGGTCAGACCGAAAGTTCAAATATAGTGAACGTTGGGATTTTCGGTGGGACCGAAAATACCATCTCGGTGGGACCGAAAGTGTATCTGATATGAACGTTGGAGTTTTCGGTGGGACCGAGAAAGAAAACTCGGTTGGACCGATTTGAGAAAGAATAGGAACATGCCAGAATCGGTGAGACCGAAAATGAATTATCGGTGAGACCGATTTGAGCCAAGACAGATGCTTGTCAATCTCGGTAAGACCGATAATGAAAACTCGGTTATTCCGATATGATGTGAAATGGTTACAGAAACTTGGCAGTTCAGTTTCGGTGAGACCGATCTCAAACTCGGTATGACCGATTTTTCTAGGGTTTGGAATATGGCTGAAGTGGTTCATCTCGGTGGGACTGAGTTGGAAGAATCGGTTTGTCCGAGATTACTTATGGGTGTGTATAGAAGTGAAAGGTGCTGATAGTTGAAGGAGCTAAATCACTAAGCACTTGAGCAACCAGATCATCAACACAACCTCATCCCCTTTTAATAGTATTGGCTTTTCCTATGGACTCAATGTGATCTTTGATCACTAAACCAAAAATAGAGTCTTGAGCTTTTGCCAATGCTTGCCTTAGCATTTGAGGGGTCCACTTCTTCAGTCATCTTGTCATTCCAATGTGATTGGGTTTCCTGAAACATACTTGATAAAAGCATTAGTCCAACCACAAAGTATGTTGTCATTAATTACCAAAACCACCCGGAGAGCAAATGTGCTTTCACATACCTCTTCCTTTTCGGAAGCTGAATCATTCTGGAAAGTGTCCCTTATGTATTCCTCCGGAGTTACGGTTTCAATAACATTGGTTTCAACATTTATAGGATTACCTGAGATATAATGTTTGATTCTTTGACCGTTCACCACCTTCGGATTTGTGCCTTCGAAGTTGTTAATTTTTATGGCACCGGAATGATAGACCTCCTCGATAACGTAAAGTCATTCCCACTTGAAGAGAAGTTTTCCTACAAAAAATCTTAAACGAGAGTTGTATAGCAAGACATAATCACCTACGTTAAACTCACGCTTTTGTATCCTTTTGTCATGCCATCTTTTAACTTTTTCTTTAAACAGCTTGGCATTCTCATAGGCATGGGTTCTCCATTCATCAAGGCAGCTAATGTCAAATAACCTCTTTTCCCCGGCATGTTTGAAATCATAATTGAGCTCTTTAATAGCCCAATATGCCTTATGTTCTAGCTCAAGAGGTAAGTGACAAGCTTTTTCGTATACCATCTTATATGGAGACATACCCATAGGATTTTTGTATGCAGTTCTATAGGCCCATAATGCATCATCAAGTTTCTTGGACCAATTCTTTCTAGACCTATTAACTGTCTTCTGCAAAATTAATTTCAACTCTCTATTACTTAGTTCTACTTGACCACTAGTCTGTGGGTGATAAGGGGATGCAATTCTATGATTCACATCATATTTTGCAAGCATTTTGCGGAAGCACCATGAATAATGTGTGAACCACCATCAGTCATTAAGTATCTAGGGACTACAAACCTCGGGAAAATAACTTATTTAAGCATCTTAATAGAGGTGTTATGATCAGCACTACTAGTTGGAATAGCTTCTACCCACTTAGTAATGTAATCAGCAGCAACTAAAATATGTGTGTACCCATTAGAGGCCGGAAACGGTCCCATATAATCAAAGCCCCAAACATCAAATGGTTCAATAACAAGTGAATAATTCATAGGCATTTCTTGACGTCTACTAATATTACCAATTCTTTGGCATTCATCACAAGATAAGACAAACTTACGGGCATCCTTGAAGAGAGTAGGCCAATAAAAACCGGATTGCAATAACTTATGTGCAGTTCTATCTCCCGCATGGTGTCCTCCGTAAGCTTCGGAGTGGCACTTGCGTAGGATCTGCTCCTGTTCATGCTCGGGTACACAACATCTAATAATACCATCCACTCCTTATTTATAAAGATGTGTGTCATCCCAGAAGTAATGTCTCAAATCATAGAAGAACATTTTCTTTTGCTGGTATGTGAAGCTAGGAGGTATAAACTTAGCAACAATATAATTAGCATAATCAGCATACCAAGGAGCAGTACGAGAAGTATTTATGATAGCTAACTGTTCATCAGGGAAGCTATCATCAATAGGTTGTGGGTCATCAAGTATATTCTCTAGCGTAGACAAGTTATCTGCAACGGGGTTCTCAGCTCCCTTTCTATCAATAATATGCAAGTCAAACTCTTGCAGCAAGAGAACCCATCTAATAAGTCTAGGTTTAGCATCTTTCTTTTCCGTAAGGTATTTGATAGCAGCACGATCAAAGTGAATAGTTACTTTAGAATCAACGATATAGGGTCTAAACTTATCACAAGCAAATACAACTGCTAAAAATTCTTTCTCAGTAGTAGCATAATTTCTTTGGCCACTGTCTATAGTTTTACTAGCATACTGGATAACATTCAATTTCTTATCAACTCTTTGTCCTAGAACAGCACCTACAGCATAATCGCTAGCATTGCACATAATCTCAAAAGGTAAATTCCAGTCAGGAGGCTGGACAATAGGTGCAGAGATCAATGCTTTCTTAAGTATTTCAAATGCTTCTAGACAATCATCATCAAAGACAAAAGGAATATCTTTTTGTAAGAGATTAGTCAGAGGCCTGGAGATTTTGGAGAAGTCCTTTATGAACCTCCTATAAAACCCGGCATGACCAAGGAAACTTCATATACCTTTGATGTCCTTAGGGCATGGCATCTTTTCAATAGCATCAACTTTAGCTTTGTCAACTTCAATACCTCTTTCAGAAATTTTATGTCCCAAGACAAGGCCTTCATTAACCATAAAGTGGCACTTCTCCCAGTTCAAGACAAGATTAGTGTCTTCACATCTCTGCAAAACTCGATCAAGGTTGCTTAAGCAATCATCGAAAGAAGTTCCGTAAACGGACAAATCATCCATGAACACCTCAACAATCTTTTCACAAAAATCAGAGAATATAGCCTCGTGCATCTTTGAAAGGTAGCAGGTGCATTACATAAACCAAAAGGCATACGTTTATAAGCAAAGGTACTGAAAGGACAAGTAAAATTTGTCTTTTCTTGATCCCCTTTTGACACGGGTATTTGAGAGAAACCAGAATAACCATCTAGAAAGCAAAAATGAGTATGTTTGGATAGCCTTTCTAGCATTTGATCAATAAAAGGCAAGGGGAAATGATCTTTCTTAGTAGCTTTATTTACTTTACGGAAATCAATTACCATCCTATAACCTGTAACTATTCTTTGCGGGATCAATTCATCTTTATCATTATGAACGACAGTCATACCTCCCTTCTTAGGGACACAATGGACAGGAGTTACCCACTGGCTACCAGCAACTGGATAGATAATACCAGCCTCTAGAAGCTTTAGTATTTCCTTCCTTACCACTTCTTTCATCTTAGGATTTAACCGTCGCTGATGATCAATAATAGGTTTACCATTTTCTTCCAATTTTATCTTGTGTTGGCATAAAGTGGGACTAATGCCCTTAAGATCATCCAGAGTATATCCAATAGCAGCATGGTGCTTCTTCAGAGTTTTCAATAGTTTTTCTTCTTCCTGCTCTGAAAGGTTAGCACTAATAATAACAGGATATATCTTCTTTTCATCAAGATAAACATACTTAAGATTATCAGGTAAAGGTTTAAGTTCAAACACGGGATCACCCTTGGGTGGAGGAGGATCCCCTAGGATTTCAATAGGCAAGTTGTTTTTCAATATGGGTCCCAGATTAAAGAATATTTCTTCTATTTCCCTTCTCTCATTCATATGCATATCATTTTCATGGTCTAGCAAGTATTGTTCTAAAGGATCATTAGGAGGCATAGCAATAGAAGCAAGACCAATAATTTCATCCTTACTAGGTAGTTCTTTATCAAGGGGCTGTCTACGGAATTTAGCAAAGTTAAAATCATGAGACATATCCCCTAATCCAACAATAACAATATCTTTTACGCAGTCTATATTAGCATTTACAGTATTCAAGAAGGATCTACCAAACATAATGGGACAAAATTCATCTTGTGGGGAACTAAGAACAAGAAAATCAGCAGGGTATTTAACCTTCCCACACAAGACTCCAACATCTCTAACAATCCCAACTGGTGAAATAGTGTCTCTATTAGCTAGCTTAATAGTAACATCAATCCATTCTAGCTCAACAGGTGCAATGTCATGCATAATTTGTTTATATAAGGTATGAGGGATAATACTCGCACTAGCACCCACGTCACATAGACCATGATAACAATGATCTCCTATCTTAACAGAGATGACAGGCAAGCCTACAATAGGTCTATGTTTATTCCTAGCATTGGGTTTGGCTATTCTAGCAGACTCTTCTTGGAGGTAAATAACATGTCCATCTAAATCTTCTACCAAGAGATCTTTAACCATAGCAACACTAGGTTCAACTTTAATTTTCTCAGAGGGTGTAGGTGTTCTAGTATTACTCTTACGAACTGCAGTTGAAGCTTTAGCATGATCCTTTATCCTAACAGGGAAAGGTGGTTTCTCAATATAAGCAGTAGGAACAATAGGATCAACATTATAAGTGATAGTCTTTTCTTCAACTTTAACAGGTTCAACTACTTTTACTTCAATAGGGGGATGGTATTCAAACCACTTCTCCTTGGGGAGATCAACATGAGTAGCAAAAGATTCACATAAAGAAGCTACTATCTCAGAGTCAAGTCCATATTTAGCGCTAAACTCACGGAAAACATTGGTATCCATAAAAGCTTTAACACCATCAAACTTAGGGGTCATACCTGACTCCTTACCTTTGTCAAGATCCCAATCTTCAGAGTTGCGTTTAATTCTTTCCAATAAATCCCATTTGAAGTCAATAGTCTTCATCATAAAAGAGCTAGAACAAGAAGTATCGAGCATGGAGCGATTATTGAGAGAAAGCCGAGCATAAAAATTTTGAATGATCATTTCTTTTGAGAGCTCATGATTAGGGCATGAATATAACATTGACTTAAGCCTCCCCCAAGCTTGAGCGATGCTTTCTCCTTCGTGAGGCCATAAATTATAAATATAATTACGATCACGATGAACCTCGTGCATAGGGTAGAACTTCTGATGAAATTCCAACTTCAGACGATTATAGTTCCATGATCCAATATCATCACATAGTTGCATCTCCCTTCAAAGATAAAGGGAAGACCTTCTTCTTGATAACATCCTCGGGCATACCTGCAAGCTTAAATAATCCACAAACTTCATCCACATAGATTAGGTGTAAATAGGGATGCAGTGTCCCGTCTCCTGTAAAAGGATTTTCAAGCAGTTTCTCTATCATACCCGTAGGAATCTCAAAGCAAACATTTTCAGTAGGTGCGGTAGGTTGAGAAGCAACTCTTTTCTCTTCTGGTCGGGTGAAGATACCCCGAACAAGCCCCTCAAAGGATTATGAGCCATAGTAACAAGTGACAATAAATTTCAGCACACTATATAAATTTTTCCTTACCAAAGGCGCTTCAGTCCCCGGCAACGGCGCCAGAAAAGAGTCTTGATGACCCACAAGTGTAGGGGATCTATCGTAGTCCTTTCGATAAGTAAGAGTGTCGAACCCAATGAGAAGCAGAAGGAAATGATAGGCAATTTTTAGTAAGGTGTTTTCTGCAAGCACTGAAATTATAGGTAACAGATAGTTTTGTGATAAGGTAATTGGTAGCAAGTAACAAAAGGTAAAAGTAAATAAGGTGCATCAAGGTGGCCCAATCCTTTTTGTAGCAAAGGACAAGCCTGGACAAACTCTTATATGTAGGAAAGCGCTCCCGAGGACACATGGGAATTATCGTCAAGCTAGTTTTCATCACGATCATCTGATTCGCGTTTGGTACTTTGATAATTTGGTATGTGGGTGGACCGGTGATTGGATGCTGTCCTTACTAGGACAAGCCTCCCACTTATGATTAACCTCTAATGCAAGCATCCGCAACTACAAAAGAAGTATTAAGGTAAACCTAACCATGGCATGAAACATATGGATCCAAATCAGCTCCTTACGAAGCAACGCATAAACTAGGGTTTAAGCTTTTGTCACTCTAGCAACCCATCATCTACTTATTACTTCCCAATGCCTTCCTCTAGGCCCAAATAATGGTGAAGTGTCATGTAGTCGACGTTCACATGACACCACTAGAGGAGAGACAACATACATCTCATCAAAATATCGAACGAAGACCAAATTCACATGACTACTTATAGCAAGACTTCTCTCGTGTCCTCAGGAACAAAAGTAACTACTCACAAGACATAATATTGTTCATGATCAGAGGGGTATTAATATGCATAATGGATCTGGACATATGATCTTCCACCAAATAAACCAACTAGCATCAACTACAAGGAGTAATCAACACTACTAGCAACCCACAGGTATCAATCTGAGGTTTGGGTACAAAGATTGGATACAAGAGATGAACTAGGGTTTGAGAGGAGATGATGCTGGTGAAGATGTTTATGAAGATAGCCCTCCCCAAGATGGGAGAGTTGCTGGTGATAACAGCGGTGACGATTTCCCCCTCTCGGAGGGAAGTATCCTCGGCAAAACAGCTCTGCCGGAGCCCTAGATTGGTTTCCGCCTCAGTTCCGCCTCGAGAAGGCGACGTCTGGTCCCGAAAGCCTCCTTGTGATTTTTTTCCAGGTCAAAACACCTCATATAGGAGAAGATTGGCATCGGGGGGCCGACGAGACAGGGGGCGCGCCCAGAGAGGGGGTGGGGCACCCCCACCCTCGTGGACAGCAGGTGGCCCCCCTCGTAAACTTCTTTCGCCGGATATTTTGTATATTTTCTGAAACGAAGTTCTGTGGAGTTTCGGGGCTTTTGGAGTTGTGCAGAATAGGTTTCCAGAGTTTGCTCCTTTTCCAGCCCAGAATTCCAGCTGCCGACATTCTCCCTCTTCATGTAAACCTTCTCAAATAAGAGAGAAAAGGCATAAGTATTGTGACATAACGCGTAATAACAGCCCATAATGCAATAAATATCAACATATAAGCATCATGCAAAATGGACGTCTCAGAGTGGCGTAGACTGGACGTTCAACCCCCAGCATGATGGTGATAGCAGTGCCCCACTGCCGGACCGCGCCAGCCCGGCTTGCCTCGCCCACAGCCAGCGTGCCGCCCACAGCGTGGTCGATCTCGCGCTGGTAGGCTTCGGTGAGGTGCCTCATGGTTGCCAACTTGTTGGCGCTGTCGAGGAGCAAGACGCGGAGCATTTCCAGCGTCACACCGTCGGCCCCCGTGGCTATAGGGGCAGACAGATCCCACACTGCCGCCTGAAGCGGGTCTTGGCCAGCGGCGTTAGAGGCTCCGCCGTGGCTGGTGACCATCACCTCCGTGATGGTGCTGGCGCTAGCACCGCTGATCACAGGAGGGAGCGGATCATCGATGACCACCACGTGTTTGGGGAATGCAACAGCAGACGTCGCATCGAAGTCGATGAGCATGTCGACAGGTGGTTCGGTGGAGCCAACAGACTCCAGGTCGGAGGCAGACTCATTGACGATGTGGAGCTTGCCAAGGAAATCGACGAGGCAGCTCTCGACGCTGACGCCTCCCGCGTCGGGCGTGGGCTCGTCAATGATGTGGAGCTCGCCCAGGATGTCAACGAGGTTGCTCTCGGAGCCAGCTACTCCCACGTCGGTCGCGGGCTCATCAGGGAGGTGGATCCCGCTGAGGTGATCGGTGAGGCTGCTAGCCGCACAAGCGGCTTCCACGCATGAAGCGCTGCGGTGCTGACGCCCTCGGGCATGGCCGGCTGGCTGCGCTCGCCAAGAAAGAAAAGAGTTCGCGTCCAGAATGTGTTTCCGGACGATGGTACACCTAGCCCCACGGTGGGCACCAAATGTCAGGGGTTTCGTGCGACATATGCCAAAGGATGGCTTATCATGGAGGGGGTTAATAGTACGTCGCTGGGTCCTGGAAACAGGATTAGGCGATATCTCGAACGCCTACGGGATTTACCCAGGTTCGGGGCTCTCCATGGAGATAACACCCCTAGTCCTACTCTACGGGGGCTCCGCGTCATGACTATTATCAATAAGGTAGCTACAAGGGTGCTCCTTGAGTTGTTTCGGCTAGAGGAAGAAGAAGAGCAAGGCTAGCTCTGAATCCCCTTTCTATGGATGAGTGTAAGGTGGCTAGGGTTCTAAACCCCTTTCATGGGGAGACCTAGGGGGTTTATATAGGACTACCCCCAGGGATACAATAGTAATCCGACCGGGTGTAGGACCCGACCGTCAGTGTCTCTGGGCACCGGCTTCTCCGTCGGCTGCTGGGGTTTGTCGCTTGGTGGGTGCTGCCAACTACCGGAGACTTGGCCGACAGGTAGGGCCCACCATCCGCAGGCTAGGTTAGCCACTTTATACTGTAGCTTCACCTCTCATGATGGAGGCTTGGTCGGGGGCGTATGGCTACAGTCCCGCCGCCTGGCAGGCGTTCACTGTAGCCACACCCCGTCTTATCAGCTCAATGGTTCACGGACCCCGAGGGAAGGGATGGCCGCCTGCTGGGAGCCGGCCTACCCTTGATGTCGTCTGTGGGAGGTTCGCCATCTTCCATCATCTCGCAGGCCAGTAGGGCCTGCCGCCTGCGGGTCGTACCGACCGCCCATCATGGGAGCATGGTCCTCTATGATGTAGGCATCATTATGGGCTGCTTGGCTACAGTGCTGCACAGGGCGAGGGGTGTCCGCATGGTACACCCGTACTGTAGCCATGCTCTGTCCAAGATTCGGGAGTGGCAGGCTACACTGTAGCCACACCCCGTCTCATCGCGGTTGAATGGGTGCAAACTTTGAGGGAGCTCGGGGCCGCCTTCTAGGTGCCGGCCTCCTGGAGCCACCTGCTGGGCGCGCGACAACTCCTGGCAGTGGGCCCGTCGGACCAAACGGCCCAGGGGGCCAGCCTCTAGGCCGGATAGCTTGAGGGGCGCAGCTAGCCCCAATGTCTTGAAATATTATAGGGCGTGGATGAAGGTACCCATGGTCAATATCTCCGATAGTACTAATTTTGCTAGTTGGAAACATAAAATGAAAATGCATATTCTTGGACATAAACCTGCCGTTTTGGCTGTTGTGCAAATTGGTTTGCAACGTGAATACTTCGAGGAAGGACAAGAACCGGATCATGAAGCGTCCATGGAAGAATTGAAGATGTTGTGATACAATGCTCAAGCTTACGATATTCTTTTCAACGGATTGTGCCCCGAAGAATTCAAAAAAAATCAGTCGTCTTGAGACTGTAAAGGAAATTTGGGATACTTTGGTTGATATGCATGATGGTACCGAGTCCGTCAAGGAATCCAAGTTGCATGTGCTTTAAAATCAACTTGATAAGTTCAAGATGAAGGATGGTAAGGGAGTCGCTGAAATGTACTCTAGACTTGCTCTCATCACAAATGAGATTGCCGGCTTAGGAAGCGAAGAGATGACAGACAAATTCATCATCAACAAGATCCTAAGATCCTTGGATGGAATATATGACACTATGTGCACTTTGATGCAAATGATGCCCAAATACAAAGATCTCAAGCCAATGGAAGTCATTGGTAGAATTGTTGCTCATGAGATGTCACTCAAGGATAAGGAAGAGCTTCACAACAAGTCTAGTGGTGCTTACAAAGCCTCATGTGATGATCCTACCACATCAAGTGAGAAACAAGTATTGAGTGAAGAATTGAGCTTAATGGTGAAGAACTTGAACAAATTCTACAAGAATAGAAGCAAAGAGAGAAGTTCCAAGTCAAGATCCTACAATGACAGAAGATCTTCTAGTCGTGATCGCAATTGCTACAATTGTGGATGACCCTGACACTACTCAAATGAGTGTACGGCTCCATCCAAGAGAAGATATGATTATCCCAAAAGAAGTAAAAGAGATGAATCAGCACCAAGAGAGAGTAGGAGTAGAGATGATCGTTATGAACGAAGACCCTCTCGTAGAAGCAAGGATTCGGAAAGGAAGGACAAATCATCAAGGAGCTACACAAGACGAAGACATCAAGCTCATGTTGGTGAATGGGTATCCGGTTCCGACTCCGATGACTACTCCGAGAGAAGCTATCATTCTGACTCTGAAGATACTCAAGATGAAGGTGTTGCCAGAATTGCTCTTGTGTCATCCAACTCCTCCGATATACTTGACTCACCTAATGAAGGAATTGGAAGATGCTTTATGGCTAAAGGCCCTAATGTATCACAACCCGAATATCTTGATTTCAATAGTGATGAAGATGTTTTGCTAGGAGATGATGATTTACTTGTTGGTAGCACTAGTGATGAAAACTATTATGAAATTGCTATTAATCTTCGAAAGAGCATGGGTTCTTAAAGGCAATCAATGATAATATTCGAAAGAAAAGTTCTTCTTACATTGCCAACCATTTACTCTTGTCTACTTATATGCCTCAAGTAAAATCTAGCAATAAGAACAAGAAAGATTCTTCCTCTAGTAGTAGCAATAATCATGTTAAATCCAGTATTGTTGCTTCTAGTAGTTCTCTTGATTCCACTAATGATTCTCTTAGCGAAGTTACACTTGAGAAAGAAAATAGCTTATTGAAGGGCATTATAGAGAAAAGTGTTTACAAGAGTCTTGCCGGGAGTAAGCAATTTGAGGAAATTGTACACAATCAAGGAAGGCACCGGAAGAATTAATGTGTTGGTTTTGAATGAAAGTTCAATGCCAATGGAGCTGAGTGTGAAGAAGATAAATACCCCAAGACAAAGTTTGTTCCTCAACAAGAGAAGTATGACCCCACTTCCTTCAAGGGAACACAAACTCAGGATGATCTTCCACCACAAGACCACAAGCTAAAGGGCAAGGACAAGCTTCAAGAAGAGATTGACTCATTTGAAGAAGCTCCTAAGGCCTTGGTCAAGTGGGTTCCCAAGAGTACTTCAAGTTCTACTTCATCAAGTACGACTACAACTCCGAGGATTCCCATCAAGTTGATGTGGATCCCAAAGAAGAAGAACTAGAGAGTTCTTGAGGGTGACTCCGCCAACATATTTCACTCATATTCTTTTTGGCAAGGACAAGTGCAATCAATTTCCATATCTTGCACTAGTTCAAGGAGTCACAAACCCTCTTGTTGGTAAGACAAGGGATAAGGTAATCTAATGCTTTCATGTACATCATTATGTGTGTGATTCACTCTATGTCTATGGATATCCCTATATGTTCCTTGTGGGACTAACCCATGTAGGTATTGAAAGTGCAACTCACTCCAATGGATTGCTCCAAATGATCTCCATCAACATTGAGCATTCACATCTTCAACATCTACATGAAGTCATCATCGACAAAACCCAAGGTTAGTTCACCCCTGTAAGGGGGGATATAACATCTAGGGAGGGTTTACTCTAAGAATTGAGCTAAAGCAACTCTAATGATGTGAACACAACAATGCTTTATGTAAAAGTGGTAACCCCACTTGTGCTTAAATAATGAGTATGACCTATGATCAAATGTTCTCATTTGACTCCTAAGTCAATATACTCATATATAGATGACCTAGTCATCGCCAATTAATTGATAGATGCTAGAGTGCTTGTGCGTGCTTTCCCACATGTTTTATTTGCCATCTTATTGTGTGAGCATGTTGGTTGCATATTTTTCTTCATTTGAGGACATCCATTTGTTGCTTTGATTGTTTGCCATTTCCTTTTTCCAAATGGATGGACAAGAATGCCTATGTACTCCCTCTAGCTATCTATGTTTTTCTCGTCTCAAACTATATTCATGCGACATCACAAAGTTTGAACAAGTCGAATCTCGGTGTCACCGATCTGAAGGGATAAATTCCAAAACCTCTTAATGCATCTCGGTCCGACCGATATATCCCATTCAATTGCTATTTGACATTGCTTGAGAAAGTTATTAAATGTTTTGACGTTGAACTTTACCTTCGGCATATTGTGCTTGATGCGAATATGCATGTGAACCATGATTTTGGAATGCCTTGTAAACTAGTGATCTATACAATGATTGCTTTGCTGAAACCAGTGAAAGTCATTTGTTCAAGTGTTCAAATCCCTAGTGCACTAGAAAACTTATTCATTTTCTACATTTACTATGATACACCTAGATCACCATGTTTAGATGTTGAATTTGTGCTAAGTGTGTTCCTATTGAGAGCAATCACCTAGCCACTATGGATTAGCATGCTATGTTCCCTGGATTGGTAGCATGTGAACCTGACATGGAGAAGCGGGGATTCCTATTTTCTACGCTTATGTGTTGTTCATTAAAAAATATCTTACTCCCTTCATTTTTTTATACAAGGCCAAAAACTCAAATTACAGGTATCAAGATAAAATTAATGTGTGCTTTACAAGCCAATTTGTTTTCTCGTTTACCGGGTTAATTAATATAGTGCATGCACATTAGAGAAAACTGAGTGATCGTGAGAGAGGAAGTAGGTGAGTGTGGCATTATCATCCACTACATGCATGCTAGTAAACAAGCCATGGGTTATTAGTACGAGGAAACATCATTAATATTACCTCGATTACTGTTGGTGGCCTTGTATTGATAAAAAATGTGTTTTCCATAGTGGCCTTGTATGTAAAAATGGAGGGAGTATAATGAGTAGCATGTCATGTTCAATAGATCGATGGCATGTGAAATCTGGTAGCTTGGACAGTAATAAATAAATAAAATGTATTTGTCGAACCAGGTGTATACCATGTTCTCTCGATCGGTGGTATGTTCCTTTGGGGAGACAAACAAAAAAATAAATTAATAATTAGTTGAGCCGGGTGTATACCATGTTCTCGGGATCGGTGGTATGTTCCTATCGTGAGACTAATAATAATAAAATCAGTGCTTTATTTCTGTAAATAAGTGATTTGATCACAAGCTTTGTTTTCGGGATCATGCTCTCTTTAGGAACCTTTTGGCACAATCAACATTTAAACTAATTGATCTTCTTTTATCATTGAAAAGGTTTAAAATGGTCAAGTCTACTAGTATCCTACTGCTTTGAAGCACTCTTAACCATTAATTTCCAATAACTATGTCCAAAGCATGCATCGTTTGAAGATCTACTTCACTGGGACATTCTCTAGTAAGCTCACTGTTCACTATCTAGATCTTGTCATATTCCTTTGCTTGAGGACAAGCAAAAGTTTAAGAGTGAGGGGACTTGATAAGCACATTTCTTATATACAATTTGGGCACACAAATTCACTATTTATTGAGATATGTCTATGTTTCTTGCTTAGAATTATCGAATATACGAATGATATTTATAAAAGGGGAAATTTAGCTGGAGGGCCAATGTGCAAACATCCAGATCTGCCTTTTTTTAGGGTTCCGGATCTGCCGTGAGGGGATCAAAATCCCTAGGCCACTACACAATTCTCCTCGGGCCTGGACATCTCTCTCTCCATCACCCGCCTTCTCCACCACCGGCCACCGCCGCGACTAGGCCGGTGCGGCGGTGCGCCAACCAACGCCATCCAGCACCTCCACCCACGCCATCATCGCATCCACCACACACCACCACATCCATTCACTAGCGCCACCCATCTGTGCCATCCCCCCCCTTCGTTACTGAACCATCCATCTCCATCAACGCCGCAACCAGCGCCGCCTCCCATCCATCTCCCTGCTGCTCATCCCTTTCTTCTTCTCCTAACCCTACTGCTGCTGCTCTTCTTCTTCCCCTTCTCTTGATGTTGTCTTCTTCTTCCCTGAACTCCTACTGCTGCTGCTCTTTGATCTGATTCTGCTCTCAATACTTGCTACTGCTCCTACTTCTTCAACCTGCGGCTGCTCGCCTCTCTGCTGCTTCTCTCCCCTTGATGCCCCTGCTGCTGCTATTACTCTCATCGCCAACTTCTGCTCCTCCTCTTTATTCAACCCGCTCCTCCTCCTAATCTTCTCTGAACCACACAACCTGAACCACACAACTGCTACTCTCTCTCTCTCTCTCTCTCTCTCTCTCTCTCTCTCTCTCTTGTAATCTTCAGTGGTTCTGTGATATAGTTATCTTTTAGTATATGTGTGTGTTCACCTAGTGTACTAGTCTTCCCTCGAGCTTGCAATAATCATTTCTTTAGTAATTGATTACTTGTTTGCCTTTTGTAATATTCATTGCCATTTTGGCAGAAAAATAGCAAGGGCGGCGGTTGTACAACTTGAATGCAAAAATGGGAAACATTTAGAACCGCAGAGACATCATGCTACTTGAGGATATCAATATTGAAGACCAATGTTGGGCTGCAGGCTATGTATAATATCTCTGTAAACGGAAGGATGATTAGTGCAGGCTATGTATACTGTCTCTGGAAGGATGATTATCAATAAGTGGTTTGAACCAGTATACATTGTACAAACTGGACATAGCATTGAAAAGATGGAGGTAATCACAGTTGATGACATACAGCAGCTCCACTGATGTTGTACTTGGTGTTTTATTTTATGCGGCAGTCTTCTTCTGGCCAACAGTCTGTCGAGCAAAATGCCTTTTGCATTCCTCATTATGAAAACACTAAGTAAGTGTAAGCAAGTGGAGATGGTCATGTCGACCTGCCATTTGAAAAAAAATACAAAAGTACAGTTTCAAAATGTACAGAAAGCAAATTCAGGAAAATTAACTTGGAATAATTGTAGCATGATGTGACGCCCGGATAGTTAAGCTACAGTAACCCTCTACTAATAACGACACGTCACCGTAAATTACTGTTGATAATCTCGTGTTAGTTTGAAACCGGTTCGAAATTCAAATTCAGTATGAAGCAAACAATAAAAGTTTTCAAACATCAAAACTAAAATGTTCTATAGGTGGCAACTAAATCATATGTAATTTTGGTGGAGAAACCACACTTTTTATAAGGTATATAAATGCACTAAACAAATATAATAAGTGACGGGAACAAATATTCAAAAGCATTTTAAATAAATAAAATAGTATAGAGTATGTTATTATAACAACAAACTTTTGAGGTATTACTAAATTAGGGATCATTTTAATATTAGTTAAAAACTAGACTAAAAAGGAAGTAAAATAAAAACAGAAAAGAAAATAAGAAAAAGTAAAACAGAACAAAACAAAGAAAGAAAATAAAAAGGAGAAGAACCCCCCCTGCTGGGCCGTGGCCCAGCCCCACCTAGGCCATCCGGCCCAGCCGCCCCCCTCGCTCGCCTTAACTCCACCGACACCACCCACGCCCCCACTACCCCATCCCGTCGCTCTCTCCCTCCCCTCGACTCTGGATCGAGATCGAGACTTTGACCCCGACCCCGCCGACGACGTTGCCGTCGCCCGAAGCCGCCCTGCCGGAGGACCTCGTCGGCCCTGGCCCTCGCCCTCGCGGCCCCGTCCCTTCTTCCCCGACCACGCTGCCGGACGTCCCCTCGCCGTCGCCTCCTCCTCCGCGGCCGCCCTCCACCTGAACCGTCGCCGCCGTCGTCACGCATCCTCTCCGTCGTCTCGTCCTCCCCGAGCCGTCGTCCTCGAGCCTCGCCGCCCGTGCATCTATGCCGCACGTGAGCCCCTCCTCTACCCCCTTCTCCCTCCTCGTCGCGGTCGCCCAGCCGTGGCCATGCCCCCCCGCTCCTATGGTCGTTCCAGGTCACGCACGCCGCACCTACTGCCGCCTGCGTCCGCGACCTGTTCCCGCACGGCCGCGTGGCTCCGCTCGTGCCTGCTACTGTTTCCCGCCGCCTGCTGCTGTCCGCGCACGCCGACGCTCACTGATGCTCCCCTACAGCTTTGCCCGGCGCCCTCCTCTACCCCTGGTCGCGTTCGACGCCTCCTGGTCGCCCCGGCCGGTGCCCGGGACCAGCCCAGCCGACGCCCACGCGCCCGCGCGCTCATGGGGCTCCGCCCGTTAGTCACACGCCCGTGCCCGCAAGGACCCTCCTGCCTATGACACAGGGGCCCCAACCCTAAGAACGTTAAAAGAAAAAAAAGGATATAAAAATGTAAATACTAATTAATTAATTAATTAACTTAATTATTCTGTTTACTTAATTAATTATGTTTAGCTAAGCTAATTGAAATTAGTTAATCTAATCTTTTAGTGAAAACTAATTAACCCTGTTTAATTACTCTGAGACTATGACATGTGGGTCCCCCTTGACCCTGTTGACTGGTCAACATTGACCCAGTCAACGCTGACTGGATCTGCTGACTGGACTTTTGACTTAGTCAACTTATTAAATAATTTGGAAATTCTTTTAAACTTTGAAAATTAATAGAAGATTAACCGTAGCCCAAATCGAAAAACTTTGAACATGAAAGTTGCTTAGAATTTCGAGACGAATCCGAATACGCAGACCGTTCGTCAACCACACGTCCCTAGCTTACCGAACCTGCAACTTTCCCCCTCCGTTTCATCCGCCCGAAAACGCGAAACACCGGGAATACTTTCCCGGATGATTTCCCCCTTCGTCAGTATCACCCGATACTGCGTTAGGGCACACTTAGCACCGTTACATGTCATGTCATGCATCGTCATGCATCTATTTGCATTGTATTCACTGTTTCTTCCCCCTCTTCTCTCCGGTAGACTATGAGACCGACGCTGCTGCTGCCCCGATCGACTACGGTGTTGACGACCCCACTTTGGCTGCCGAGCTTCCAGGCAAGCCCCCCTTTGATCACCAGATATCGCCTACTCTTCTCTCTACTGCTTGCATTAGAGTAGTGTAGCATGTTACTGCTTTCGATAATCCTATTCTGCTGCATAGCCTGTCATTGTTGCTACCACTGTTGATACTTTACCTGCAACCCTAAATGCTTAGTATAGGATGCTAGTTTTCCATCAGTGGCCCTACACCCTTGTCCGTCTGCCCTGCTATTCTATCGGGCTTGATCACTTGGGGGTGATCACGGGTATATATTACATACACTTATACATGATACTTGATGTGACTAAAGTCGGGTCGGCTCGTTGAGTACCCGCGGTTGATTCACGGATTGGGGGCTGAAAGGACATACTTTCCCGACGGCCCTCTGTATGGATCTTTGTGGCGGAGCGACATGGCAGGTTGAGACACCCAGTGGAGAGGTGGCCTGGCCCTGGTCGTGTCCGCGGTTATTTCATAATAACACGCTTAACGAGTTTGGATATTTGATCTGAGTCTGGCCATTTGGTCTATACGCACTAACCAGCTGCGCGGGAACAGTTATGGGCACTCGATGTCGTGGTATCAGCCGAAGCCTTTTTGACGTCAGCGGCTTAGCGGCGCGCGCCGGGTTGGACCGCGTAACGCAACTTCCTTAGTAATGGAGGTTGCTAGGTCTGCTCACCGGCCGCGTACGCAACGTGCAGGTGTGCGTTGGGCGATGGGCTCGGACCCCTGCGCGCTTAGGACTTAGACCGGCGTGCTGACCTCTCTGCTGTGCTTAGGTAGGGCTGCGACGTGTTGATCTTCCGAGGCCGGGCATGACCTTGGAAAGTGTGTCCGGCCAAATGGGATCAAGCGTGCTGGGTTATGTGGTGCACCCCTGCAGGGAAGTTAATCTATTCGAATAGTCGTGTCCCTCGGTAAAAGGACGACCCGGAGTTGTATTCCGACCTCATGACAACTAGAACCGGATACTTAATAAAACACACCCTTACAAGTGCCAGATATAACTCGGTGGTTGCTCTCTCACAGGGTGATGTGCGGGAGGATCGCCGGGTAGGTTTATGCTATACGATGTTACTTGGTGAACTCTTCAGCTACTCAAGACGGAGGCTGCCAGAAGCTTTGATACTTGTTACTATTCCATCTACTCTCTTCTACTGCTGCAAGATGGAGGTGGCCAGAAGCGTAGTCTTCGATTTGATTAGCTATCCCCCTCTTAATCTGGCATTCTGCAGTTTAACCCACAGATATTACCCCCCCTTTACACAGATATCATTGCATATGTAGTGTAGATCCTTGCTTGCGAGTACTTTGGATGAGTACTCACAGTTGCTTTGCTCCCCCTTTTTCCCCCTTCTGTTCCTTCTTCTCGGATGATGCAACCAGATGGTGGAGCCCAGGAGCCAGAAGACCCCGATGATGTTTCTACATGGACTTCGGCTTCGAGGAGTAGTTAGGAGGTCCCAGGCAGGAGGCCTTGCCTCTTCGATCGTTGTTACTTTTGTGCTAGCCTTCTTAAGGCAAACTTGTTTGACTTATGTCTGTACTCATATATTATTGCTTCCGCTGACTCTTGTGTTTTCGAGCTTTTGTATTCGAGCCCTCGAGGCCCCTGGCTTGTAATATAAAGCTTGTATTATTTTAATTTGTGTCTAGAGTTGTGTTGTGATATCTTTCAGTGAGTCCCTGATCTTGGTCGTACACATTTGCGTGCATGATTAGTGTACGGTCAAATCGGGGGAGTCACAAGTTGGTATCAGAGCCGACTGCCTGTAGGAATCCCCCTTTCCAACTCCTTGGCCGAAGTTGAGTCTAGTCTTTGAAAAACAAATTTACTAACTTGTTGTGTGGCTTACGGGCCCACAGCACCATTGGGTGGTATTAGGATCTTTTACTCCTCGTCTATACTCTGGGACTCTTATCTCTCTCCTATTCGGGATAAATGAAATTTGCTAAATCTAACATTAGGATCTCGTTATCACTTTCACCCGGAGAGCACCTTATGATCGATGATCGTCCGCTGCACCAGAAGACCCTGAAGATACTCTCCGATGTTAACCCGAGAACTTGTGTTCATTGCCTTTGTAATTCACTACCACCGATATATCTCTATGGATATCTGTATGCCCTTGTCATTCTCACGATCATTCCTTGTCGCTCTTGCTGTTACAAGATGCCTCGAAATATTCTCCGTTGTCTCGAGAATTCTTTGAGTTTACTGTCTGGCAGTTTTATTTCGCATGAAAACCCTCACGGTTATTTCCTCACATTTATCGAGGACCCGTTCTCCTTGATTGTTCATATGTCTCCCAAAATTCTTCGGAATACTTTTCGATGTTTCGAAAATCCTCTGCAAGCTGTTACTCTTGAAATTCTTGCCTGCTTGCATTATGGTTAATTCCATATGACTAGTAGTCTTCGTCAATATCGCTTGACTCACATCAGCTCCGTTGTGGATTGTCCGATCCATTGTTGGATTGTTATCCGACAGTACCCTTCATATTCAATCACCTTGTGAGTTCTTCCCCTGATACATAATGCCTTTGGTAAATTATATCCTCTGCTTGACCAACCATGCTCTGCTTTCGAGCTTGTGTTTTGACTTTTGAAACTTGTGGTATATGTTACTAAGATGTCCGATGGGTTGAACCTATGCCTTCCCCTAATCTGTGAGAACCCGAAAGTTTTCACAAGTCTTACTCTTACGGTGTTCTACCAGATAAAGTTCGAACACTATAGTTTTATCAAAGCGAGAGGTGAATGAAGCATATGCATTGGAGAAATGGGAGTCGACCTTGAGCTTTTGTTCATGCCCATGGAAACGATGTAGACCGTCTCGGGAGCTTCTTGCAAAATGATTTTTCATCTAAATAATTCTTTCGTTGTCAATAAATTTGATCCCTTGCAATTATGGTTTCGACCATGCTGTCCTTATTCAATATATCTGGAATAAATTCATTCCACACCTCGTCAATTTTTGACAAGGTTAAATCATCTACTGTCATAGGTCAATGACCTAGTCCAACTTCTATCGTGTTCTACCTTCGAGTTTTACCCTCTGATATCTCGAGGGTATCATGCCTTTGCACTACACCTTTTGAGCTTTTGATGAAGTAATACCTTTGCTTGTCATAATCACTCTACGGGTTCTAGGTTGCTGTCAACAGAGGACACCGTTTAGTAAATCAAATCTGCTCTAAAAATTCAACACCCCTAGTAGATGTTACTGGGAAATTCTTAAACTCAACCTGGTTTATTCCTAGGCTTTCGGGTACATCCCTTGTCTAGCTATCTTTGACTGTGCTACCTCGTCCTTCTTTGGTGCACGAATTCTGCAAAGATTGAGCACAACTTACGTCGAGCTTTCAGCACCTGGTGGCTTGTTCAGTAAGGCATTTTTGATTCCGAGCTTGCATCTTTTATATTGATCCAATAACTTGCCCCTTCGTCATTCCCTTGTTTGACGCAGCTGATCTTCGATTGCATCCTCTTAAAACCTCCCGAAAAATGTGTCGTGATCACCTTCAACACTTTGACTGCTTCTGAGACGTCAACGGAGTTTATGATGAGAAATACCCTCCTTGTCCTCGATGATTTTTATTATCATCGACAACACCCTTGACTTCCTTCCATCGTGAGCTTGTCCACGTTATGGTTAAAACTTACTCTCCAACTTGTAATATGTTCTATCTTGGAGTATTACCATCTTTTATGTCAAGAATATTGGGAGATTGCTCCACCTCTTAGAAATTCTCGGTATGATGATACTACTCACCACCACCATTCTTCCTTGGTCCCCGTGTCATTCTTAGCCGGGATACCAATATGCTAGCGATGCTGCTTGAGTTCTGCACTTCTAGCAACCCTATTGCACTGAAGTTAACGATCGACAGTTCGTTCTTAGACTGTTGGTTATTGAATCATCACTCTAACCTTGATCTTGCTGCCTAAGGTCATATTTCGGGCACACCTTTTGACTAATGATTAATGGTGTATGTTTTCCTCGAGCATACAACCTTATATCATTTCAATTGACAAGTGTCATATTCTTGTTCACATTATTGTGGAAATCCATCTGGTTGGAATACTCGAGGAATTGTCGCTGAGCCCATCAGCCACCTCCTCATCCTCTCCTTGGTTTAATGATGAACTATTTTTTTCGGGTACCCCCTCCCATAGTTCATTTCCAGAGAATCTTGCAATGTAATTTCGTCAATTTGTGTTGCACCTTTTCTTCTCGAACATCCTGAGTCTGAGGTATCATGACACCAATCGGATCTGAATCTCGGTCAGATATGATGGTTGGGACAACTTTCCAGTAGTTAAAATGTTGATCCTTTGATGACCCGGTAATATGATGTCATGCCTAGCACCCCTGGCTGGAGGACCTATTATTATAATCTCTTTTGCAAGGATAACCATTCTCCCAGGAGGAAATTATAAGACTTATTCTATAAGTTGTTCCTGATGAATCTTTTGTGTATCCAAGTCCGACCTTTGCTTCAAGACCATGCCAATGCTATCTCAAAGCATGTCTGTGGTACTCCAATTTTCAACAAGAGCCTTTGAAGCCCAATGCTAAATGATTCTTGGTCAGTTATCCAAACACCGTTGTATGGGTACATCTTGATTAATCCTTGCCCCGTTATCTGAATGGTTGGGTACTTGCTCTCCTACCCTGTATGTCGTGTTCTACTTGACCATGGGAAGGATATACTCTTAATAATTGTGTGTAATCACAATTTTCCTTTCCGTTTGCTTGTTTAACCTTTCTTTGATCTACATATAATCTAAGAAGTAATAATTTTCTGCTTATGTAAACAACTTGGTGTTCAACTCTGTCATTAAGAACCTGTTACTATTGTTCATAACATTCCGGTAACCACCGATGGAAGAAAACTTTGCCTACCGGTCCGCCTCGTTTCAACGAGCAAGAAAATGGTTCTCTTCGTTCCTCGTCCTAGGTACCGACATTGTTGGCGACATAGCTGACAAGCTATCCACTGACTTGCCTCCCTGTCGAGGCTGTGCAAGATGTCACCACCCTTCCTACTCTTAACCCACATGGTGGGCCCATAACCCATAGGTCCACGGGGTCGAAACCTGACTCTCCTGTACAACCCTGATTCTAATGTGTTCTTTGCACTTGGCTTCGTATGTGATTCACGAGCTAAATTCTATCAGGTTTCATCATGGTATCAAACACCATATTATTCTCGTTGATCAAGACCAAATTCCAGCTTCTGGTTAGGCATCGAATGACTGCCTACCCGGTTGAAACTTTGGTACCATCACTTATTGTTCTCAATGCATTCACTGAAATACTACTCGTATGGTACTTCGTGTACCACTTTCTGAATTCGCCGTCGGATGCACATACTTCGTAGAGATACGTTCCTCCAAAGTTTCCCCCCTATTCGTTTCGTAGGACGATGGAGATCCCGAAGAAAGGTTGACGACGTGATCACGATGACTTGAAGCAGAAAAATGAAGACATCAACGCAAGGGATCAACCCCTTCGAGAAGAGCAGCCAAGACCGGGAAGACTCGTTAGGTTTTCGCTACCAGCACTTCCCCCTACTACACTGCTTAAATCTCGGGACGAGATTTCTTGTAGTGGAGCTGTGACGCCCGGATAGTTAAGCTACAGTAACCCTCTACTAATGACGACACGTCACCGCAAATTACTGTTGATAATCTCGTGTTAGTTTGAAACCGGTTCGAAATTCAAATTCAGTATGAAGCAAACAATAAAAGTTTTCAAACATCAAAACTAAAATGTTCTATAGGTGGCAACTAAATCATATGTAATTTGGGTGGAGAAACCACACTTTTTATAAGGTATATAAATGCACTAAACAAATATAATAAGTGACAGGAACAAATATTCAAAAGCATTTTAAATAAATAAAATAGTATAGAGTATGTTATTATAACAACAAACTTTTGAGGTATTACTAAATTAGGGATCATTTTAATATTAGTTAAAAACTAGACTAAAAAGGAAGTAAAATAAAAACAGAAAAGAAAATAAGAAAAAGTAAAACAAAACAAAACAAAGAAAGAAAATAAAAAGGAGAAGAACCCCCCCTGCTGGGCCGTGGCCCAGCCCCACCTAGGCCATCCGGCCCAGCCGCCCCCCTCGCTCGCCTTAACTCCACCGACACCACCCACGCCCCCACTACCGCACCCCGTCGCTCTCTCCCTCCCCTCGACTCTGGATCGAGATCGAGACTTTGACCCCGACCCCGCCGACGACGTTGCCGTCGCCCGAAGCCGCCCTGCCGGAGGACCTCGTCGGCCCTGGCCCTCGCCCTCGCGGCCCCGTCCCTTCTTCCCCGACCACGCTGCCGGACGTCCCCTCGCCGTCGCCTCCTCCTCCGCGGCCGCCCTCCACCTGAACCGTCGCCGCCGTCGTCACGCATCCTCTTCGTCGTCTCGACCTCCCCGAGCCGTCGTCCTCGAGCCTCGCCGCCCGTGCATCTACGCCACACGTGAGCCCCTCCTCTACCCCCTTCTCCCCCCTCGTCGCAGTCGCCCAGCCGTGGCCATGCCCCCCGCTCCTATGGTCGTTCCAGGTCACGCACGCCGCACCTACAGCCGCCGGCGTCCGCGACCTGTTCCCGCACGGCCGCGTGGCTCCGCTCGTGCCTGCTACTGTTTCCCGCCGCCTGCTGCTGTCCGCGCACGCCGACGCTCACTGATGCTCCCCTACAGCTTCGCCCGGCGCCCTCCTCTACCCCTGGTCGCGTCCGATGCCTCCTGGTCGCCTCGGCCGGTGCCCGCGACCAGCCCAGCCGACGCCCACGCGCCCGCGCGCTCATGGGGCTCCGCCCGTTAGTCGCACGCCCGTGCCCGCAAGGACCCTCCTGCCTATGACATAGGGGCCCCAACCCTGAGAACGTTAAAAGAAAAAAAAGGATATAAAAATGTAAATACTAATTAATTAATTAATTAACTTAATTATTCTGTTTACTTAATTAATTATGTCTAGCTAAGCTAATTGAAATTAGTTAATCTAATCTTTTAGTGAAAACTAATTAACCCTGTTTAATTACTCTGAGACTATGACATGTGGGTCCCCCTTGACCCTGTTGACTGGTCAACATTGACCCAGTCAACGCTGACTGGATCTGCTGACTGGACTTTTGACTTAGTCAACTTATTAAATAATTTGGAAATTCTTTTAAACTTTGAAAATTAATAGAAGATTAACCGTAGCCCAAATCGAAAAACTTTGAACATGAAAGTTGCTCAGAATTTCGAGACGAATCTGAATACGCAGACCGTTCGTCAACCACACGTCCCTAGCTTACCGAACCTACAACTTTCCCCCTCCGTTTCATCCGCCCGAAAACGCGAAACACCGGGAATACTTTCCCGGATGATTTCCCCCTTCGTCAGTATCACCCGATACTGCGTTAGGGCACACTTAGCACCGTTACATGTCATGTCATGCATCGTCATGCATCTATTTGCATTGTATTCACTGTTTCTTCCCCCTCTTCTCTCCGGTAGACTACGAGACCGACGCTGCTGCTGCCCCGATCGACTACGGTGTTGACGACCCCACTTTGGCTGCCGAGCTTCCAGGTAAGCCCCCCTTTGATCACCAGATATCGCCTACTCTTCTCTCTACTGCTTGCATTAGAGTAGTGTAGCATGTTACTGCTTTCGATAATCCTATTCTGCTGCATAGCCTGTCATTGTTGCTACCACTGTTGATACTTTACCTGCAATCCTAAATGCTTAGTATAGGATGCTAGTTTTCCATCAGTGGCCCTACACCCTTGTCCGTCTGCCCTGCTATTCTATCGGGCCGTGATCACTTGGGGGTGATCACGGGTATATATTACATACACTTATACATGATACTTGATGTGACTAAAGTCGGGTCGGCTCGTTGAGTACCCGCGGTTGATTCACGGATTGGGGGCTGAAAGGACATCCTTTCCCGACGGCCCTCTGTGTGGATCTTTGTGGCGGAGCGACAGGGCAGGTTGAGACACCCAGTGGAGAGGTGGCCTGGCCCTGGTCGTGTCCGTGGTTATTTCATAATAACACGCTTAACGAGTTTGGATATTTGATCTGAGTCTGGCCATTTGGTCTATACGCACTAACCAGCTGCGTGGGAACAGTTATGGGCACTCGACGTCGTGGTATCAGCCGAAGCCTTTCTGACGTCAGCGGCTTAGCGGCGCGCGCCGGGTTGGACCACGTAACGCAACTTCCTTAGTAATGGAGGTTGCTAGGTCTGCTCACCGGCCGCGTACGCAATGTGCAGGTGTGCGTTGGGCGATGGGCCCGGACCCCTGCGTGCTTAGGACTTAGACCGGCGTGCTGACCTCTCTGCTGTGCTTAGGTAGGGCTGCGACGTGTTGATCTTCCGAGGCCGGGCATGACCCTGGAAAGTGTGTCCGGCCAAATGGGATCAAGCGTGCTGGGTTATGTGGTGCACCCCTGCAGGGAAGTTAATCTATTCGAATAGCCGTGTCCCTCGGTTAAAGGACGACCCGGAGTTGTATTCCGACCTCATGACAACTAGAACCGGATACTTAATAAAACACACCCTTACAAGTGCCAGATATAACTCGGTGGTTGCTCTCTCACAGGGTGATGTGCGAGAGGATCGCCGGGTAGGTTTATGCTATACGATGTTACTTGGTGAACTCTTCAGCTACTCAAGACGGAGGCTGCCAGAGGCTTTGATACTTGTTACTATTCCATCTACTCTCTTCTACTGCTGCAAGATGGAGGTGGCCAGAAGCGTAGTCTTCGATTTGATTAGCTATCCCCCTCTTAATCTGGCATTCTGCAGTTTAACCCACAGATATTACCCCCCCTTTACACAGATATCATTGCATATGTAGTGTAGATCCTTGCTTGCGAGTACTTTGGATGAGTACTCACGGTTGCTTTGCTCCCCCTTTTCCCCCCTTCTGTTCCTTCTTCTCGGATGATGCAACCAGATGGTGGAGCCCAGGAGCCAGAAGACCCCGATGATGTTTCTACATGGAGTTCGGCTTCGAGGAGTAGTTAGGAGGTCCCAGGCAGGAGGCCTTGCCTCTTCGATCGTTGTTACTTTTGTGCTAGCCTTCTTAAGGCAAACTTGTTTGACTTATGTCTGTACTCAGATATTATTGCTTCCGCTGACTCTTGTGTTTTCGAGCTTTTGTATTCGAGCCCTCGAGGCCCCTGGCTTGTAATATAAAGCTTGTATTATTTTAATTTGTGTCTAGAGTTGTGTTGTGATATCTTTCAGTGAGTCCCTGATCTTGGTCGTACACATTTGCGTGCATGATTAGTGTACGGTCAAATCGGGGGAGTCACACACGGAGAGGATAGTACATGAAATGAATATAGATGATACCTATGTCCCATCTGGCGAACCTAATTAGTTTATCCTTCTTGGTAAAAAAGAGTAACGGAAGGCCTGAACTAAGATTGGATGCAGAGTAAATAAATATAGGAAAATCAAACTTTTATTCCCAAGGGAAAAGCAAGCGTCACTCTGATATAACCGCAGTGCAAAAGAAATATATGAGCTAAGCTGGAAGGGCGCACTACCTATTTTGCTAATTAAGTTCAGGGTTAAAAAAAGAGAAAAATAACAAAAATAGCCTCTCATGTCTACATGGCAATGACCGATATAGAAAGCATACTACACCTGCATCTGGATTTGGTGTGGTTGAGTAGGTGACGGTCTAGACAAATTGCTCGTATCTCTAAACTAAAACAAAAAGTGGTAGAGTTAGAAGCAGAAAATAGTTGCTGACCATTAAGGTTATGTGTAAAGCCTCCAAAACTGTATTCAGGCTGTTCTGCCAAGCATCATGACTGTTTTCACAACCAAAAGAATCTGTACATAGCTTCCTCGAATTGTAACCATGCATTCTTAATGCCAATATATTATATATGTTGAAGTATCCATTTCACATAGCACCAAAGTATGAAGAGAACTATCCCATTGAACCAAAGCTCAGTTTCATGCTAAAGCTAATTTATCACACAGAAGGGCAAAGTAAAAAAAAAACACTTGCAAACTTGACAACAGCATCCCGGCTATTCATCAATGTAACCTAGTATTTATCTATGGGCCAAATATGACAAAAAAAATACTTGATGGCGTCTAACACCAACTTGTACCATTATGCACTGTTAAGCACACAAAAGGGACATAATACGTTATATTATATCGCAAGAAAAGTTCCAAAGAATTGCCGGAAGGAAAATAGATCTCGCATACAAAAGAAGGCCACATGATTTCTTAGATATTTAAATCACCTAATAAAATCATTCTAGAAATAAAGACATGAGAGCTAACCATCAGTTGTTGAGCTAATAAGATGACCATGAAGTTTAATACATAGCAGTAAGAAGACCATGGCATACTAAGAGAAAAATATGCATACGAATTTCTACCAATTAGTGGGAGAATATAGTTCAAGTCGGACCCTAAAAGAATGGTGCCTAGTGGTTAGGCCAGTGCGGATATCGATCACATTCAAACCATTCTTATATGTAGGATATTTATTTGTGATGATACTTGCTGGCTATAACTGCCCAAAATGAGTTGTTCTGTCAAAAATCAACAGTTGAAGCCAAGACAATAGGATAAGTAACTCTCACCCCTAATTCCAAACACAGAACAATATAATGGTGGGAAGACCTTCATCTTATCATCCCCTCATCCGTGTGGTGATGAAGGCTCAACTTGTGGAGGTGGTTAATGAGAAGGGATGAGGGAGGCAAGGAGCAAGAGGCGGTAATCATGGGCGTGTGAGGCCTGAGGAGCAACAGGCGGCAATCACGGGCATGTGAGGCCTGAGTTGGGACATCGTTGGTGAGGTAGAGAAACACCCAGAGAGGTCGTGTCCAGATAAGACCTTCCTTGGCCATGCCCCCATGCCCGTCGTGCTTCCGCCGATGACCTGCGCGTCGGCATGGAATTAGAGGAAGTGGCATGGAGTTGCAGTGTTCAGTTCAGTAGCTTGATATTTTTTAGTAAAAAAGAAGGTGTTGCCAAGAAGATATCCTGGAATTTTCAGAAATTGCTAGCATATGTCACATGAAGAGAGTGTCGGTCTCGTGGGCATGAGTTGTGGTTCTAGCAAGATAGCACTCTCCATTATTTTACTATGTCATGTTTCAGTCAAAAGCAACATCTCAAAGCAAAATAAAGATGAACTATAAACTCATGAGTCTTATACAATGGTGGGCAAAAAGGAGAAACATTCAAAAATATATTCACTATTATGCTTAGATGGTCTGTCCTCCTTGATTAGTATGACACCTTTACTTGGGTCTTGCAATTAAAATAACCTCTCTGAAACTTTTCTACTTGGTATGTATATACACATACCTTGGAGGCATTCCTTCAGGTTCCCATTTCATCTAATCCACCATAAATCTGTAATGGCGAAGCTAATATTAATCACCAATAGCATTAACCAAGGCAAATAGAAAAAGGAATTCACACAAAAGGGGGCCACCTCAAATAAGCTCTTCAATAATCCTACTCCATGTATGATACCTTTAATTTTTTGGGCATGCTGATCTCATAGCTTGGATAATTCACATTGATCCATTCCTTGCAACAACATCTGGAGAGGATATATGTATATTCTGCAAGACGTGTTAATCGAAAAGCACAGTACAACTATAATACAAAATTTATATGATCTAACCTTCCAAGGAATCAGAACTGTCGTAACAGTCAGAACATTCATTTAACAATTGGACGATGGCATAGTGAATTGGACTTATAAATTAAGCACACAAACATAGCAGTACCAATCCATTGTTAGTATCTTCTGCTCATATTGTGTGTACATCTAGGAGAGATCATTCGCAACTTTCCCATGTACAGATTGATGCAATAGAATAAATCTTTCACGATTTATTGTATGGATCACACTAATACAAATCAGAGAACACCTTAGTATTGTATCATAGATTCAACAGTAAGAACATGGTTATTCCATTAATGAGGAGCATAACTGCAATTAGTAGTAAGATTGGGCTTCTATACTCACTAAACTGAAAGTGTTGCTTGGTTCAGAGGTAGCCTTGGATTTCTTTATGCTAAACAAAATGTCTGCCAAGCAAACATGATTTGAAGGCATTGGCGTACTTGCCTGTATGCAGATAGACTGCTATACCTAAAACATAGATCAAAAGATACTTATATACTTTGTGCATAACCATATTTTGTTTCTATTATAAAAAAGAGAGTTGGTGATGATGGTGTGCTTGCCATCTTGCAATATAGGTCGTCCGATCTATATCTGACGGATAGGAAGAAAACTATGACAATTTCACAAAAAGATACCCGCACTCCTCCACATTTGCAGATAAGCCCTTCCCTCGTTCATTCTTATCTCTCACATGATAAACTACTCATATAAATGCATCTTGATGTTCTGTGCAACGCACGGGCATCTTGCTAGTTTTGTTTCTAGAAAACTAAAACACCGTGGACTACAAATTGAAAGCTCGCTGTACCTTAGAAACTAATGACCAGGAACATGATTTCCCATCCTACGCGTTAACACGAACCACTAATGTGCAGTGCAAAAAGGTGGACATACATTTTTTTGTGAAGACACGATTTAGAGAAGGGAATTCAAATGCACATCAAATGTAGGCATGAACATGAACAAAAAAAGAGGTGAATCGGAGAGAGAGAGACAGAGAGGGGGGAGAGGAGGATGAGGGCGAGCGACCTTCAATCTGTGGCCGGCAAGCCGCTGAATCCGCGGCCGGCGAGAGAGCAGGCAAGGTGTTGCTGGCAGAAGGCGCGGGGGATGATGACACGTAACTGCGCTGCCCCGCTGCTGCCGCCATGCCGAGGCCCAAGAGAAGGAGAAGGGTTGGTGAGTGGCCACGTGAGAGAGATGGGATGCCGAGCTCCCAAGCAGCACGATGGCCGCCGTCACGGCGCCCTCGTACGCCAGCTTTGGAAGCGCCATGAGCCCTCCTTCTTGTTCGCCGCGGCCGCATCAGATCCAAAGGAGGCGGCGAAGCTAGTGCAGGCAGCACCACGCCGGGAGCATGCCTAGCTAGTCAAGCCGCCGGAGACGGGGGAGGGGAGCCCCGTGTGCTGCAGCCGATCTCCCCTTTCTCCCCCTTCTCTCTCTTTGCCTCTCTGTGCGTGCGAGGAGGATAGAGAAGATGGGATCGGGGCTTCTCTAGATTTTTCTATGGCCTTCGGTGGCAACGATCACGCGGTGAACAATTCACCCAAGCTAAAAAAACGGGTACAAAACCAGAGCCTAACCAGCAGTAAAACCAATCACACGTGTCAAACGCCCTATGCAACTCACGTAAGACTGAGGATTCACCCCGGCCGGCCTTGCTTAGTAGCTTTAATACTTTTAGATATGTCATGTTGTTCCCTTTGTGTCTCTGTTTTAGTTTCTATTTCAAATAAAAATAATACCAAAAAGACAGAGAAATTTTATAATTTGGGATGATGCGTGCCTCCTCCCTTCCTCCTCCCTTGACCTGCACATAGGAACTGCTTCAAGCATAATGGAGAAGAGGAGGGATATCTACATGATCGGCATGTATGACCACACCATCAAAAAATACGCCTTGGATGTGGCGCTCACAAATGGCAATTATGGTCCAAGCCTCAACTTGACAAACCAACAGTAGATCAAAATTACTGAAAGGATCATCAACAGACAAAGGACAACCACACAACTATGTGGAGGTTATGGGGGGGCATTGCCCCCCCCCCAACTCACTTCTTATACTGCATAGAAGCAACAACATTACGAGTTTACGACCACAAAGATGGGTCATAGGTATGTTGGGGAACGTAGTATTTTAAAATTTTCCTACGATCACGCAAGATCTATCTACCAGATGCATAGCAACGAGAGGGAAGAGTGTGTCTACGTACCCTCGTAGACCGGAAGCGGAAGCGTCAAGTGACGCGGTTGATGTAGTCGAACTTCTTCGCGATTCAACCGATCAAGCACCGAACGTACGGCACCTCCGCGTTCAGCACACGTTCAGCTTGATGACGTCCCACGAGCTCTTGATCCAGTTGAGCTTCACGGGAGAGTTTCGTCAGCACGACGGCGTGGTGACGGATATGATGTATCTACCGGCGCAGGGCTTCGCCTAAGCACTGCGACGGTATGACCGAGGTGTGTTTCTGTGGAGGGGGGCACCGCACACGGCTGGAACAATTCAACTTGTGTGTCCTAGGGTGCCCCCTGCCCCCGTATATAAAGGAGCAAGGGAGAGGCCGGCCCCAGAGGGGGCGCGCCAAGTGTGGGGAGTCCTACTAGGACTCCCAAGTCCTAGTAGGATTCCCCTTTCCTTTCCGGAGTAGGAGAGAAGGAAAGAGGTGGAGAGGGGGAAGGAAAAGGGGGCTGCACCCCTTGTCCAATTCGGACCAGAGGGGGGCACGTGCCTCCTTCCTTTTGGCCTTTCTCCTCTATTCCCGTATGGCCCAATAAGGCCCATATACTCCGAAAAATACCCGAATCACTCGGAACCTTTCCGATGTCCGAATATAGTCGTCCAATATATCGATCTTTACGTCTCGACCATTTCGAGACTCCTCGTCATGTCCCCGGTCTCATCCGGGACTCCGAACTCCTTCGGTACATCAAAACTCATAAACTCATAATACCGATCGTCATCAAACGTTAAGCGTGCGGACCCTACGGGTTCGAGAACTATGTAGACATGACCGAGACTAATCTCCGGTCAATAACCAATAGCAGAACCTGGATGCTCATATTGGTTCCTACATATTCTACGAAGATCTTTATCGGTCAAACCGCATAACAACATACGTTGTTCCTTTTGTCATCGGTATGTTACTTGCCCGAGATTCGATCGTCGGTATCTCTATACCTAGTTCAATCTCGTTACCGGCAAGTCTCTTTACTCGTTCCGTAACACATTATCTCGTGACTAACTCATTAGTCTTTTGCTTGCAAGGCTTATTATGATGTGTGTTACCGAGAGGGCCCAGAGATACCTCTCCGACACTCGGAGTGACAAATCCTAATCTTGATCTATGCCAACACCACGAATACTTTCGGAGACACCTGTAGAGCATCTTTATGATCACCCAGTTACGTTGTGACGTTTGATAGCACACAAGGTGTTCCTACGGTATTCGGGAGTTGCATAATCTCATAGTCATAGGAACATGTATAAGTCATGAAGAAAGCAATAGCAGTAAAACTAAACGATCATAGTGCTATGCTAACGGATGGGTCTTTTCCATCACATCATTCTCCTAATGATGTGATCCCGTTGATCAAATGACAACTCATGTCTATGGCTAGGAAACGTAACCATCTTTGATCAATGAGCTAGTCTAGTAGAGGCATACTAGGGACATACTGTTTTGTCTATGTATTCACACATGTACTAAGTTTCCGGTTAATACAATTCTAGCATGAATAAAAGACATTTATCATGATATAAGGAAATACAAATAATCATCTTTATTATTGCCTCTAGGGCATATTTCCATCAAGGTATACACATCACAATCGTCACCAACAACATTTTTTGATCTCTGATGAAAACGACAAAATAGGGGATTAGGCATAGTGGTCTTGGTATTCTACACAGCCAATTGGTCCTCTCACCGTGCTAGAACCACCCCAGTTTTGCCTCTGGACAATTGTAGTAACACTGCCAAGTGCTAATTCTACTGCTAGTTAGAAAGAGCAGGAAAAAAGATAAGGAGAAAACTTTGGCAAGAGGAGAAACACTCTTGTGCTTCAAATGATAGTCTCCCCAACACTCAACTCCTTCTCACATATATGGATATGGTGAAAGAAGAATTGGAGTGGAAAGCAACTTGGGGAACGGTAGAAATCAAGATTCTTATGGTAGGATTGGAGTGTCTTGATCTCAACACATGATTAGGTGGTTCTCCCTCAGAAAATGAATGGTGGAAGTGTAGGCATGTTCTGATGGCTCTCTCTGATGGAGAGGGGTGGAGGGTATATATAGCCTCCACACAAAATCCAACTGTTACACACATTTGACCTATCTCGGTGGGACCGAATAATGCAACTCGGTGAGACCGGTCAATTCAAACATGTGAACATTAGGAATCTTGATGGGACCGACTTGAACAACTTGGCGGGACCGATGTGCTAGGGCTTAGGGCAAACATCAACTCGGTGGCACCAATTGCATCAACTCGGTGAGACCGAAATGAAACTATAAGCAGCAAATAATGTGTCAAGCCAACTCGGTGAGACCGATTGCATAAACTCGATGAGTCTGAAGTGAATGCAATTAGTCATAGCGCTTTGGCAAGGCCATCTCGGTGAAACCGAGATCTGTATCGGTTGGACTGACTTGTTATGGTTTCTGGCAACGACTATGTCAAATGAACTCGGTGGCTCCGAATTGAAAAAACTGTGGGGCTGAGTTTGGAATTAGGGTTTAGACATATTTGGATGGAGAAAGTGGCTGAGGGTTTTGGAGCAATATCACTAAGCACTTGAGCAACCTGATCATTAAGCAACACATCATCCCCTTTTAATAGTATTGGTTTTCCTATGGACTCAATGTGATCTTGGATCACTAAAATTAAATGATCAAATGAATGAAAGACATCGTTGCTTTGAGAAGTATGTGATAAGCAAGAGCTCCCCCTAAATTTGTGCATTGTTGAAAATTAGCGTTGGAATGCAAATGCACAATTGATTAGGATCATGAGTCACTCTTCCATTCACATACATCTTGGTGGAATAACAGTGAAATAACATCCACGCATCACAAAAGCATATAACTGAATGATCATACATAGAATTGATAGGGATAATCAATAAGCATGCATTAAGCATAATATGATCAATCACACAAGCAAACGTAATATCTCACGAGCATCAAGCAAATAAGTAACACGAATCAAGCGAATGAAGTAGCAAGGCAAAAAAAACGAAGAGGCAAAAGACTCTCTCTCTCTCTCAGCCTATGATCTATACATTTATCCCCCTTTGGCAACAAGTTACCAAAAAGCTTGAAAATATATTGAGCTATTCGTCGCTCTTGGCACGATCCTCTGGAGCTCCGAAAGGGGTCTTCTGGCTTGTGGCTCTGGTGTGCGTAGATAACATGGAGATAACTACATCTGCAAAGGCTTTTGATGATGTCTGTTGCATAGGTGGTGCAGACATTGGAGGTGGCACTCGTGCAGTGGTGGCAGGAGCATAATGAGTGGACCTCGTGTCTTCAACTAGCATGGCTGAAGATCTAGTTTCCCTTAGCACAGTCTGAAACCTATTGGTAGTGGTGTGCTCAGCTCCATCCTCGGCACCATCTCGAAGCTTCTCCACAACAAATTGGATCTCTGTGACCTTGACATCAAGATTATATAGATCTTGTCTTCCACTATCTTCGCCAGGCTCTCATGATTATGGAGTTTGCATGGCAAACTCTTTATGAACCTCTCATAATGTTTCGGTCTCACCGAAATGAGCGATCGGTCCCACTTAGTTTGTGTCGTGGAATTGGCACGGCAGATGTCCGGTTTAGAGGACTTAGGTGTGAGGCCATCGCGCGGGTTAGCTTGAAGAGGTTAAAAGCACACAAAGGACACAGAGGGTTTATACTAGTTCGGCCCCTTCGATGAAGGTAAAAGCCTACGTCTAGTTTGGTGTGGTATTGCTTATGCGTCGATGAACAGGGAGCGAATCGCTTGCCTCTTTTCCGGGAGCCCATTCGGATAGAACTCCAAAGTTAAGCATGCTCAGCTTGGAGTAGTTTCAGGATGGGTGACCGACCGGGAAGTTGCTCCCGGGTGCGCACGAGTGAGGACAAAGTGCGCAGAAAAGACTAGTATTGATATGTGAGGCCAGTCTAGATCCCGCCAGGAATAACGACCACCGGCGGGTGTGTCCGGGGCGTTACAAGTTGGTATCAGAGCCGACCCTCGCGGTTACACGGATGTTTGCGGACAGTTTGCAGTCATGTTGTGCATGACGTTTGTGACACATCGTGGCACACGGCATGACACATGTGCTGTCCTGGAAGCACAGACGGTTGTGCCAAGAGGGAACGTTCCTGTGGCCCGACGAGGACGTCGGTTCCTCTGAGTGAGGGTGTATGTGATGGCCTGGCTTATTAGGGATGATAGACTACTCATATCAATAAGGAATTCCTTCTTTTCCGGGAGCCCATTCGGATAGAACTCCAATGTTAAGCGTGCTCAGCTTGGAGTAGTTTCAGGATGGGTGACCGACCGGGAAGTTGCTCCCGGGTGCGCACGAGTGAGGACAAAGTGCGCAGAAAAGACTAGTATTGATATGTGAGGCCAGTCTAGATCCCGCCAGGAGTAACGACCACCGGCGGGTGTGTCCGGGGTGTTACACTTGAGCTGTTGTTTCTTGTCCTTGAACCGTCACCGGGTCGTCCCTTTATATAAGAGGCGACGCCCGGTCCGGTTTACAGAGTCCCGAGGCCGGCTCATAAACGTGTCCGCCTCGGTCTCTGCTCTTTCTATCTTACATACCAAGTTACATGATATGACGGTTTACAAACTGTAGGCCTTACACATGGGCCCTAAACCTCTATGGGCTATAACCTTTTGTACATATTCTACCGGGCTTGTGATAATACAACTATGTCAGTGTAATCCGGATCTTCCTGGCCGGTTTATACCTGCTAGTAATATCCCTGACATTAGGCCCCAGATTGATTTGAACTTGTTCATGTCAGTCTTCTAAGTCTTGCATAAATCTCTTCTCTGCAAATTATCTGCTTCATAAACCGGCTATGACGTCATCCCCTGGAATCGCCTTAATCCGTCGTGACGTAATCTCTGTACTTAATGGTCACCTCCGTCTGTTACCTTTATTAAATGCCGCTCCGAAAATCGAGGCGACAGCACAATCTTTATCCAATCTCTGGCATCCTCGATTCCCGCGCTTACCGTTTTCATCTCTTTGGCTTATAAATACCGCTGGATCATACCTCTTTTCCCCTTCTGCCTTCTTCTTCCTCCATCTCCTTCGCTCGAAGCTCCGCCGCCGCTCTTCGAGCTCATCGTCGTCCTCGAGCCAGGCCGCTGCATCACCCTGAACGTGACCAGAGCACTTCACCGCCGCCCTCTACTTTGTTAGGTACTCCTTCTTCTTCCCCGTAGATCTCAATCTAGGGTTTCTTCCATAGCTCCGCCATGAAACCTTGAAGCTTTTGCTGTTCATCCCCATAGGTCATCCTTGCTGTAGACTCAGATTTATTTAGTTTTGACCTGAATCCATGCGTTTCCGCTCCGACATCATAACCCTAGTTCCTCTAGCTTTATCAGCTTAGATTCGATCTGTAGAGAAACCTCCGCAGCTCTTCCTGTATATTACTTGTGTTTTATTCCATCTTTTCCTTGTGCCTTAGATCCATATTTACCTCAGCTCTTTACGGAAACTATTTCTTCATACTTTAGACCTGTAGCTCGTCTCCCAGGTTCAGCCAAGCTCGCACGTCATATGTTTTACTGACAGTTTAGATATAAGCCCGTATTCGTAATTGACGGTTAAACTCCTTCTTCCCTGTCATCATAAACCGGTTGTTGTCTTACTCATATTTATTTCCGGATTATTAATACCATTAGCCCCTTGTTTAAACCGACAATTAGGTCCATAACTTTATATAATGCTCTGACTTATGCTTTAGCAATTGGTAAGCCGGGTTTTGCACTGTACTTTTCAGCACTTCCTCATTCGAAACAATGGCCAAGCAGTTCGTTTCTTGCAACTGGGTCCCTTCCTGCATCACTGAAGCTGATTTAACAAACACTGCTTCAATCGGTATCCTGGGTCCTAAGGAGGTTCTGCACTGGCGGGCTTCTGAAGGAGAATGCCCTCCTGCGCCTAAGGAGGGAGAAGTTGTAGTTTTCTTTGATCACTTGGCCCAGGGGTTCAGTCCTCTCAGTTCAAAATTCTTCCGGGATGTACTGGATGCTTTTCAACTCCACCCTCAGGATGTAGGCCCAAATTCTATGTCAAACATCTGCTATTTTCAAGTCTTCTCAGAAGCATATCTTCAAGAAGAACCATCAGTGGACCTTTTCCGTGACTTTTTTCATCTGAACCGGCGGACGGAGTTTACTGACGGGCCGCATCAAGAGTTGGGTGGCGTCAGTATTCAAAAGAGAAAGGATGTGAGCTTCCCTCATGCTGCCCTTCACAGTCACCCCCAAGGAATGGAACCAAACGCGGTTCTATTGTAAAGACACTTCGCCTGAAGGAGAAAACCCACTGCCGGGTTACCGCGCCTATCGCCTACCAATGGATCATCCCTTGCCGTAGCGTCTCAGTGCCCCGAATCGTGCCCGGTTTTCTCCTCAACTTTCTAAGCTCAGGGCCTTTGTAGCCAACGGCTTCACCGGAGTAGAATTTGTTCGCTGCTGGCTCGCCTGGAGCATTCTTCCATCGAGCCGACGCTCAGGCCTGATGTGCGAGTACACTGGTAAACCGGATGATCCTCAGCGCCACATTGATATAATACTTCCTGAAAAAGAAGTCACTGAATCCGTGACAAAAATGCTAAACATCCCTCTGGAAGAGTGCGGCCGGACCGGTTTAGCTCCGTTCTGCGAAACCAATAAACCGCCAGCAGTAAGTCCTTTCTGATCTTTTCCTGTTTGTTTTGATCCGGCCCTATCAATTGTCTTCTATTTATTTCCTATCTTCTGCACAGGCCAACGATCCCTTCTGGAAGAGGAAATCTCAAGAAAAACCGACCAAGCAACCACGCCGGAAAACTTTCGCTATTAAGAAGAAGAAGGTTGTTGCTGCCTCCGGTTCACACCCTAAGGAGGATGATCTGGATTCGGAGGTACGAATTGAACCTTATATGCCTGAGCCTCCCTTTGTCTAAATTTATGTTAACATCACCTTTTCACAGGATCTGGCGAAAGGAAGTAAAGCGGCGGGAGTTGAGGTAATTTCTCTCTCTTCTGACTCAGAACCGCTGCCCCCCAAAATCCGCCGGGTGTCCCGGAAATATCCCTTTTCTCATCCTTACGCTCAATTGGATCCCAAATTTCTTTTGAAGAAGCAGCAGCATGAAGCACGCCGGACCACGCGCCATAGTGGCCATGTGGTGGAGTCATCCGGAATATCTCTTACACCGGCTCGTAGGCATCGCTCCAAGGTTTTACTTTCTCCAACTCTCCTTCATCCAAAAGCCGGGCTCATACGTAAACCGCTTAAACCGTCTGATCCTAACTATCAGGAGGCTCCTTTGTCCTCTTCCGGCGAGTCAACTGCTACACAGGTCCCCGTGCTGAAGACTGTGCCTGGGTAAGTCCTTTTCAAACATCCAGTTTACCTTCATGTTTTTGACTTCATGATTCTCATTATTCCTTTGATTGTTACCAGAAAGCCGAAGCCTAGCAAAAAGGAGAAAGCAACAAAAACGCCTACTGAGACTACTTCTGAACTGGCCGGCGACCCTGAAGCGGTTATCCTTCCAGACAATAATCCTCAAGCTCAATTGGATGAATCTATTCCTATGGATCATGACGACATTGCTGCTCCAGGAGATGATAATACGGAAAATGTGGTTGAACCGGCGAGCCCTGTCCGTGTTAGCCCTCCTCGGGTTAGCTCGGCTCCTGCCAGCCCGGCGGCTACTGCTGCCCCTCTCCAGCCAACTGTTGCTTCATCCGCGGAAGTTGAGATAACCGGGTTAGGCTTCACTACTCCCAGCGAGCCTGTCATCTTGGCCAGGCATACAACCAAGGATGAAAAACTTCAGCAAGACAAAGGCAAGTGGAGCACAGACTTATCCAGCTATGCCCAGTTGAGTGCCCAGGAACTTCATTCCGGGTATCTGAACCGGCTTTTTACCAACCGCGAGTATGAAGCCGGATTGGTTAATATGATGAAGGATAAGTATGAGGTAACTTTCTTTCCTTTACTTGTCTCTGCTTTGTAGTCTTGCAATCCTATCTTTAGGCCATAGTAGCCCCCAAGTGCCGGTTTAGCTTCATTGTAGGTGAACCGGGACTTCCGTTGTATCTGAAAATGAACTTACATTAGCCCCCAAGTGCCAGGGGTATAACTTGGTTTATGCGCTTAGGACTTGTCTGAATTTCTCGTCCATTATTTCATTTGCACATTAGCCCCCAAGTGTCAAGTGTATAACTTGTTATATGCTTGAGACTTGATTGATATGTCTTTCTAATCCGTTTGATTTCCTTGCAGGCTGACTTGACCCGGAGGGCTTCAGAGGTAACTGAACTCCGGAATAGATTGGCTGTTAATGAAACTGCCTCTGCAAAAGCCAAGGAAGAACTTGTGCTTACCTTAACCAACATGGAAAAACTGAAAAAGGACTTTGAAGCGGAGCAGTCCACATGGGAAGTGCAGAGGAATGCTCTTGAAAAAAGAGCAAAGGATGCTCAAGCTGCCCTTAATCCGGTTACGCAGGAGTTGACCGGTTTAAGACAACAAATAGAACTCATGACTTCTTCTATCTTTGGTGAGTACCTATCTGCATCTGTTTTTCATCTTTGTAATCTTTTGTTCCGTTCCGGTTTAACTTGGCAAATATATATGTAGGGAGGCGCATAACTCATCTTGGAGATGATGTCCGGAAGAAGCTCAAAGCCTCTTATACCCTGGTAGAGCAGCTTTATTCCGGCGCTCAAAGGGTTATTAGTGCGATGTCCCATAACAAGCCATCACCTACTACCATCCAAGCCACTTTGGAGAAGCTGTCTGTCCTGCCTGTGCGTCTGGTGGAGGTGAAGAAGTCTGTTGCACGGGCCGGTTCTCTGATGGCGTTGACCCGGGCCAAAGCATGGGTTCCGGATTTTGATCCGGCTGAAGCTATGAATGGCTATCCCAGCAACAAAGAGGACGGGTCAGTCTTCTTTGCCGAAGACCTCCGTGCTCTGACTAAGGACATGCGCCCACTTGCCAGTAAGCTTGCCGATGAAGCGGATCTGACAAGGTATCATCCGGCCTATGATTTAGAAAATGATCGGGTAGATCGGCCGGTTTACGACACCGAGAATCTGATCCCACCAGTGCATGGCCATACTTTCGCTCCACATATTGATCCGTCAGATCTTAATGAGGAAATATGCTTCCATGCACTCTCCAAGATAGATTGGCGCGTTCCTGATTTCCAGCCACTACCTGAAGATGAAGAAGACCCGGAACAAGTCGACCATCAGCCTTCGCAGCATGAAGAGGAGTCATGAACCGTCCGGTTTAATTTGTAGCTTGCCGAATATTTTTGTCAAACTTTAATCTATTCGGGCCTGAAGGTGCCTGGTAATAGGATAGCTTGAAACATTATCCTTGTCCCAATATGGATGTCACCGCTTGACTTGGCGTATGCCAATTTAATCCTTTATTCTGCCATACTTGATCCATTTATGTTATCTGTGCTTGCATAAATGATGCTAAAAAAGATGTCCTGACAGTTTACCACCGAATGTCTGTTTTATACCAAAGATACCTCATACCTTTGATTAAGTGTGCCTGACGTCCTTAATGCGGTAGGTAGGATTGAAAGCGTAGATGCTATTGAGGCTCTTGGCTCTCTTGGCGTTTGCCTGATGATTGATCCGGGTTATAATGAATGCCGGTTTAGCTCATGCTGGTGTTCATGACCCAGACTTTTAACTTTGCAGATATATGGTCAACTTTGCAGTTTCCCAATCCCGGATCAATAGATTTGGTTAAAAACTTGTAAAATCACAGAAACAAAGTATTTTTGGCAAATAAGACCATGTAGTCGAGGCTTTTTACGAGCTGCCAGGCTCCAAATTCGAGGCTTTTCATGAGCTGCCAGGCTCGAAATCGAGGCTTTTTACGAGCTGCCAGGCTCTGGCTTTTTGCGAGCTGCCAGGCTCCAGTCTTTTTGTGAGCGGCCTTTAAGCTCTAGGCTTTTTATGAGCTGCCTTTAGGCTCTTGGCTTTTTGCGAGCTGCCAGGCTCCAGGCTTTTTGTGAGCGGCCTTTAAGCTCTAGGCATTTTTTTATGAGCGGCCTTTAAGCTCTATAATTGACGTTGTCATCAATACTACCCAATGTTTCAAGTCCTCTGAGGGATCTTGTCTTTAGGTGATCGACTCGATGATTGTCAATGGCTTTTTACGAGCTGCCAGGCTCCATATTTGACGTATCAAGGGCGCCGGTTTAGGAGGCCGGGTACCTATGTTTGAGTTGCGTTGTGCGACAAACCCTCTTTGGTCCCTTAATAAATAATTGTCCTGCATATCAAAAAATACAGATCAAAGCAATTTGTTTTCTTGACGAAAATGATATATATCAAGAGAAATAAACTTTAGATGGATATCACCTGAGTGAATTCCCGTATAACACTTCTATTCAAAGAAGATGGCTGATCCCCTGGTTTACCGGGGCGCCGGTTTATTTATTAATCATAATATGTACATGATACATGAAGTGGAGCCAATGGCTCAAGTGTAGTAAGGTCGCAGAAAAGCAATGTTCCACGGCCGCTTCGTCTATTCCTCTGCTGTACGTGAGTGTTTATGCTCTTGAACGTCAACCAGGTAGTATGAACCGTTGTGCAAGTTCTTGATGACCACAAAGGGTCCTTCCCAAGGTGGGGATAACTTGTGCATATCTGTCTGATCTTGGATGAGCCGGAGCACCAGGTCCCCCTCCTGGAACGTCCTGGTCTTCACCCGGCGGCTGTGATATCGGCGCAGGTCTTGTTGATAAATTGCTGATCGTGCTGCTGCTGTGTCCCGTTCCTCATCCAGCCGGTCTAAGCTGTCTTGTCTTGCTTGCTCATTAGCCGCTTCAACATAAGTTGCCACTGATACGTCCAAAACATATCTATAATTTCTGCTTGCTCCATGCCACTTTTGGGTGATATTGCTATAATATTCATACACTTCCATACACTTTTGATCATATTTGGACTAACTTACTAATCCAGTGCACCCCAGTGCCAGTTTCTGTTTTCGGCTGTTTTTGTATTTCAGGTTTTCACGTTACGAGAACTGCCAGGAAAAATCCAGAAAAATTATATAAAAAATCAGCGTTCCGGAAACTACCGTGCGTCC
>LR738709.1:453809869-453865321 GCA_902687465.1 Secale cereale
CCAGGGCTCCAGGCGCCCTGGCGGCGCCCCCCCTGGGCCTCGCCGGGGGGCGCCTGGGCCCCCTGAAGCTTCCCCGATGCCCCCCTTTGGCATATATTTAAAGCTTCCTCCGAAACCCTCAGAACAGGAACTCTTTTCGCGATCCCATCTCTGTTTCGCCGCCGCCGCCGCTTCCAAGATCGGGAGCACCAGGAGAACTCTTCCCGGCACCCTGCCGGAGGGGAGGATCACCACCGGGAGCTTCTCCACCACCATGGACGCCTCCCGGATGAGTCGTGAGTAGTCTCCCTTGGACCATGAGTCCATGACCAGTAGCTATGTGATGTTCTCCTCCCGTTCTTGTGCTTCACTAATTAGTCCTCGTGAGCTGCCCTACATGATCGAGGCACATATGTAATCCTTATGCTGTTGCTATGTTGAGTTTGCTGGGATCCGATGGATTATGGGATTATGTTCAGATTGATCTTGAGTAATATATTTGATCTACCTCTTTTATATTTATGTTCATAAGTAATTCTTGCATGTTCTCCGTTGTTATTTATTGCTTTGGCCAAGTAATACGTAGTGACTCCAAGAGGGGACGTTATGCTCGATTGTGGGTTCATGCCCCTCGATGACTAGCTTGAGTGACAGAAACATGAGTCTAGGGGATGTGCTGTTGCCACAAGGGGGAAAACAACGGTGCTTGTGCCCGCGGGTGCAAGGATTGTTTACTTTACGCAAAGTTCTTTTAATGCAGTTGTCTGTTGCATTGAGTTTACACTATGGGTGGGACTCGCAACTTAATACCAGCGAGATGTTCTGGATAGATATCTCAAGGTGGATGACTAGTAGCTATGTGATGTTCTCCTCCCGTTCTTGTGCTTCACTAATTAGTCCTCGTGAGCTGCCCTACATGATCGAGGCACCTATGTAATCCTTATGCTGTTGCTATGTTGAGTTTGCTGGGATCCGATGGATTATGAGATTATGTTCAGATTGATCTTGAGTAATATATTTGATTCACCTCTTTTATATTTTAGTTCATAAGTAATTATTGCATGTTCTCCGTTGTTACTTATTGCTTTGGCCGAGTAGTAGGTAGTGACTCCAAGAGGGAACGTTATGCTCGATTGTGGGTTCATGCCCCTCGATGACTAGCTTGAGTGACAGAAACATGAGTCTAGGGGATGTGCTGTTGCCACAAGGGGGAAAACAACGGTGCTTGTGCCCGCGGGTGCAAGGATTGTTTACTTTACGCAAAGTTCTTTTAATGCAGTTGTCTGTTGCATTGAGTTTACACTATGGGTGGGACTCGCAACTTAATACCAGCGAGATGTTCTGGATAGATATCTCAAGGTGGATGATTAGTAGTAGATATTGATGGATTTCGGTCTACTTACTTTGGCGTACCGCCCATGCTTTGAACCTCAACCTTTCTTGCAATGTAGTCAGCATTGGTTTGCGTTCGTGGTCCTGTCAATTGCCCAGCTGTAATTTGTTTACCTCACATAGCTGTTTTATCGTCTTTTGGGAGAGAGACATCACGAGTGAACATCATGAGACTCCGGTCCATATTACCATCATTGATCACATCCGCTATTTACTTTTCGCTTTTACTTACTATTACAAAACATTATCTATCACTACTATCATTTGCTTTTAACCCTTTGTGAACTATAAGGCCAGAGGGATTGACAACCTCTCTGTACTCGTTGGGAGCAAAGTTATTTGTATTTGTGTGCAGGTCCACGTTGATTGCTAATCCGCGCCGTTAGCAGTTGACACCTACTTGTTGAACCTAGGAGTCTCTTGGGAATTCGATCCTTGGCATCTTTGCTAAGGGAAAACACTTCTACATACTGCATCTTACACCTTCCACTTGGGGTAACCAACGAGGGGTTCGAGGCCCATCAAGGAGTATTTTCTGGCCCCGTTGCCGGGGACTCCACTCTTCAGGATAGGGGAGTTGCATGCTATCTTTTACCTTTGCTTTTTAGTCTTGTTAGTTTACCTTTCAGTTTTTGCTTTAGTATCTTTTATCAAAAATCACAAAAACAGTTATCTCGTTCTTTAGTTTTCATTATGTCGGGTCCTTTTGTCTTTGACGAGGCAGAAGTTCTCACCTTTAAACAAAGAGGTGGGGAAAGTTTGAAAGATGCTTGGTATAGAATTAATGATTCACAAAAAAGAGCCACCAAGAAGCAACCTACTACTATCTTGCTTAGAAATTTTTATGTTGGAATTACTTCTTGGAATAGGTTTATTCTAGATACTACTATCAATGGGAATTTCCTAGAAGCCCCAGTTTGGGAGTCTCTTAGTATTATTAAAAATCTTAAAAATCTTGTTGGGAATCTCCCTGTTGTTAGCATTCGAGAGGACATCACTCTAGCTCACATTATGAAAAAACTTGAAAAGATAGAACTAGAGATGCCAAGCATTAATAAGATAAATGAGTTGGATCGCAAGATCCAAGGGAATTTGAATAGACTTGATAGCTCCATGCATAAATTTTTTAAAATTTTGGAGACCGTCAAATTCCATGACTTGGACTCTTCTAGGATAGACAAGATTGAGGATATCTTTGCCACTCTAGGAACCACCTTCTCCTCAATCAAAACCAAAAAGGTAGAAACTCCGGCAAAGAGAGAGCCTAAGTTCGTTCACGTTCCAAAGGCTCCCCGTTCTAAAAGTAATCCATCTGTTGCAAAAGGGGTTGAAACTGTAAAGACCTTGGAAGAAACACCTGTCTTTGATAAATTTATAAATGAATCTTCCCTTGACTTTTATCCTTTTGGTCTTCTACCTAGGAGTATCTCTATGAGGCCTTTATTTGAGAGTCCTCTTAAGACTAGTTGTATTATTGAAGAGCTTTTTGATGATCTTGATGATGGTTCAATTGATACAACTTGATCTATATGCATTATGCCTAGCTTAAAGGCATAAAAGAAAGCGCTTTTGGGAGGCAGCCCACATGAATAATTTTTTTGCTTTTGTTGTGTCTTGATGTTGTTTACTGCTATAGCATCATCATTGTATCTTTGCTTTTCATATTTGTGCCAAGTATAGCCTCTGATTGCTAGAAAGTTCAAAAGTTGTGAGGTGCTGTCCAGAAAACAGATTATGTCCTTGGATAGAAAAATACGTATAAAATCACCAGATCATCTTTTTGGTCTGAATTGTTTCGACAGCGTTCTCTATATAATTGTCTTTCGTGAATCTGTTCTGAGTTTTTTGATTTGAGTTGCAGAAGTGCCCCGAACAAATCGATTACTACCTGCTGTTCTGTTTTTCACAGATTCAGTCCTGTTTTGCCTTTCCTTCATTTCGCAAACCAAGAGCTTGCTTTTTCTTTGCAAAAACCTTTTGGCAATCTTGAGAAACAGTAGAAATTTAAGAATATCTTTATTTCCAGCAAGGTATAATTATTTTATTAAGGGTACTAACCTCGCTAATCAGATTATGATGAGTTATGTATGAAGGGAGTTTTCAAGTGTGCGAGGGAAGATGATAAAAAGATTCAGGAGTGTCAAGCGCTCAAGCTTGGGGATGCCCCCGTGCACCCCCAAGAAATATTCAAGGAGACTCAAGCGTCTAAGCTCGGGGATGCCCCCGTGCATCCCCTTCTCCATCAACATTACCAGTTGATCTTTCGTTTCGCTATATTTTTATCACTTCATGTGTTATGTGCTATGCTTGGAGCATCTTGCTTTTAGTTTTCTTTTTAGTTTTTCATAACGAGTCGGAACTCAGCATTCTTTATGTGGGAGAGAAACACGCTCCACTTTTACCTAGAACATAACATAGAATTTTCATGTCTATCTTTGCTGTGTGTGTTCTTTGTCTTTTAATAGCTACTATCATGCTCTGCTCTTAGTATTCATGCTTATCTTTTCAAAGAGCTTTTGTTTAGTTGGTTGCTTGAACTCTCTTTAATTATCATGCTCACCTTATTAAGAGAGTTTGCTTCCGTTGCATTGGTTAATGAGTCTATGATAAAGATGCTACGTGCATAATGGCGCTTAGTAGTTCAGGTTTTCTTATGGTTAGTCTCAAGTAGCTGGGGATTCCCAATGTGTTATTGGAGTACCAACTTGATTTGTTTGCCTATGATGTGGTATGGTTTAGTAATATCTTCCTTCGAGAATTTATTTTGATTGACTTGGCGTATGCTCACACATATTTAAGACTGTAAAGAAAGTCTGTCAAGCCTTGATGATCTTTTATTTCTGAGTAGCGATATAACTTCCATGCCTGATTCAATATTGCTTTGTCGCTTTGCATGATTATGACCGTCATTGCTCTCTTAGTTGGTCTCTCCCAGTCTTTTGCTAACCTCCACCTGTACTAAGACTAACCTTGCAATACATAGCTCATGGGAAAGTAGATTAAAAACTATTGTGGTAAAGAATATGGGCCTATGTATCTTATTTCTTATAAGTTGCTTGCTGAGCGGTAACCATGTTTCTGGGGACGCCATCAACTGTCACACTTTTGCTGAATATCATGTGAGTTGCTATGCATGTTCGTCTTGTCTGAAGTAAGGGTGATTTGCCATGGGTTGAATGAGTATGCATATTGTTAGAGAAGAACATTGGGCCGCCAACCAAAGCCATGTATCATGGTGGAAGTTTTAGCTTGGACATTAATCCTCATTCTCTTATGAGAATATGCTTATGCATTAAAGATGAGTCCATCATCTGTTTTCTATGTTGTCCCGGTATGGATGTCCTCAAGTTGAGATCTATCAAAAACGAGAAATCAAATGCGATTTATCTCCTTGGACCTTTGTACAGGTGGCATAGAGGTACCCCTTTGTGACACTTGGTTGAAACATATGTAATGCAATGATAACCCATGGAAATCCGAGCTAATTAGGACAAGGTGCGAGCACTATTGGTATTGGATGCATGAGGCTTGTAACTTATAGGATGTCTTATGCATGACACATATGAAGTACTACTACCGTTGACAAAATTGCTTCCATGTTTTCAAAATAAAAAACTCTAGCACATAACCATTCTTTTACTTTTATGTTGAGTCTCCACCTTCTTTTAAAAGCACCAACTACTGAGAGCATTATTGTCATTCTGAGTGTAATGTGCATTGTCCCAAAGTAGCATTGTCTTTTGCATGATTGTGATATCGTTTATTTTGAAATCATTGTATCTAGTCATCACTTAAAACCTTGAAGGTGCCCCTGCATTTATGTTTTGCTTCACTAAAGGGGGGCAAGCTAGATATCTGTGACGCCCGAAGACCGACGTCCCAGAAGATTCCAGAAGATTCCAGAAGATTCCAGATGTTCCGGGGTCTCCCGTGTGTTTCGTTTGTGCTTGCGTTATTTATTTTGCATTGCATCATGTCATCATGCCATCATGTCATTTTATTTTGCATCTCAACTTAAATAAATTGTGTGGACCTTCGGTCTATTTAAATCGAGGGAAGGATGACTTCTCTTTATAACATATAAAAGTCTCTCAATATTTTAGGGAGCTATATTAAAATATTCCATTCTTTGGAATTACCCGCAACACACGTGCATATATTCCCCCATGCCTTTTTCTTCTCAATCCCTTGCCAAGACCTCCTCCTCCTTTTTTTCATGTCTTTTGGAAGTGCTTGGTTGGCCTAAAGATTTATGCAAGTTTGAGTTATTTCCGAACTCACATAAATTTGTAGTCTCTAAAAAAATTGACAAAGCATTTTATTAACATAGCCCACAATTCCAGGGTTGTAGGGATATTTTTATCTCAGTCTAAACCATCTCCAAACTCTCTGGGCATTTCTATTTTTGTTCTATTTCTTTAAATGGAAAAGAAATGCCAGACGGGAAAGAGAGATGGCCTCCAGCCGGCCCAACAGCACCAAGGCCTCAGGCCCAACCGCCCCTCCGCCCCGCGGCCCAGGGTTCCCAGGCCGCAGCCCGCTCCCTCGCCTGAACCCTAGCGTTGCCCCTCGCTCCTCTCTTTTCCTCCCTACCGCCGCCACTCCCTTCGATCTCCCATCTCTATCCCTCGAGCCCGAGCCCCACTCTTCTGCCTCGCTCGCCTCCGCCCGAACCCCCGATCCCCTTCCTCGCGTGGCCTCCCTCTCTCGGGACCGACGCCGCGTCGGCTCCAGGGCCGCCGGCCGGATCCCGCGGCCGCGTCGCCGTCCAGCGCCTCCCTGCGCCCTGGCCCCGCGGCCTCCTCGACCAGGAGCTGCCGCCCGAGGCCCGCGGCCAGCCTCCCGTCGGCCTCCCTCCGTTCCCTGCCGAGCCGCTGCTTCCGCGGACCGGCCAGGAGCCCCGTCCCTTACTCCATCCTCCAGCTCGCGCGCCCGCACCCCCTCACCTCTGGCCTCCAGCAAGGTCCGGCCAGGAGCGCGCCGTCCAGCGCCGGTAGCCGGCCTCTTCCAGCATGGCCCCCGCGCCACAGTGCCCTCCTCTTCTCCAGCGGCTTCTACCTCGCCTCCTCATCGCCAAGACCGCCCCAAGACCTATGCTGCTGCCATGGCCGCGTCACCCTCCCGTGTTGTTTTTTTTTGTTTGTTTTGTGTGTTGCCTTGTACTGTGGAATTGACAGTGGACCCGTGTATGACGACTGGAGCATCTACATGACCCGACAAAGTACCCCTACACGTCGATGCGGCAAGTACCTCGACGACATGTACAACTACGACTCGAGACGAGACCGGCAAGACCGAACGGAACGAGTACATCTACCGATGCCAAGTACCACGACCAAGTACCACGACGACCGAACGGCTACGATGGCGAGTACCTCTCCGATGAACGTGAACAACTACATGGCGATGCGACAAGTACCCCTACGGAACGTGTACCACTACCGTTGCCCCGAAGATGTCCGACGCCGCAAGTACCACGACACGATATCGAAACGACTACTTCCTCTTCGGAAATGTGAACCACTACTTCCTCTACGACTCGTGAGAACGACTCCTTCCTCTACGATCTCGAACCACCCCGAAACGATTGTTCCGAAGGTATAACCCTGAGACGTGACCCGTGTGATGCTTGTGTTGTATGAAATGTTCCCTTGTGTGCACCGTGCCCGTTTCGTCAGTTTGTCTTGTTCCTCGGTTGCCTCGTCGCCGACCCGTGGGAACCCGGTGACGGGATCACCCCACCTTTCTTCTTGCATGTCATGCTCACGTCGAGCATTCTTTTGCACCGGTCTCTCCACGAGTTACCGGAACCGAGATGTTGCGTTGCATCATTTTCGGATCGTTGCCGTGGCACCTTTCCTTCCACCACGGTGACAATGCTTCATATCTTCTTCATGTCAACTTTTAATTAACTTGCATAAAACTTGATCATGTCATCCGCATCATGTTAACAACATTATATGTTTAATTGTTGTTTGCTTATAATTACTAAACATGCTTATGGGGATTTTCCGGATATGTTGTTGTTATTTTCCGGCCTCATTTAAAATGTCTTAATAGTGTAGTTTTATTATGCTTCACCTCTTGCCATGTTAAAAACATTTAATCTTGTCTTGTTAATAAACGAGAGTCAACTAAATAATTAAATGTGGTGTTTCGTCAATATGCAACTCGTTGCATATTGAGCTCCACTTAACTTGTAGTTTTGTTTGTGCATTTTGCCATGCCATGCATATTTAAACCGGACATGCATCATACTTGGATGTGCATCGTAAGCCATGTTTATGATATGAGTGTTTACCGTGTTGTTTGCTTCTTTCCGGTTGCTTCTCTTGTTAGCTTCGGTTTCGTTCCGGAGTTGTGAGGTTTCGCTCAACTGTGTTGCTCCGTCTACTTCATGGACCCGTTCTTCTTCCCTTGTGGAATCCCATGCAAGATGATCATACCCTTGGATACCTTTACTACCATTTCCGTGCTTAGTTGTCTCGATGCTATTGTTACATGTCGCGCTACCCATCTTTTATGTCAGCCTCTCCTTGTTGCCATGAAACCTCTAACTTTGACACCTTCCTAGCAAAACCACTGTTTGGCTATGTTACCCGCTTGCTCAGCCCCTCTTATAGCATTGTTAGTTGCAGGTGAAGATGAAGTTCGTTCCAGGTGGGAACTTGTTGTTGGTTATATCACAATATCTATAATTATTATTAACACACCTATATACTGGGCATGGGTGGAAGGCTTGGCCTTTTGCTCGGTATTTTGTTCCACTCATGCCACCTTAGGCGCCGATAAACCGGCATTATGTTCCTTGATTTTGCGTTCCTTACACGATGGGTGAAATGGGGACCCCTTGACAGTTCAACTTTGAATAAAACTCCTCCAGCAAGGCCCAACATTGGTTTTAATTTGCTCATAATAACAACTTAATTAATTAATTAAATTTGCATAGGGGGTCGCGTCCCCGAGGATTCTTAATTCTACATAACAGGGGGGGGGCAGTGCTGATGGTGTTGGTCCCAAACTAGAGCCACTTGCGGTGCCACCCAGTTATCTGGGGTCTTCGGTTACTGTACGTAGCGCTCATCCGGACGTGGCCTGAGACGAGATGCGCGCGGCTACCATCAGGGTGTCGGCACGCCGGGAGGTCTTGCTGGACTTGTTTTACCATTGTCGAAATGACTTGTGCTACCGGGATGCCGAGCCTGATCGGATTTTCCCTAAGATAAGGGGTGATGATATTATATTTATCACTTCAGCTAATCGTGAGAGCTTGTGATGGGCTAAGTTGGGACACCCCTGCAGGGTTATGATCTTTCGAAAGCCGTGCCCGCGGTTATGTGGCAGATTGGAATTTGTTAATGTCCGGTTGTAGAAAACTTGACAGAGGATCCGAAGTAAAACACACAACTGTGTGAGTAACCGTGACTGTCTCTTTTCACTTTGAGAAGAGAACACGGTGTGGTTATGTTTGATTCGTATGTAGTTAGGATCTTTAGCGATCACTACTTTTGCGACCGTTCGCGTAGATGCTCTTCTTATTCTGGTACTCGTAAGTTAGCCACCATATTATGCTTAGCCGCTGCTGCAACCTTCACCACTTTACCTCTTCCTACCCATAAAGCTTTGCTAGTCTTGATACCCATGGTTATGGGATTTCTGAGTCCTCGTGGCTCACAGATACTACAACACCAGATGCAGGTTCAGCCGAGTTTGAAGCAGGAGCTGGTTCAAGTTCTTCACTGGGAGCTCGATGAAGAGTTTAGCCGTATGCTTGTTACGTTTCGACGATCAGTAGTGGTTTCTACTAGGATTCGATCCTGACCTATGGCTTTATGTTGTTTTGGTATCTTTCTTTGGATCTTCACCCGTAGTCGGGTTGTGATGTTTTGAATGATGATTGCTTATGTAATCTATTGTGTGAAGTGGCGAGTGTAAGCCAACTATCTCCTTTTGCATTTTAATCCCTCTTTTACATGAGTTGTGCAAAGATACCAAACTTGAGATCATTCTAGGATGGGCTTATACCTTTAAGTCGTGCCTCGACACGTAGGAGGTATAATCCCATCCTGGGCATTACAAGTTGGTATTCAGAGCCTTCTCCGACCTAGAAGCCCCCACTGATTGATCGAATCGTTGACGGTTGAGTCTAGGCACACACTTGAAAATGTTTTGAGTCCTATATATATATATCGGAGAGTAGGATTTCTTTGCTTCTCATCTCTTTTCACTCTGGTGAGGACTCCTGATGACTACTCTTGCCTCTTCTACTTTCAAAAATTGCACCAATTTTTTTTAGGATCTCGCGAGTATTGTTTGGATTGTTCCGATGTCTTTGTGACGAGAACATTGTTCTCGATGCCTCCTGTCATTAAGGGTTGTGGCAGTGTCCCGGGGAGTTGAGCTCCGAGGTGTTGTCGTCACAAATCCATCGCGGCAGTACTAGAATACTTAAGACGGCCGACATCGAAAACTCTCCTATGCGGTTAGTGGCAAGATAACCGCGACATCACCCAGTACTGGGGAGGTAGTTCGGGAGTATTGCCATAGCTTGTATAGTGGATGTGTTTCTAAGGTCCGAGGTAAACGGTTTCCGGAGATAACTGGTTATGTGTTGAAGGATGGATACAGCTGGATGTAGGATTAGAGTTGAGTGCACGGTGCTTCCCCTGTATCCCCAACACCTGATTGCATAACTGGGAACTTTCGGAAATTAATAGGTGGGTTCATCTAGTAGTTCTAGGCATTCTTCCAACGGATGCACGATATGAAGTTCGGGGTTCTACATTGAGTGAAGTGGTTTTATGGACTTGTTCTGATCGGGAGTTGCATCTTAAAGGGTCCTTGGCTATGCTGATCCGGGGATTGCAAAACCCTTTTGTAACACGTTCCATGAGCTTTCAGCACAAAGATGTCGAACGAAGCTTCTGTCTTGTATTTGTTCTATCTGTTCCTTGTTCCTTTTTATTTATTTACTTTTTGTTCTCCAAGTGGCTTCTCGACAAGCTGATGTACCTGCGGAATTCATTCGTTCAATTCTCTGTCCGGATAGATGTGTTGCAACATAATCTTCTTCATAAACTTATCTATCCTTTGTTTCGTTTTGATTCTGGTATTCGAGTTGCTTCGATGTCAAATGTTGATTCCATACCTTTCTAAATCGGTGTTCTCATATTTCTATGGGAGTGCTAATTCTTCTTGACCATCGAGATCTTCATGTTAATCCTTTTCAACCGATGTGCCTTCTCTTCAAGTTATTCCATACGGACGTCGTGGAGAAATCCGACGATTTGTCTGTTTCATTCATCCCAAGTTGTCTTTGTTTTCCCCACCCTCCCACCCTTCTTTTTCTCGGAGTCAGAATTCTCAGATGAAATATCCATTTTATTCATGTGATGTTTCTTCATTCTTTTCCTTCAATGTTCTTATCCGGTGATTCTCGTGAAGATGCTCAAGAACTTCAAGTTCATTATTCTTTTGTTCTTAAATTCTGCCGGTGGATCTAATTCAAGATTTTGGTGTTGATCTTATCCTTTTCCTCATTTCACAATGCTTTCTTATTTCGGTGCACCAATTAATCATTCTCCTCTTGCTATTCTTATCCGGAGTGTTGAAGATTCGTGTTTCCATTCTTAATCCGTTCAAGCTATTTTGAGATTGTTATCTTATTCAAGCCATTTAATTCAACCAGTGCAATATCTCTTCAGCAATCTTTTTCAACGGTGATTTCTTTGAGTGGGCCCTAACCCACAGGTCTTTTTCCAGGATCGTACCTGCCTCTTCTATTTTTCTGGAGTTATACTCAAATTCTTTTCAAAGTGTGACGTAAGAATGATTTCCATCAGTCACATGCCTTCTCCAAGCTTATTTTCAATTATTTCCATCTTTTGCTCCACCTTCCTCTTGTCATTCGTCCGGAGTACCTATACAATTCATGGTGGTGTATCTCATCGTCTTCTCACATTTGGAGACCGGAGAAGAGTTTCTCTTAAATCTTGGCCCGTTCTCTTGAAGATTTGTGGTTCTAGCTTCATGCCATCCTCATTATCGTTTAATTGTGAGGAAATCTTTTATACCCATCCGAAGCATTTCATGAATTCTTTCTTTGTGATCCTCCGAAGGCCATCATTTCAGAAGATTTCTTCGTTCTTAGTTTTCAACTTCGTCCTCCAAATATTCTTCATTGATGTCTCTTCGTTCGTCTCTATATTTTACGGTGGTTCTTTCAAGTTTACCCTTCCGTTGTTATCGTTTTAATTCACTCGTTCTTTCACAATCCTACCGGTGGTTCGTTGAAGATTTATCCAAGCTTGTGCGAGATCTCTCTTTAATTCCTTGCAACGAGAATAAGTAGTATGCCAAATCCTTTGGTTGTCATCAATTAAATTAGCGAAGGATATGCATGACATAATTCTTATTCTTATTCTTTCAAGGTGATTTAATTCTTTTGTCTGGAGCTTGTTCATCATATCATATTCTCGGTCCTAAGTTGTTCATCTTGTTTTCCGGAGCTCAAGTTATTTCAATTATATCATTTCAAAGCTCCATCTAATTCATCGCAGGCCTTGAATCTTATTCTTTTCATCTTTCACTTCTCATGCTTTCATTACCGGAGTTCTTCATGGTGGTTCATCATGTTTTAATTCATCCTCGAAGGCTTCATCAAGATTCTTGTTGGAGCTCAAGAATTTTAATCATGCTTTCCAATTGCAATTCTTTCTACCTTATCTTTTCAGATGGTGTTATGTCATTCTTGACAATTCCTTCATGTTTCATGATTCATGAGTTATCAAGAATGAGATATTTAAACCCATCATTTTCCTTGATCTGGAGATCTTTCCAACCCTTCAATTTATTCATTGGAGTTATCTTGGGTTGTATTTCACCTAAAGCTTTCCCTAAGGATTGTTGCTATTATGGTGCTTATAATTGACCCAAGTTCTTCGTTTATCATTCCGGTGAAATAAGTTTATCATCTCCTTGTTGATCTCAATCCAATCAATTGTTTTCGTTAGTGGCCGGTTGTCACCTCATAATTTTGAGATGTTTTCCATAAGCCCACATCAAGCTTATTCGTTTTCGTTGTTGATTTTTCCAACAACTCCATTCAACCCTTCTTCGTAAGGATGTTTTTCATATTCATTGTCGGAGAAGTTGTCTTTTTCTTCTCCGTTCTTTTATTTCCAACGATCTATATGCTATTCTTTCAATCCGGAGGCATTGTTATGTTGCTCTCTCCAAACCATCATATCGTTTTATCGAGATCATGTTCTTTCCCTTGTTTATCTATTTAACCGGAGTGCTGTGTTCTTCATTCAAGTTCTCTCACCTTTTCATGTTTTGCCTCTCTTTCAACCGGAGTGCTGTCCGAATCTTTCTTACCCCTTGTGCCATCCTTTTATTTGTTTCAGAGGCAATATGTTGTTCATTTCATCAAGTATCATCCCATCTTCTCAAGTTCTTGTTCAATTCCTTCCATTTTCAGACGGAGTGCTGTCCAAATTCTGTCATTCTTTTCCTTGGCTATACCATTGCGGTTTCATATTCTTTTGGTTCGTAAGCTCTTGTTTCATGTCTTTCAACCTACAAGGTTCTCATAGTGCTCCTTGTTCCTCTTTTCTAACGGAGTGTTTCATCTTCGTTCATCTCTGTTGTATTCTTTCCTTCAATTCGTTCAACCTCTCAAGGTTCTTTGGTTTCACTCGTCTGTCAAAGAAGCAACTTTGTTTTACCTCTTCTTTTCGTTTCTACCCGGTGCTATCTCTAGGATCTCAGGTCGAGATCCTCTGTTAGTGTGGGAGAGTTGTGACGCCCGAAGACCGACGTCCCAGAAGATTCCAGAAGATTCCAGATGTTCCGGGGTCTCCCGTGTGTTTCGTTTGTGCTTGCGTTATTTATTTTGCATTGCATCATGTCATCATGCCATCATGTCATTTTATTTTGCATCTCAACTTAAATAAATTGTGTGGACCTTCGGTCCATTTAAATCGAGGGAAGGATGACTTCTCTTTATAACATATAAAAGTCTCTCAATATTTTAGGGAGATATATTAAAATATTCCATTCTATGGAATTACCCGCAACACACGTGCATATATTCCCCCATGCCTTTTTCTTCCCAATCCCTTGCCAAGACCTCCTCCTCCTTTTTTTCATGTCTTTTGGAAGTGCTTGGTTGGCCTAAAGATTTATGCAAGTTTGAGTTATTTCGGAACTCGCATAAATTTGTAGTCTCTAAAAAAATTGCCAAAGCATTTTATTAACATAGCCCACAATTCCAGGGTTGTAGGGATATTTTTATCTCAGTCTAAACCATCTCCAAACTCTCTGGGCATTTCTATTTTTGCTCAATTTCTTTAAATGGAAAAGAAATGCCAGACGGGAAAGAGAGATGGCCTCCAGCCGGCACAACAGCACCAAGGCCTCAGGCCCAACCGCCCCTCCTCCCCGCGGCCCAGGGTTCCCAGGCCGCAACCCGCTCTCTCGCCTGAACCCTAGTGTTGCCCCTCGCTCCTCTCTTTTCCTCCCTACCGCCGCCACTCCCTTCGATCTCCCATCTCTTTCCCTCGAGCCCGAGCCCCACTCTTCTGCCTCGCTCGCCTCCGCCCGAACCCCCGATCCCCTTCCTCGCGTGGCCTCCCTCTCTCGCGACCGACGCCGCGTCGGCTCCAGGGCCGCCGGCCGGATCCCGCGGCCGCGTCGCCGTCCAGCGCCTCCCTGCGCCCTGGCCCCGCGGCCTCCTCGACCAGGAGCTGCCGCCCGAGGCCCGCGGCCAGCCTCCCATCGGCCTCCCTCCGTTCCCTGCCGAGCCGCTGCTTCCGCGGACCGGCCAGGAGCCCTGTCCCTTGCTCCATCCTCCAGCTCGCGCGCCCGCGCCCCCTCTCATCTGGCCTCCAGCAAGGTCCGGCGAGGAGCGCACCGTCCAGCGCCGGCAGCCGGCCTCCTCCAGCATGGCCCCGGCGCCACAGTGCCCTCCTCTTCTCCAGCGGCTTTTACCTCGCCTCCTCATCGCCAAGACCGCCCCAAGACCTAGTGCTGCTGCCATGGCCGCGTCGCCCTCCCGTGTTTTTTTTGTTTGTTTTGTGTGTTTCCTTGTACTGTGGAATTGACAGTGGACCCGTGTATGACGACTGGAGCATCTACATGACCCGACCAAGTACCCCTACACGTCGATGCGGCAAGTACCTCGACGACATGTACAACTACGACTCGAGACGAGACCGGCAAGACCGAACGAAACGAGTACATCTACCGATGCCAAGTACCACGACCAAGTACCACGACGACCGAACGGCTACGATGGCGAGTACCTCTCCGATGAACGTGAACAACTACATGGCGATGCGACAAGTACCCCTACGGAACGTGTACCACTACCGTCGCCCCGAAGATGTCCGACGCCGCAAGTACCACGACACGATATTGGAACGACTACTTCCTCTTCGGAAACGTGAACCACTACTTCCTCTACGACTCGTGAGAACGACTCCTTCCTCTACGATCTCGAACCACCCCGAAACGATTGTTCCGAAGGTATAACCCTGAGACGTGACCCGTGTGATGCTTGTGTTGTATGAAATGTTCCCTTGTGTGCACCGTGCCCGTTTCGTCAGTTTGTCTTGTTCCTCGGTTGCCTCGTCGCCGACCCGTGGGAACCCGGTGACGGGATCACCCCACCTTTCTTCTTGCATGTCATCCTCACGCCGAGCATTCTTTTGCACCGGTCTCTCAACGAGTTACCGGAACCGAGATGTTGCGTTGCATCATTTTCGGATCGTTGCCGTGGTACCTTTCCTTCCACCACGGTGACAATGCTTCACATCTTCTTCATGTCAACTTTTAATAAACTTGCATAAAACTTGATCATGTCATCCGCATCATGTTAACAACATTATATGTTTAATTGTTGTTTGCTTATAATTACTAAACATGCTTATGGGTATTTTCCGGATATGTTGTTGTTATTTTCCGGCCTCATTTAAAATGTCTTAATAGTGTAGTTTTATTATGCTTCACCTCTTGCCATGTTAAAAACATTTAATCTTGTCTTGTTAATAAACGAGAGTCAACTAAATAATTAAATGTGGTGTTTCGTCAATATGCAACTCGTTGCATATTGAGCTCCACTTAACTTGTAGTTTTGTTTGTGCATTTTGCCATGCCATGCATATTTAAACCGGACATGCATCATACTTGGATGTGCATCGTATGCCATGTTTATGATATGTGTGTTTACCGTGTTGTTTGCTTCTTTCCGGTTGCTTCTCTTGTTAGCTTCGGTTTCGTTCCAGAGTTGTGAGGTTTCGCTCAACTGTGTTGCTCCGTCTACTTCATGGACCCGTTCTTCTTCCCTTGTGGAATCCCAGGCAAGATGATCATACCCTTGGATACCTTTACTACCATTGCCATGCTTAGTTGTCTCGATGCTATCGTTACATGTCGCGCTACCCATCTTTTATGTCAGCCTCTCCTTGTTGCCATGAAACCTCTAACTTTGACACCTTCCTAGCAAAACCACTGTTTGGCTATGTTACCCGCTTGCTCAGCCCCTCTTATAGCGTTGTTAGTTGCAGGTGAAGATGAAGTTCGTTCCAGGTGGGAACTTGTTGTTGGTTATATCACAATATCTATAATTATTATTAACACACCTATATACTGGGCATGGGCAGAAGGCTTGGCCTTTTGCTCGGTGTTTTGTTCCACTCATGCCACCTTAGGCGCCGATAAACCGGCATTATGTTCCTTGATTTTGCGTTCCTTACACGATGGGTGAAATGGGGACCCCTTGACAGTTCGACTTTGAATAAAACTCCTCCAGCAAGGCCCAACATTGGTTTTAATTTGCTCATAATAACAACTTAATTAATTAATTAAATTTGCATAGGGGGTCGCGTCCCCGAGGAACCTTAATTCTACATAACAGGGGGGGCCAGTGCTGATGGTGTTGGTCCCAAACTAGAGCCACTTGCGGTGCCACCCAGTTATCTGGGGTCTTCGGTTACTGTACGTAGTGCTCATCCGGACGTGGCCTGAGACGAGGTGCGCGCGGCTACCATCAGGGTGTCGGCACGCCGGGAGGTCTTGCTGGACTTGTTTTACCATTGTCGAAATGACTTGTGCTACCGGGATGCCGAGCCTGATCGGATTTTCCCTAAGATAAGGGGTGATGATATTATATTTATCACTTCAGCTAATCGTGAGAGCTTGTGATGGGCTAAGTTGGGACACCCCTGCAGGGTTATGATCTTTCGAAAGCCGTGCCCCCGGTTATGTGGCGGATTGGAATTTTTTAATGTCCAGTTGTAGAAAACTTGACAGAGGATCCGAAGTAAAACACACAACTGTGTGAGTAACCGTGACTGTCTCTTTTCACTTTGAGAAGAGAACACAGTGGGGTTATGTTTGATTCGTATGTAGTTAGGATCTTTAGCGATCACTACTTTTGCGACCGTTTGCGTAGATGCTCTTCTTATTCTGGTACTCGTAAGTTAGCCACCATATTATGCTTAGCCGCTGCTGCAACCTTCACCACTTTACCTCTTCCTACCCATAAAGCTTTGCTAGTCTTGATACCCATGGTTATGGGATTGCTGAGTCCTCGTGGCTCATAGATACTACAACACCAGATGCAGGTTCAGCCGAGTTTGAAGCAGGAGCTGGTTCAAGTTCTTCACTGGGAGCTCGATGAAGAGTTTGGCCGTATGCTTGTTACGTTTCGACGATCAGTAGTGGTTTCTACTAGGATTCGATCCTGACCTGTGGCTTTATGTTGTTTTGGTATCTTTCTTTGGATCTTCACCCGTAGTCGGGTTGTGATGTTTTGAATGATGATTGCTTATGTAATGTATTGTGTGAAGTGGCGAGTGTAAGCCAACTATCTCCTTTTGCATTTTAATCCCTCTTTTACATGAGTTGTGCAAAGATACCAAACTTGAGATCATTCTAGGATGGGCTTATACCTTTAAGTCGTGCCTCGACACGTAGGAGGTATAGTCCCATCCTGGGCATTACAATATCACTTTATCATATTTGCACATCATGTTCATTGCAAATCTATTTGATGCTTCAATGTTATGTTGTAAAACTTTCAGTCATTTGTGATTTTCTCATGAGGCAACTTAATTACTATAGAATCATTGTCTCAGTAAGCTTTTGTCATATGACTATGAAAAAGTCCTATATGGTTAATAGCATGTCACCACAGAAATTATTCTTGTTATCATTTACCTACTCGAGGACGAGCAGGAATTAAGCTTGGAGATGTTGATACGTCCAAAACGTATCTATAATTTCTGCTTGCTCCATGCCACTTTTGGGTGATATTGCTATGATATTCATACACTTCCATACACTTTTGAACATATTTGGACTAAGATACTAATCCAGTGCACCCCAGTGCCAGTTTCTGTTTTCGGCTGTTTTTGTATTTCAGGTTTTCACGTTACGAGAACTGCCAGGAAAAATCCAGAAAAATTATATAAAAAATCAGCGTTCCGGAAACTACCGTGCGTCCGAAGGGCAGCCGGGGGGGGGGGGGCACCAGGGCTCCAGGCGCCCTGGCGGCGCCCCCCCTGGGCCGCGCCGGGGGGGCGCCTGGGCCCCCGAAGCTTCCCCGATGCCCCCCTTTGGCATATATTTAAAGCGTCCTCCGAAACCCTCAGAACAGGAACTCTTTTCGCGATCCCATCTCTGTTCCGCCGCCGCCGCTGCTTCCAAGATCGGGAGCACCAGGAGAACTCTTCCCGGCACCCTGCCGGAGGGGAGGATCACCACCGGGAGCTTCGCCACCACCATGGACGCCTCCCGGATGAGTCGTGAGTAGTCTCCCTTGGACCATGAGTCCATGACCAGTAGCTATGTGATGTTCTCCTCCCGTTCTTGTGCTTCACTAATTAGTCCTCGTGAGCTGCCCTACATGATCGAGGCACATATGTAATCCTTATGCTGTTGCTATGTTGAGTTTGCTGGGATCCGATGGATTATGGGATTATGTTCAGATTGATCTTGAGTAATATATTTGATCGACCTCTTTTATATTTATGTTCATAAGTAATTCTTGCATGTTCTCCGTTGTTATTTATTTCTTTGGCCAAGTAATACGTAGTGACTCCAAGAGGGAACGTTATGCTCGATTGTGGGTTCATGCCCCTCGATGACTAGCTTGAGTGACAGAAACATGAGTCTAGGGGATGTGCTGTTGCCACAAGGGGGAAAACAACGGTGCTTGTGCCCGCGGGTGCAAGGATTGTTTACTTTACGCAAAGTTCTTTTAATGCAGTTGTCTGTTGCATTGAGTTTACACTATGGGTGGGACTCGCAACTTAATACCAGCGAGATGTTCTGGATAGATATCTCAAGGTGGATGACTAGTAGTAGATATTGATGGATTTCGGTCTACTTACTTTGGCGTACCGCCCATGCTTTGAACCTCAACCTTTCTTGCAATGTAGTCAGCATTGGTTTGCGTTCGTGGTCCTGTCAATTGCCCAGCTGTAATTTGTTTACCTCACATAGCTGTTTTATCGTCTTTTGGGAGAGAGACATCACTAGTGAACATCATGAGACTCCGGTCCATATTACCATCATTGATCACATCCGCTATTTACTTTTCGCTTTTACTTACTATTACAAAACATTATCTATCACTACTATCATTTGCTTTTAACCCTTTGTGAACTACAAGGCCGGAGGGATTGACAACCTCTCTGTACTCGTTGGGAGCAAAGTTATTTGTATCTGTGTGCAGGTCCATGTTGATTGCTAATCCGCGCCGTTAGCAGTTGACACCTACTTGTTGAACCTAGGAGTATCTGGGGATTCGATCCTTGGCATCTTTGCTAAGGGAAAACACTTCTACATACTGCATCTTACACCTTCCACTTGGGGTAACCAACGAGGGGTTCGAGGCCCATCAGCCACTCGTGGTGAGTCATGCCGGATGTCACTAGGGAGAACCGCTTCAGCACCATATACCATGAAGAAATGCGTATAACCTGTAGACCTGTTAGGTGTAGTGTTGATGCTCCATAGGACAGAAGGTAACTCCTCAACCCAGCAACCGGGTGTTCTTTGCAAAGGAACCATAAGACGGGGCTTGATGCCTCTCAAGATCTCTTGGTTGGCCCTCTCAGCTTGACCATTGGATTGAGGGTGAGCTACTGAAGATACATCCAGGCGAATATGTTCCCTTTGGCAAAACTCTTCCATCTCTCCTTTAGATAGGTTGGTGCCATTATCAGTGATGATGCTGTGTGGAAAGCCAAACCGGAAAATTACCTTTTTGATGAATTTAACCGTTGTTGCCGCATCACACTTACTCATAGGTTCTGCCACGATCCACTTTGTAAACTTGTCCACTGCTACCAACAGATGTGTTTTCTGATCTTGGGATCATTTAAAGGGTCCAACCATATCAAGCCCCCAGGTTGCAAACGGCCAAGTAATTGGAATCATCCGTAGCTCCTGCGCCGGAACATGAGCACGTCGTGAAATTTTTTGACAAGCATCCCATCTCCGGACTAGATCCTCCGCATCAGCATGAGCCGTTAACCAGTAGAACCCATGACGGAAGGCCTTGGCTACCAATGACTTTGAACCGGCGTGATGCCCACAATCTCCCTCATGTATTTCTCGAAGAATATCACAGCCTTCTTCTGATGATACACAACACTGAAATGCCCCAGAAACGCTACGGTGATGAAGCTCTCCGTTGACGATGGTCATAGATTTGGATCGCCGGATTATCTGCCTAGCCTCAACCTCATCATCCGGCAACTCTCCTCGGCTCAGGTATGCCAAGTAAGGTAGTGTCCAATCCGGAATAACATGAAGTGCTGCAACTAGCTGTGCTTCCGGATCAGGAACAGCTAGATCCTCCTCCGACGGTACCTGTACCGATGGACTGTGCAATTCATCCAAGAAGGTATTTGGTGGAACCGGTTTACGCAGAGAGCCTAGACGGCTTAATGCATCGGCCGCTTCATTTTTCCGCCGGTCTATGTGGTCTACCTGATATCCTTTGAAATATCCTGCAACCGCTTCAACTTCTCGCCTGTAAGCTGCCATGAGCGGATCTTCAGAATTCCATTTGCCAGACACCTGTTGTGACACTAGATCTGAATCACCAAAGCACTTGACCAGGCTCAAGTTCATCTCCTTAGCCATCCACAGGCCGTGAAGGAGGGCTTCATACTCAGAACATTAGTCAGAGGACATAGCAAAACTTGTCACCTCATGGGGAAGTTAACACGACTCCAGCCCCCGAGCCTTCTAATTGCCTTGAACCGTCAAAGTGGATAGTCCAGTATGTATGATCCGGCTTCTCCTCTGGTGCTTGCAATTCTGTCCAATCATTGATGAAATCTACCAGTGCTTGGGATTTAAAAGCAGTACGGGGTACATACTTCAATCCGTGTGGGCTAAGCTCAATGGCCCACTTCGCCACTCTGCCAGTGGCTTCTCTGTTCTGGATTATATCCCCCAACGGAGCTGAGCTGACAACAGTGATTGGGTGGCCCTGGAAATAGTGCTTCAGCTTCCGGTTTGCCATGAACACGCAGTATACCATCTTCGGCAAGTGCGGATACCTTTGCTTTGACTCAATGAGAACCTCACTGATGTAGTAAACCGGGCGTTGAACCGGATATTCCTTTCCTGCTTCCTTGCGTTCCACCACAATTGCCACGCTAACTGCACGGGCATTGGCGGCCACGTATAACAGCAGCGGTTCGTTGTCAACAAGAGCAGCAAGAACTGGCGGTTCTGCTAATTGCCGCATCAAATCCTCGAACGCAGTGTTTGCAACATCGCTCCATACAAACCGGTCCGTCTTTTTCAACATCTGATAAAGCGGGATCGCCTTTTCTCCCAAACGGCTGATGAATCGGCTCAATGCTGTAATCCGGCCTGCTATGCGCTGGACATCATTGATACAAGCCGGTTTGGTCAAGGATGTGATCGCCTTGATCTTCTCTGGATTAGCCTCTATTCCTCTGTTTGATACTAAGAATCCAAGGAGCTTGCCTGCTGGAACACCGAAGACGCACTTCTCCGGATTAAGCATCATCTTATAAATCCGGAGGTTGTCAAAGGTTTCTTGTAAATCCTCTATTAGCGTCTCCTCCTTCCTTGATTTCACCACAATGTCATCAACATAAGCATGGACATTCTTTCCAATCTGTCCTTTGAGACAGTTCTGTACGCAACGCTGATAAGTTGCTTGGGCACTCTTGAGCCCAAAAGGCATGGATACATAGCAGAAGGCTCCAAAGGGAGTTATGAAAGCTGTCTTCTCCTGGTCCTTGACTGCCATCTTGATTTGATGATACCCTGAGTATGCATCCAAAAAACTTAGCCGCTCACATCCTGCCGTAGCATCAATAATCTGATCAATACGGGGGAGAGCAAAAGGATCAGTTGGGCAAGCCTTGTTTAGGTCTGTGTAATCCACACACATCCTCCACGTTCCATTTTTCTTTAACACCAGAACCGGATTAGCCAACCACTCCGGATGAAACACTTCGACTATGAATCCTGCGGCCAAAAGCCTGGCCACTTCTTCACCTATAGCCTTGCGCCTTTCTTCATTGAAGTGGCGCAAATACTGCTTGACCGGTTTAAACTTTGGATCAATATTAAGACTGTACTCAACGAGTTCCCTCGGTATACCCGGCATGTCGGAATGCTTCCATGCAAAGATATCCCGGTTCTCACGGATGAACTCGATGAGCCCGCTTTCCTATTTGGGGTCTAGGTTAGCACTGATAGTGAACTGCTTGGATGAGTCTCCTGGCACAAAGTCAATCTGCTTAGTTTCCTCTACCGATTTAAATTTCAATGCTGGATCATGCTCTGTGGTTGGCTTCTTTAACGGGGACATATCCGCCGGATCAACATTGTCTTTGTAGAATTTCAACTCCTCTGTAGCACAGACTGCTTCTGCATAAGCTGCGTCTCCTTCCTCGCATTCCAATGCTATCTTACGACTTCCGTGAACCGTGATGGTTCCGTTGTGACCTGGCATTTTAAGCTGCAGATAAACATAACACGGTCTAGCCATGAAATTGGCATAAACCGGCCTTCCAAACAGAGCATGATATGGGCTTTTGATTTTCACGACCTCAAAGGTCACTGTCTCTGATCTAGAATCCTGCTCATCCCCAAAGGTGACTTCCAGATCAATTTTCCCAACTGGGTAAGCCGATTTACCTGACACCACTCCATGGAATACTGTGTTGGACTGTCTCAACTTCTTATCTGTCAACCCCATATGCCGGAAAGTCTCATAGTATAGGATGTTGATACTGCTGCCGCCGTCCATAAGTACCTTTGTGAACTTGTAGCCACCCACCTGCGGTGCCACCACTAGGGCCAACTGGCCCGGATTATCAACCAGTGGCGGGTGATCCTCTCTGCTCCACACAATGGGTTGTTCAGACCAACGTAAAAAGCGTGGCTTCGCTGGTTCAACTGCGTGTACTGCCCGCTTCGGAACCTTTTGATCTCGTTTGCACAAACTTGTGGTGAAAACATGATACTGCCCACTGCTTAGCTCCTTCGGATTACTCTGATATCCGAATTGCTGCTGCTGTTGACGCTGCTGATTGCCTTGGTCGTTGTAACCACCCTGACCATGCTGCTGGTTATGTTGATGCTGACAGTTGCTGTTGTAATTATTGTTACCGCCGTGATATGTTGACCCGGAACCATTACCCTGGTAACCCGGACCCTGAAAACCGGAACTCGAGCCGCCCCCGGGGGGTCCGTGATTATAGCTGGCTTGTTTCATGGCCTCTATCATGATCCGGTAGTCCTTCCATAAATGCTTAGCCGGGTTTCTCTCCGTACTGTGTTTAGGGCAAGGCGCGTTTAACTGCTCATCTAGATTGAAAGATACCCCCTCGCTACGCGGAGGTGGTTTACCCTTGCGGCGCTACCCGTTTCCCTGCACGTTGGTATTGGCCACAAAATCAGAGCTGCCCTCCGCTTTTCGCTTACCATTGTAACCCGTTCCTACCGGATTAGCTTGCACCGGTTTACCAGCCTTGTTCGCTTTTCCGGACTTGTCTCCGTCTGCATCTGGGTACTTGGTGTTATCAGAATCCCCGTATTTCACCAGAGCGCTCATGAGCGTGCCCAGGTCATTGCAATCGCATTTGAGCCGTCCTAATTTCAGCTTCAGAGACTCAAACCGGCAATTGTTTTCCAATGGCACTATCGCCGTACTAGGGTTGATGCTATTGGAAGAGTGCAGGCTTTCTAACACTCGCCGCACCCAACTGCTCGTGGGTTCCTGCTCTCCTTGAACACATGCTGCTAAGTCTACCACCGACATTGGCTGCTTGCACGCGTCTTTGAAATTTTTGATAAGCTGGCGACGCAACTCACCCAATGATCCGATGGAGTTAGGCGGTAGGCCTTTTAACCATGTCCGGGATGTACCCTCCAGCATCATGGTAAAGTACTTGGCGCATGCCGCTTCGTCCACATCAAGCATCTCCATAGCCATCTCATAACTTTCCACCCACGCCTCTGGGGCCAGATCTGCTGTGTAGTTGGGTACCTTGCGCGGTCCGTTGAAGTCTTTGGGTAATTTCACGCTTCGTAAAGCGGGGATGAGACACTGTACTCCAAAGGAACTTGCCGTGACTCCCGTTTCTGCAGTGGTTGGGTGAACCGGCGTCGTTTGACGGGTGTCCTCGCGGGCGGTATGTCTGGCCCGGTTTATCGCCTCTTGGGTGTGCGCTTCTGCTCCCGCCGGATTATCCTGCATGTGTCGGTGACGTCTCCGCTCGCTACTAGACACAGCCGGTTCATCCCAGTGCCTAGTGTAACTCCGGCTTGGGCGGGGGATTGAGTGAATCCTTTCCCTGCTATAAGAGTACGCCTGCTGCTGTGTCAGCGCCGTGTCCAGCAATTCCTTAGCCCGGCGTGCTTCCATCGCCATGGGGGATGTCCCCTCAATGGGTAAAGCGGCCAGTCGTGAAGCGGAGGCGACAATGTTGTCCAACGGGTTAGAATAATGACCGGGAGGGGTGGGGATGTGCGGTGTTGGCACAACTTGGCGGTTTCGCTCTGCGGCCGACGGCTGACCTGACGCGCCAGTCCCCAGGGCTCCTCCCTGGTTTACCTCTGGGTGATTGCTGGCTCCCGCTCCTGGTGTGCCAAAGAGATTTCTCGCCTCGTAAACCGGTGGTAGACGAGTTTGCTGTCTTCTGTACATTACCTCCTCCGCAGAAGTCTGATCCACCCTGAGCCGGAAAGCTTGGGACTCTAGCTCTGCTTGCCTCGTAGCCATCCTGGCTTTCTCCACGTCCAGATCCCATTTAGCCTGCTCAATCCGGCTGTTCAGCTGAAGGATCTCCGCATCATGTTGCGCCTTGTTGGCAGGGGCCACTTTTGCTGTTGCGAGTGCCGTCAATTCTCCGACCAAGGTGGATAGGGCGTCAGAGGGCGACGGGGTTTGGTTGCCTGCCCCAGCACCCGCTACCTCTGAGGTGAACGCCCCGGTCATCGAGGGCTGCTGCGCAGGCTATGATCCGGCCATGAAAACAGCCACCCGGTTTCGCGGATCAAAGGGGTCCGGAATACTATCACCATCGGACACACCCTCAGATCGGTCGTCCTGCAACAGATACAAAGATTCGGTCTCTCCGAATGAAGATTCACCGTCAGAGTAGACAACTATCTCGCCACCAGAATCCGTCCTCGGCTTGGACTCCATCTATCGCTCCAACGAAAACACGCTTCACGGCGGGCTGAATCCGGGTCGATCTCGCACGCTGAGCCGGCTCGACGATGTTGGGGAAGATGTCCGGCCCAGGTCCCGGTTCGCCGATCTTGCCGATGAAGACGTGGATGACGCCGAAGGGGGCCCGGTACCCGTATTCAATTGAATCGGCCTCGGGGCCCCAGCCTGCATCATCGATGTAGATTCGGCCACGACGACTCTTGGTCATCTGGCCAACCGCGTGACCCTTGAGTCCTTCAAAGCTGCCCTTCAAGAACTCGAAACCATCATGCGATAGCCCCACGGTGGGCGCCAACTATCGTTGAATTGGCATGGTAGATGTCCCGTTTAGAGGACTTAGGTGTGAGGCCATCGCACGGGTTAGCTTGAAGAGGTTAAAAGCACACATAGGACACAGAGGGTTTATACTAGTTCAGCCCCTTCGATGAAGGTAAAAGCCTACGTCTAGTTTGGTGTGGTATTGCTTATGCGTCGATGAACAGGGAGCGAATCACTTGCGTGTGTCTCGAGCTGTTATTTCTTGTCCTTGAACCGTCGCCGGGTCGTCCCTTTATATAAGAGGCGACGCCCGGTCCGGTTTACAGAGTCCCGAGGTCGGCTCATAAACGTGTCTGCCTCAGTCTTTGCTCTTTCTATCTTACATCCCAAGTTACATGATATGACGGTTTACAAACTGTAGGCCTTACACATGGGCCCTAAACCTCTATGGGATGTAACCTTTTGTACATATTCTACCGGGCTTGTGATAATACAACTATGCCAGTGTAATCCGGATCTTCCTGGCCGGTTTATACCTGCTAGTAATATCCCTGACAGTTTGCTTGACCAATTCTCTGTATGGCTATTTGTTGAAATCGGTCTCACCGAGTTCATGCAATCGACACCACCGAGATGAGGTCTTGCCCTAGCCCTAGCACATCGGTCCCACCAAGTTGATCATATCGGTCCCACGGAGATTCCTAACGTTCACATTTTGAACTCCTTCGGTCACACCGAGTTGACCTATTCGGTTTGACCAAATTGCGTCAAATGTGTGTAACGGTTGGATTTTGTGTGGAGGCTATATATACCCCTCCACCCCCATCTCCATTTGTGAGAGAACCATCAAAACGTGCCTACACTTCCTCTACACATTTTCTACGAGAGAACCACCTGCTCATGTGTTGAGACCAAGATATACCAATCCTACGACAAGAATCTTGATCTCTAGCCTTCCCCAAGTTGTTTTCCACTCAAATCATCTTTCCACCATATCCATATCTGTGTGAGAGAGTCGAGTGTTGGGGAGACTATCACTTGAAGCACAAGAGCAAGGAGTTCATCATCAACACACCATTTATTACCTTTTGGAGAGTGGTGTCTCCTAGATTGGTTAGGTGTCACTTGGGAGCCTCCAATAAGATTGTGGAGTTGAACCAAGGAGTTTGTGAGGGCAAGGAGATCGCCTACTTTGTGAAGCTCTACCCGAGTGAGGCAAGTCCTTTGTGGGCGATGGTCATGGTGGAATAGACAAGGTTGCTTCTTCGTGGACCCTTCGTGGGTGGAGCCCTCCATGGACTCGCGTAGCTGTTACCCTTCGTGGGTTGAAGTCTCCATCAACGTGGATGTACGATAGCACCACCTATTGGAACCACGCCAAAAATCTCTGTGTCTCCATTGTGTTTGCACTCTCCAAACCTGTCCCTTTACCATCATATGCAATGCTTTTACTTTCCGCTGCCACACTCTTATAATTGCGTGTGTAGGTTGGTTACTTGACTTGTCCTAATTGCTAAAATTTGCCAACACTTAAAGTGGGTAAAAGGCTAGATTTTTATTTGCTTAAGTAGTCTAATCACCCCCCTCTAGACCTACTTTCGATCCTACAATTGGTATCGGAGCTTCGATCTCAATTTGCCTTGATTTCCATAGATTTGGTGATCGTAGCCTTGGTTTCAAAACCTAGGAGAGTATGGTGTCTAGCGGGGGAGGTTATCACTGTAGAGGTCCTTACTTTGATGGTACTAATTTTGCTAGTTGGAAACATAAGATGAAAATGCATATTCTTGGACATAACCCCGCCGTTTGGGCTATTGTGCGAATTGGTTTGGAAGGTGGATACTTCGAGGATGGAAAAGAACCGGATCATGAAGCGTCCGCGAAAGAATTGAAGATGTTGTAATACAATGCTCAAGCTTGCGATATTCTTTTCAAAGGATTATGCCCTGAAGAATTCAACAAAATCAGCCGTCTTGAGAATGCAAAGGAAATTTGGGATACTTTGGTTGATATGCATGAAGGTACCGAGTCCATCAAGGAATCCAAGTTGGATGTGCTTCCAAGTCAACTTTATAAGTTCAAGATGAAGGATGGTGAGGGAGTCGCTGAAATGTACTCTAGGCTTGCTCTCATCACAAATGAGATTGCCGGCTTAGGAAGCGAAGAGATGTCCGACAAATTAATCATAAACAAGATCCTAAGAGCCATGGATAGAAAATATGACACTGTGTGCACTTTGATCCAAATGATGCCCAACTACAAAGATCTCAAGCCAACGGAAGTCAGTCGTAGAATTGTTGCTCATGAGATGTCACTCAAGGATAAGGAAGAGCTTGACAACAAGTATAGTGGTGCTTACAAAGCCTCATGTGATGCTCCTACCACATCAAGTGAGAAACAAGTCTTGAATGAAGAATTGAGCTTAATGGTGAAGAACTCGAAAAAATTCTACAAGAATAGAAGCAAAGAGAGAAGTTCCAAGTCAAGGTCCTACAATGACAAAAGATCTTCTAGTCGTGATCACAATTGCTACAATAGTGGATCAAATGAGTGTACGACTCCGTACAAGAGAAGATAAGATTCTCCCAAAAGAAGTAAAAGAGATAAATCACCACCAAGAGAGAGAAGGAGTAGAGATGATCGTTATGAATGAAGACCCTCTCGTGGAAGCAAGGATTCTGAAAGGAAGGACAAATCATCAAGGAGCTACACAAGACAAAGACATCAAGCTCATGTTGGTGAATGGGTATACGGTTCCGACTCCGATGACTACTCCGAGATAAGCTATCACTCCGACTCTGAAGATACTCAAGGTGAAGGTGTTGCCGGAATTGCTCTTGTGTCATCCAACTCCTACAATATATTTGACTCACCTAATGGAGGAATTGGAAGATGCTTCATGGCTAAAGGCCCTGACTTATCGCAACCCGAATATCTTGATTTGAATAGTGATGAAGATGATTTGCTAGGAGATGATGATTTACTTGTTGGTAGCTCTAGTGATGTATTATGAAATTGCTATTAATCATGCTAATCAAGATGAAACGAATGATAATGATAAGAAGGAGATTGAGTGTCTAACTAAAGAACTAAACACTCTTAAGTTAGCTCATGAAACTACCTTATAAGATCATCGAGAACTTTTGAAAACTCATGAGAAGCTACGCTTCGAGAAGCTCAACTTAGAGCAATAGCATGGGTTCTTAAAGGCAATCAATGATGATCTTCGAAAGAAAAGTTCTTCTTACATTGCCAAGCATTTACTCTTGTCTACTTATATGCCTCAAGTAAAATCTAGCAATAAGAACAAGAAATATTCTTCCTCTAGTAGTAACAATAATCATGTTAAATCCAGTATTGTTGCTTCTAGTAGTTCTCTTGATTCCACAAAAGATTCTCTTAGCCAAGTTACACTTGAGAAAGAAAATAGCTTATTGAAGGGAATTATAGAGAAAGGTGTTTATAAGAGTCTTGCTAGGAATAAGCAATTTGAGGAAATTGTACGCAAGCAAGGAAGGTACCAGAAGAATCAAGGTGTTGGTTTTGAACGAAAATTCAATGCCAATGGAGTTGAGTGCGAAGAAGATCAATACCCCAAGACAAAGTTTGTTCCTCAACAAGAGAAGTATGACCCCACTTCCTTCAAGGGAACACAAACTCAAGATGATCTTCCACCACAAGACCACAAGCAAAAAGGAAAGGACAAGCTTCAAGAAGAGATTGACTCATTTGAACAAGCTCCTAAGGCCTTGGTCAAGTGGGTTCCCAAGACTACTTCAAGTTCTACTTCATAAAGTACAACTACAACTCTGAGGATTCCCATCAAGTTGATGTGGATCCCAAAGAAGAGGAACTAGAGAGTTCTTGAGGGTGACTCCACCAACATATTTCACTCATATTATTTTTGGCAAGGACAAGTGCAATGAACTTCCATATCTTGGACTAGTTCAAGGAGTCACAAACCCTCTTGTTGGTAAGACAAGGGACAAGGTAATCTAATGCTTTCATGGACATCATTATGTGTGTGCTTCACTCTATGTCTATGGATATCCCTGTATGTTCCTTGTGGGACCAACCCATGTAGGTATTGAAAGTGCAACTCACTCCAATGGATTGCTCCAAATGATCTCCATCAACATTGAGAATCGACATCTTCAACATCCACATGAAGTCATCATCAACAAAACCCAAGGATAGTTCACCCCTCTAAGGGGGGATATCACATCTAGGGGGAACTTTACTCTTAGAATTGAGCTAAAGCAACTCTAATGATGTGAACACAACAATGCTTTATGTAAAAGTGGCAACCCCCTTGTGCTTAAATGATGAGTATGACCTATGATCAAATGTTCTAATTTAACTCTTAAGTCTATATACTCATATACAAATGACCTAGTCGTCACCAATTTCTTGATAGATGCTTGAGTGCTTGTGCATGCTATGCCACATGTTTTATTTGCCATCTTATTGCGTGAGCATGTTGGTTGCATATTTTTCTCCATTTGAGGACATCCATTTGTTGCTTTGATTGTTTGCCTTTTTATTTTGCCAAATGGATGTACAAGAATGTGACACCCCGAGACCGGTGCGCCAAGTGTCTGTCAGCTATTCGTCGTCGTGGCCATGTCATCTGCTTGCATGTTGCATCGTTGCCTTGTCATCATGTGTGTTGCATCCTCATGTTTTCAAAACTTGCATCTGTCCGAGTCCGCCCGTCCTTTCCGTTGTCCGTTCTGAGCCCACACACATTTGCACGTGCCCGCGGCGCCTCCGAATATTTATTTTAATAGTGGCCGAAAAATGTTCTCGGAATGGGTTGAAACCTGGCGTGTGGTCTTATTATAGCATAGGTAGACCGCCTGTCAAGTTTCGTCATGTTCGGAGTTCGTTTGATAACCCAACTGTTAACCGTGTTAACTATCAAAGCCCCTTCTCTTTTGGCCCAGCACCCCCTTTCACAACAGCTCCCAAGCCCATCCTTACCCCCCTCCATGCTCTCGGTCGTCGGATCAGGATCGCGTGGCCGAAAACCGCTCCTCATTTGGACACTCCTAGCTCCCTCTACCTATAAATATGTGTCTCCCTCGTATTTTTCTCCCAGATCATACCCTAGCCCCGCTCCCCACGCGCCGCCGGACATGTCCGCCCGCCGCCGGACATGTCCACCCCGCCAGCCACGTCGCCGGACCAATAGACGCACTACACGTCAGCTCCGCCGCCGCCCGCGCCCAACCGCAGAGCGCCACGTCGCCCACGCCCTGCCTCTCTCTCCTCCCTCCACCGTCGCGGCCCGCGGGGCCCGAGCCAGGCCCGCCCGGCCCGGCCGCCGCCACCGCGCCAGACCGAGCACCCGGCCCGAGCCACCGTCCCCGCGGCCTCCCCACGCCTCCCCGCCGCCACGTCGAGCTCTCCGCCCGCCAGCTCCTCGCCGGACCTCACCGCGGCTACCGCCACCGCCGCCTTCCTCGCAGGCGGCCACCACAGAATGATCATTGTGATATGCTCTTCACTTTGTTCCATTGTGGCATGCTTGTTTGGGATCATCTTGATGCCCTAACCTCTGTTGAAAGAGTGCTACATGTTTAAAACTGTGGTTACCTGTAATTTTGTTGCATACTTGTGTTGCTTGTAACTTTGTGCATGTTGGTCCAAATGGAGCATATGATATGTCAAAATGTTCATCGTGAAGTTCTCTACATGATGGTTGTTGTAGCATTCATGTTAGGTGCCATATTGCCATTTTAATCTCTGTTGCAAAAGTGCATGTGGCTGTTAAGTACTCAAACTTGTTATGAGATGCTGATTTGACTTGCTCATTGCTATTGATGTGTTTGTCTTCATGCCACATGTCTATATGTTTTAGAAGCACATTCATATGGTCTTTGCTGTGGTGCAATCCACTTTCCATGATATGCCTTTAGGTGACTTAAACAAGCTTGTAAACATGCCATGCCAATATTGTTGTTGTTTTATACTTAGTGAAAAAACTGCTAAGTCTGGAATCTGTTAAACCTGATGCTATGTTTGCTAGATGCATCCATGCATATTCTAGTATGCCCAATGATCATGTCTTGTTGTCCACGTTATTTTCTATCCATTCATGCCCTTGTTTGCATATTTGGCCTGCTGTAGCTTAATTATTTCCTGCTCTCAAGTTGCTATAAATTTTACCTGTCAGCATGTTATCAACATGTTCAATTTAGTGGAGCTTGTTGTTATTGATCCATGCCTCCTATGGAGTTGCTCCAATGGAGTTGTTTGATTTATGCTATGTCTACTACATGTCCATGATCTTTATATACTTGGTAGAGTTGATATGCTTGTTGTTTTGTGCCTCCGAAGGCAGCATCGTGATGATGTTTTTGCCTTCCCAGATTTTGGCTAAGTCTGGATAAATTTATTGCAACTTGCCATGCTTGTTTAATTGTGTTCCAGCAAGTTTTTTTGGTGTGCTCGAATTTCATAATTCTTAAGTATCATGTCTATATCTCATCCATGCCTCTTGTTATCATTTTTGGGTGATGTAGCTTATATTTACCTTGCTCCAAAGTTGCTATGTTGCTGTTTTGGGACAGCTTGTTGTTAATCTTGTTTCATGTGTATGTGTTGATCCGTTGCTCCATTTTGAGCGTGATATATATAAAACTTGTGTGATTTTTTATGTAGAAGCATAATATCATGTTGTTTTTATGCTTGGAGTGTGTTTGCTTGATGTTTGGGTGTATCTTGCACCGTTGCCTTGCTTGTCTTGTTTTGCTCATATCTTCTAGGCCGTAGCTCCGAATTAAACAAACTTTATATGAAACTTGACTAGAATTTCGTTTATATCATCATGGTGCATGTTAACTTGCCATTTAACAACTTTAACTTAAGGTTTGTTCAGATCTGGACCAATTTTGAAATATGCATATGAGGACTTACTGGAATTGCCTTAGGTTGATTCCGGCCTCATTTAAACTTGTTGGTTTGTGTTGTTCTTGTGTGCTTCATCCCTTGCCATGTATTGCATCATATAGACTTGTCTTGCATCATACTTGGTTGAGCTTCTTGTCATGTTCTTGAGTGGTGTGTTTACCATGTTGTGTGCTTTCTTCTCGCTAATACTTTTCCGTTGCGATCGTGAGGATTCGTTCGTCTACACGTGGTTCGTCTTCGAGGCTTCTTCTTCGTCTTCTTCATGGATCCGTTTTTCTTCCTTGTGGGATCTCAGGCAAGAGGACCACCACCTTGGATACCTTTACAATCATTGCCATGGTAGCTGTCTCGATGCTATCGTTATATGTCGCGCTACCCATCATTATTGTCAGCCCCTCTCCTTGTTGCCATGAAACCTCTAACCTTTGACACCTTCCTAGCAAAACCATTGTTTGTCCATGTTACCCGCTTGCTCAGCCCCTCTTATAGAGTTGTAGTTGCAGGTGAAGATGAAGTTCGTTCCATGTTGGAACTTGTTGTTGGAATATCACAATATCTACTATTATTATTAACACACCTATATACTTGGCAATGGGTGGAAGGCTTGGCCTTTTGCTCGGTGTTTTGTTCCACTCATGCCACCTTAGGAGCCGATAAACCGGCGTTATGTTCCTTGATTTTGCGTTCCTTACACGGTTGGGTATATGGGGACCCCTTGACAGTTTGTCTTTGAATAAAACTCCTCCAGCAAGGCCCAACATTGGTTTTTAATTTGCCTAATAATAACAACTTAATTAATTAATTAAATTGCATAGGGGGTCGCGTCCCCGAGGATTCTTTCAACATAACAGGGGGGCCAGTGCTGATGGTGTTAGTCCCAAACGGGGAGACTGCGGGGCCGCCACGAGGAAACTCGAGGTATTTGGCTCCCGTAGGATCACCTATCCGGTTGTGGCCTGAGACGAGATACGCGTGACTACTATCAGGGTGTCGGCACGTCGGGAGGTCTTGCTGGACTTGTGTTACCATTGTCGAAATGTCTTGTGCACCGGGAATTCCGAGTCTGATCGAGCCTTCCCTAAGATAAGGGGTAATATTATTATTATCTCTGCTGATCGTGAGAGATTGTGATGGGCTAAGATGGGACACCCCTGCAGGGTTATGATCTTTCGAAAGCCGTGCCCGCGGTTATGTGGCAGATTGGAGTTTGTTAATGTCCGGTTGTAGAAAACTTGACAGAGGATCCGAGATAAAACACACAACTGTATGAGTAACCGTGACTGTCTCTTTTCACTTTGAGAAGAGAACACGGTGGGGTTATGTTTGACTCGTAGGTAGTTCCGGATCTTTAGCGATCACTACTAGTTTGCGACTGTTTTGCGTAGATGCTCATCTTATTCTTGTACTCGTATGTTAGCCACCATATATTTCTTAGCCGCTGCTGTAACCTCACCACTTAACATCTTCCTACCCTTTAAGCTTTGCTAGTCTTGATACCCATGGTTATGGGATTGTTGAGTCCTCGTGGCTCACAGATACTACAACAACAGTTGCAGGTGCAGGTTTCCGATGACTTGATGCGAGAGCGATGTTACCTTTTGTTGGAGTTCTTTCTTCTTCCTCTTCTCCAGTCTTGGGCTAGGTTCCTAGTCGGCAGCCTGGGATAGCAGATGGATGTCGTTGTGCTTTTCATGTTTGCATCCGTAGTCGGATGCCTTGTAATTATGTTGTTGTATTCATGTGACTTGTATGTATTGTTGTATCCCCATGTATTTATGTAATGGTACGATGTAATGATATCCATCTTGCTAAGCGCCTGAGATGCGGTTGTGCACCAATCACGTAAGTGTCACGTGATCGGGATAGAATCGCATCTTGGGCCTGACAAGTTGGTATCAGAGCCTCGACCGACCATAGGAGCCCCCTTGATTGATTGTAGTTTTGCCATTGTCGAGTCTAGCAGAAAACTTTTCAGAGTCTAGTTATATCAGAGAGTAGGAATTATTTTTACTCCTCAGTCCCTTCGTCGCTCTGGTGAGGAATCTTGACGTAGGTGTTCTGAATTACTCCTCTTCCCCTTCAAATTTTTTTTAGGATCACGTGGTTAGTTTTCGTTCGTTGCGTTGTCAGTTCTTTCATCTGGTGCATCTCTCATGAAGTGGATTCAACCCTCTTCTTCTTTGCAAGTTCAACCTCAGTTCTTTTCAACCGACGGTGTTTCCCCGTCCGATGTGGTCTTTTCTTTTCCCACCCGCCCACCCTTAATCGAGTATCCATCCGACTCGTGTGAATCCTTTGCATTCTTTCCTTAGTTATTTCAACCGGTGAATTCTTGTCTAACTCGTCATCATTCTTCTCTTTTCTTATTCGATGAATTCTCCTCTCGTTTGATATTCTTCACCTCTTCTCCTTTTCCGGTGGATTCAACTCAAGTATTCGGTGTTGTTCATACTCTTTTCCCTCGGCTCAGATGTTTCCTCTTGCTCGTTGCCTCTCACCATTTAATTATCCGGAGTTCTGCAGGCATCTCAGGAGATTCATATGTTTTCCAATTATTAGAGGTTGTCACCTCATTCAAGTCATTCAATCGATCCGGCACACCATCTCCTTTTCAATCCTTTCCAACGGTGTTTCTCTTCGGTGGGCTCATAACCCACAGGTCTTTTTCCAGGATCTTACGTGACTCTTCTAATTTCCCTGAGTGTTCCGAAATTCTTTCAAGTGTGACATAAGTATGGATTCCATCAGTCACGTGCCCTCTCCAAGATCGTTTGCAAATTCTTTTCATGAGTGGTTCAACCTTTTCCTATTTCATTCTTCCGGAGTATCTCGATATATTTGATGGTATTTCTCGTCATCATCCGAAGACCGAAGTAGAGTTTCCTCTAAATCTTGCCCGTTCTCTCGGAGATTCGTGCTTCTAGCTTAATGCTATCCTCTCGAATTATTCCGTTTGTCATAAATTCTTTTCCTTACCATCCGGAGTATTTAATGAATTCTTTTCATTGTGTTCCTCCGAAGGCCATCATTTCAGAAGATTTCTTCGTTCTCAGTTTTCAACTTCGTCCTCCAAATATTCTTCATCGATGCCTCTTCGTTCGTCTCACATTTGTCCGGTGCTTCGTTCAAGTATTCTTTAATCATTTCATGATCTCTTCGTTCTCGTCATTCAAAATTCCCAAGTGCTTTATTCTTCTCGATGATGCATTATGTATTCTTCTTTAATTTTAATTCTTCCCGGTGGCTTGTTCTTTTCTTCACATGGTTTCAATTCTCTTACGGTGGTTCGCTCAAGAGTTCTTTTTCCGGTGCTATCATATCAATCCATTCTTTTTTTATTCCAATCCTTCTGGTGTTTCATGAAGTTTTTCGCAAGTTAGCGATAAATCCCTCTTTAATCATTTCAATGCGAATAAGTGGTATGCAATCCATTGCTTCTCATCAATTTAATTGGTGGAGGATAAGCATAACATAATTCTTATTTTTTCATCAAGTTGAGTAATCCCTTCCTTCGGAGTTTATTCTTGACGAATAAATTCTAGTTCCAAGAGTTTTCATCTTTTCTTTTCTGGAGTTCAAAGTTTCCTCGGCCATCTCGTGGGTACCCCCGTCTAAATCATCGCAAGGCTTTAATCCTATTCTTTTGATCATTCAATTATATCTCATCATCCTTTTGTTACCGAAGTTCTTCACGGCGGTTCTTTCATGATTTAATTCATTCTTCAAGTATTCATCATATTCTTTTGAATCAAGCGCAAGCATTCTTATTCTTGCCTCTCGAGTGGAATTAATTCTCCGTATTCTCTGGAATGGAGTTTTGCATTTCTTCCTTCATCTCATCTCTTCTATCTTTGGTAGTGGCAGAGATTCACCTCAAGTTTCGAGATGATTTTATTAAGTCCACAACAAGCTTATTCTTTTGTTGTTGATCATCTCAACAACTCCGTTCAAGTCTTCCTCTCATAAATTCTCATTCATGTCACTCGTGCTCAAAGTTGTATTCTTCTTCTCCATTCTTTTAATTCAATTATTTCAATTCTTCCGCAGGTGTTGTGTTGTTGCTCTCGTCGAGTATCTTTTCATATTTTCAAGTTCTTGTTCTATTCCGTTCTTGCTCAACCGATGTGCTTTTTCTTTCATTTTCAGCCGGAGTGCTGCCCGAATTCCTTCATTTGAATTCCTTTCTATCTCTTATTAACCGGAGTGGTTTCAAATTCATTCTTGTTCCTTCAGCTCTTGCTTCATATCCTTCAACCTTTTGGTTCTCGTCGTATCCCTTGTTCCTCTTGTCTAACGAAATCTTTGCAACTTCGTTCTTCTTCGTCGTGTTCATTCTTTCAAGTTGTTCAACCCCTCGAGGTTCTTTGGTTTCACTCTTTTGTCCTCGAAGAACTTTGTTCTTGTTTTTCTCTTCCGTCTTGTTCCTAAGATCTCGGGACGAGATCTCTTGTTAGTAGGGGAGTGTTGTGACACCTCGAGACCGGTGCGCCAGGTGTCGGTCAGCTATTCGTCATCGTGGCCATGTCATCTGCTTGCGTGTTGCATCGTTGCCTTGCCATCGTGTGTGTTGCATCCTCATGTTTTCAAAACTTGAATCCATCCGAGTCCGCCCGTCCTTTCCGTTGTCCGTTCTGAGCCCAGACACACTTGCACGCGCCCGCGGCACCTCCGAATATTTATTTTAGTAGTGGCCGAAAATGTTCTCGGAATGGGTTGAAACTTGGCATGTGGTCTTATTATAGCATAGGTAGACCGCCTTTCAAGTTTCGTCGTGTTCAGAATTCGTTTGATAACCCAACGATTAACCGTGTTAACCGCCGAAGCCCCTTCTCTTTTGGCCCAGCACCCCCTTTCACAACAGCCCCCAAGCCCATCTTAACCCCCTCCATGCTCTCGCTCGTCGGATCAGGATCGCGTGGCCGAAAACCGCTCCACATTTGGACACTCCTAGCTCCCTCTACCTATAAATATGTGTCTCCCTCGTATTTTTCTCGCAGATCAAACCCTAGCCCCGCTCCCCTCGCGCCGCCGGACATGTCCGCCTGCCACCGGACATGTCCACCCCGCCAGCCACATCGCCGGACCAATAGGCGCACGACACGCCAGCTTTGCTGCCGCCCGCGCCCAACCGCAGAGCGCCACGTCGCCTGCGCCCCGCCTCTCTTCCCTCCCTCCACCGTCGTGGCCCACGGGGCCCGAGCCAGGCCCGCACGGCCCGGCCGCCGCCGCCGCGCCAGACCGAGCGCCCGGCCAAAACCGCCATGCCTGCGGCCTCCCCACGCCTCCCCTCCGCCACGTCGAGCTCGCCGCCCGCCACCGCCGCCTTCCTCGCCGGCGGCCACCACAGCAAGCAGCCGCCGTCGCCAGATCCGGGGAGCCCATGCCCGGATCTATCCATGCCCATCGGTCCCGGCCTCGCCGGCCACCGGACGCTGCCACCCTCGCCGGAGAATGAGGCGCCGCCGCCGCCGGCTGCCATGGCCAGTTAGGCCCTGCTCGGGAGGAGCACGAGCGCCCGCCTCCCGTTCTCACCGTGTGGGCCGCGCCGGGCCCAGTGCCCCGGCCACGTTGCCCGGCCTCATGGGCCGGTCCACCTGTCTCCATCGGCGAGCCGCCTCTCTGCTCCGGGCCGAAGCCCACGAGGTGAAGGCCACATCCCACTTTTGCCCTGTTTTTTCTACTAAGTCCTCAGAAAATCATGATATATGTGCATGTTTGCATGACTGTAACTTTTTGTGTGCTTATCCAAATTGGGTGAAGAATATGTCAGAATGATTGTTGTGATATGCTCTTCACTTTGTTACATTGTGGCATGCTTGTTTGGGATCATCTTGATGGCCTAATCTCTGTTGCAAGAGTGCTACATGTTTAAAACTACTGTTACGTGTAATTTTGTTGCATACTTGTGATGCTTGTAACTTTGTGCATGTTGGTCCAAATGGAGCATATGATATGTCAAAATGTTCATCGTGAAGTGCTCTACATGATGGTTGCTGTCGCATTCATGTTAGGTGCCATATTGCCATGTTAATCTCTTCTGCAAAAGTGCATGTGGCTGTTAAGTGCTGAAACTTGTTATGAGATGCTGATTTGACTTGCTCATTGCTATTGATGTGTTTGTCTTCATGCCACATGTCTATATGTTTTAGAAGAACATTCATATGGTCTTTTCTGTGGTGCAATCCACTTTCCATGATATGCCTTGACGTGACTTAAACAAGCTTGTAAACATGCCATGCCAATGTTGCTGTTTTATACTTGGTGAAAAAACTGCTAAGTCTGGAATCTGTTAAACCTGATGCTATGTTTGCTTGATGCCTCACTCGAATCCATGCATGTTGTAGTATGCCCAATGATCATGTCTTGTTGTCCATGTTATTTTCTATCCATTCATTCCCTTGTTTGCATATTTGGCATGTTGTAGCTTATTTATTTCTTGCTCTCAAGTTGCTATAAATTTTACCTGTCAGCCTGTTATCAGCATGTTCAATTTGGTGGACTTGTTGTTATTGATCCATGCCTCCTATGGAGTTGCTCCAATGGAGTTGTTTGATGTATGCTATGTCTACTACATGTCCATGATCTTTATATACTTGGTAGATGTAATGCCCCGGATGTAACACTTTCCCCTTTGGATATATATAAACTTTGGCTTCATCAGTTCCATTCCGGGTTCTTCGTCTTTTCGGGTTTTTGTCGTTTTGTCGTGTGCGTGTGTGCAATCATCCATGTCATGTTGACATGTGCATTGCATTGCATTGTGTCTCGTTTGCATCCGGTCCCACTAGTCTCTTCCCGTTGTCCGTTTCGAGTTCCGACGCTCTCACACGTGCACGTGGCTTCCCGGAGTCCTTCTTTCGTGTTTGGCCGTGTAACGTTTCCGGAATGGAGTGAGACTTGTCGTGCGATGTTGTTTTGATACGCGTAACCCGCCTGTCAAGTTTTGTCGCGTTTGGAGTTCATTTGGTACTCCAACGGGTATCCTCGTGGGCTAAAAGTACCTCCTCTTTGAGGCCCAGAACCCCCCTCCAACAGCCCAATAACCCAGCTCAAACCCTTCCCATCATCTAGGCCGTTCAATTGTGATCGCGTGGCCGAAAACCGCTCCTCATTTGGACTCTCCTAGCTCCTTGTGCCTATATAAAAGTCCACCTCCTCCAATTTTGCGTCCAAAACCCTAGTGCTTCCACCGCCGCCGCACAGTGCTTCCACCGCCGCCGCGCGGGCCCGCAGGCCCAGCGCCGGCCCGCAGCGCCGCCGATCTGGGCCAGATCCCCCGCCGCGCCAGCCTTCGTCCCCGCCGCCTCCGGCCCCTCGACCACCGCGCCGCCACCCGCTGGCGGCCGGAGGGCCGTCCGCCGCCGCCGTTGCAAGCTCCCGCCGGCCAGGAGGGCTCGCCGCCACCCAAGCCGAAGCACTCACCGACTGCCGCCGCCCTTGCAGCTTCTAGGCGCCGCCGGGCCCCTCGTCGCCGGGCCTCCCGCCGGCCGGTTGCCGCGCCGCCCCGGCCTCCCGTCCTCCCGCCGCTGGCCGCCTCGAAGGGAGCCGCCGCCCGATCTGGATCCAGCCGATCTGGGGCTGAAACCATAACGGGTTCGATCCAGACCCGTTTGACCCGGCGCCCGCGACCCGTTGACCCGCGAGAGGTTGACCCCTGTTATTTGTGCTAAGTCCTTTTAGTTTGTTGTCTGATGCATTTTTGTGATGAGGATATCTTTTACTGTGCTTGTTCGATATGTGCATATGATATGTCAAAATGATCGTGGTGACATATACTATGTTTTGTTCCATTGTGTCATGCATGTTTGAGTCCATCTAGATGTCTTAATCTTCATGGGAAGAGTGCTACTGGTTATAAACTGCTGCTATTAGTTGTTTTCATGCCATGTTTGAGATGTGATAACTTGATGCATGTTTATCCAAATGAAGCAAATGATACGTCCACAGGTTCATCATGAGATGCTCTACATGTTGGTTGCTTTAGCTTGCATGATAGAATTCTATTACCATGTTTATCTCCTTTGCAAAAGTGCATGTGGCTGTTAGGTTCTTAAACTTGTTACGAGATGCCTAGTTGAGGAGCTCGTTGCTATTGATGTGGTTGTCCCCTTGTTGCATGCTTATATGTTTTGGATTCCCCATCATGTGTACTTTGCTGTGGTGCAAACCACTTGCCATGTTATGCTTTGAGGTGACTTAAACTTGCTCACAAACATGCCATGATAATATTACTGTTTTAACACTTAGTGAAATTTCACTAAGTCTAGGATTTGTAATATCCGGATGCTATGTTTGCTTATTGTTCTAGGCAAATCCATGTTAGTTTTGGAGTGACTATTGATGATTCCTTGTTGTATATGTTGTTGGCTATCCATTCATGCCCTCACATGCTCATTTGGGTGGCTGTAGCATCTTTAACTTTTCCTCCCAAGTTGCTATAAAATACTGCTGTCAGGTTTTGTTGTCATGTTCAAAATGTTGTAGCTTGTTGCTATTGATCCATGTCTCCTATGGAGATGCCCCAATGGAGTTGTTTGCTGTAGGATATGTCTACTTCATGTCCATGCTTCTTTTCATGATGTTTGAGTGCTGTAGAGTATATATTTCTTGCTCCGAAGTTGCTATGTGGCTGTTAATTTCAGCTTTGCATTGTTTCTTGTTTTGGGTGTATCTTTTAGCCCGTTGCTCCGTTTTGAGCAAGTCGTATATGAAATTTGTGTGGTTTTGCATGTAGATTCATAATATCCTCTTGTTAACATGTTTTGAAGTATCTTACTTGCTGCATATTGTCATGTTCCTTGTGCTGTATCTCTGTGTTTCCTATGTTGTCTTGCTGTGCATCCTAAGTGCATCTGCAGTGCTTCCTTAGTGCATCAGCCATGCATCCTGTAGTTTGCGCATTGCATCTTGTTTGATTTCGTGTCTCGTATGTTCTTGTGTTGAGTAGAGCCGGAAGCCGAGAATGAGTACGAGAACGAGGTTACTACCGAGGTTGAGAACGAGGAGCCCTCTTACGATCCCATCGACGACTCAACAGGCAAGATGACCTGACCCAGATATCATTACTATCCTTGCCTATTGCTAGAAGTCTCGCTCTTTAGCTTATTGCCTCGATGCCCATGTTTGTCTGTCAGCCTCCTATTGTAACCATGAATCTGTTTAACCACCCAACCTATGCAAACCTTTGATTGGCTACGTAGGCATCGCTCAGCCCCTCTTATAGCATTGCTAGTTGCAGGAGAAGACTTGAAGATTCGTGCTTCATGTTGAAGCTTGTTGGGATATCACACTATATAAACTCTTAACTGAAATCATCTATATATTGGTAATGGGTGGAAGGCTAAGCCTTTTGCTTGGTGATTTGTTCCACTCATGCCGCCCTAGGAACCGTATAAACCGGTGTTATGTTTCTTTATTTGCGTTCCTCACACGGTTGGGGTTATGGGACCCCCTCGATAAACCGCTTAGCGCTAAGTCTTTTCCAGCAAGTCCCAACTTTGGTACTATTTGCCTAAACAACTTAAAACTTGCATAGGGAGTAATTAACCCTCTTCTTAATCAACAACCCCGGGCCAGTGCTCCACATGACTGTTGGTCCAAATTGGGCGTGCTGCGGGGCCACCTCGAGGAAACTCAATGTCTGGTAAAAACCCGTAGCTTGTCCCATCCGATCGTGGCCTGAGACGAGATATGTGCAGCTACTATCAGGGTGTCGGCACGCCGGGAGGATTTGCTGGATTAGTCTTACCTTAGTCGGAGTATCTTGAGCACGGGATTCCGAGGATACTCGGGCCTTCCCACCTTGGAGTTGCGACTCCGCGGATCGTGGGCTTGTCATGGGCCAAGTTGGAACACCCCTGCAGGGATTTGAACTTTCGAAAGCCGTGCCCGCAGTTATGTGGTAGATGGGAATTTGTTAATATCCGGTCGTAGAAAACTTGACACCATGTTCAGAACACACTACCAGCGTGAGTACCGTGACGGTCATTTTCCGAAAGGGGTTTGGGAAGTGAACACGGTGGGGTTATGTTTGACGTGCTTAGTTAGGATCACATCGTGATCACCTTGTCGTCCGAGGCACTTCTCTTCTCGCTCTTCTTACGTAAGTTAGTGCTAGTGCTGCTGCAACCTCTTGTTCTTTCTTCAGCCTTGTTCCACACCCAAGGCTTGGATAGTTGTGTTACCCGGGAACGGGATTGCTGAGTCCTCTGTGGCTCATAGATTCTTCACCACACCAGATGCAGGTACTATGGTGAGCTATTCAGGTGACGGCACAGAGCTATACTGGGAGTACGACGAGGAACGTAGCCGTTACTATGTGCACTATCCCGATGATCAGTAGAGGTTTCTATTAGGGGCGATTCAGACCTGTGGCTTTATGTATGTTTGGTATCTTTCATTTGGAACTTCACCCGTAGACGGGTTGTGATGTTATTTGAATGATGTTTGGCTATGTAATGAATTGTGTGACGTGGCGAGTGTAAGCCACCTATCCTTTTCTCTTTCATCCCTATTTTGACATGAGATGTGCAAAGATACCGAACTTGAGATCATTCCAGAATGGGCTTATACCTTTAAGTCATGCCTCGACATGTAGGAGGTATAGTCCCATCCTGGGCATTACAAGTTGGTATTCAGAGCCTTCTCCGACTTAGAAGCACCCACTGATTGATCGAATCATTGACGGTTGAGTCTAGGCACACACTTAAAATGTTTTGAGTCCTATATATATATATATATATATATATATATATATATATATATATATATATATATATATATATATATATATATATATATATATATATATATATATCTATATATATATATATATATATATATATATATCTATCGGAGAGTAGGATTTCTTTTGCTCCTCATCTCTTTTCACTCTGGTGAGGACTCCTGACGATTACTCTTGTCTCTTCTACTCTCAAAATTGCACCAAATTGTTTTTTAGGAATCTCGCGAATATTGTTTGGATTGTTTCGATGTCTTTGTGACGATAACATTGTTCTCGATGCCTCCTGTCATTAGGGGTTGTGGCAGTGTCCCGGGGAGTTGAGCTCCGAGATGTTGTCGTCACAAATATATCGCATCAGTTCTAGAATACTTAAGACGGCCGACATCGAAAACTCTCCTATGCGGTTAGTGGCAAGATAACCCCGACATCAGCCAGTACTGGGGAGGTAGTTCGGGAGTATTGCCATAGCTTGTATAGTAGATGCGTTTCGAAGGTCCGAGGTAGACGGTTTCCGGAAATAACTGGTTATGTGTTGAAGGATGGATACAGCTGGATGTAGGGTTAGAGTTGAGTGTGCGATGCTTCCCCTGTATCCCCAACACCTGATTGCATAACTGGAAACTTTCGGAAATTAATAGGTGGGTTCATGTAGTAGATCGTAGGCATTCTTCCAACGAATGCATGATATGGAGTTCGGGGTTCTACATTGAGTGAAGTAGTTTTATGGCCGTTGTTCCGATCGGGAGTTGCATCTTAAAGGGTCCTTGGCTATGCTGATCCGAGGATTGCAAAACCCTTTTGTAACACGTTCCATAAGCTTTCAGCACGAATATGTCGAACGAAGCTCCTATCTTGTATTTGTTCTATCTGCACATTGTTGTTTTTTTACCTTTTGTCTCCCAAGTGGCTTCTCGTGAAGATTGTTGTTATCACTAAACTATGAATTTCATTCGTTCCTCTTGTTCGAATGATTCTTGTGAAGGCTATGTTACAATTTCTAGCCGTTGTTTCAGCTTATATCTTCTTTCAATCAAATGGCTAATGGTAGTCATCTCTTTCAGGATGGCTCCTAAAAGGGTGCCCAACGCTAACCCAGAGGGTGAAGAGGTTCGTGATCGTCCTCCTTCCCCTCCTCCTCCGTCTGAGGCCTGGAGAGCAATTATGCAAGTTACGAATGAGAACACCCAGATGCTTATGGAGATGATGCAGCATATTCAAGCAAATCAAGCAAATCAGGGTGCTCATGGGAACCAAGGCAATTTGTTCAACCAACCGCACTTTGCTACGCTCAACCAGTTCTTGGCAAATCAACCAAAGGCTTTCAGTTGCGTGGACCCTCTCGATGCTGAAGACCGGATAACAGATATGAAGAAGCATTTTGAGTGCAGTAACGTCAGGCACGAGGACTATGTGAAGTTTGCAGCGTTCCAACTCAAGGACCAAGCAGCTGATTGGTGGCAGCAGTACAAAGTCTCCAGAGCAGGGCGTGTAATCTCCTGGGATGATTTTTGCAAGGACTTTCGCTCTCACCACATTCCAACAAGTGTCATCGAGGGTATGCGTGACCAATTCCGCAACCTGAAGCAAGGCTCAATGTCTGTCTACCAATATAATGTCAAGTTCCAGAACCTTGCCCGCTATGCCAAGCAAGACATCCCAGATGCCAAGAGCAAGATCTATCAATTCCGTGGTGGTCTGAAGGATGAACTCCAACTTGCTCTCACCTTGTTCGAGCCTGATGAGTTTGATAAATTCTATAACATGGCGCTTAAGCAAGAGACAGCCCAGCTCAAGATGGAAGCTTCCAAAAAGAGGATCAGAGACGCTGTTCACTCCTCCTCATCTTCTCAAGTGGTCACGAAGCAATAGAAGTTTTGGCTTCCACCTCCTCCAGTGATCCGAGCTCCCTACAACAACACCAAGAATTCTGGTGGCCATGGCTTCTCCCACCCACCCAACCCAAGCAACCAGTCAAAGAATCATTTTCAAGCTTCCAAGTCAAGTGCTCCTCATTACCGTCCTCTCTCAGAAGTGGTTTGCAACAAGTGCACTCAGAAGGGTCATTATGCTAACAAGTGCCCCAACGCAAGGCGCCTTCCGCCTCCTCCACTAGTCAGCACTGCTATTGTCAAGCACAATCCAAAGGTTGCAAGAGTGAATCTGATGAATGCAGCTCAAGCAGAGAATTCTTCAGATGTGATACTTGGTAACCTTCCAGTCAATCTTAAACCTGCTAAAGTTTTGTTTGATTCTGGTGCATCACATTCTTTCATGTCATATCCATTTGCATTCAAGCACAATGTGGGCACACTGGCTTTACCAAGGGAGTTATCGATTACTTCTCCGGGAAAGCAAATGAATTCTAGATTGTATGCTCCGGATGTATCTATTCGCATGGGTGATTACCGCTTTCTGGCTAATCCGGTTATTCTCGGCAACTCCGACATTGATCTTATCCTCGGGATGGATTGGCTTTCTCAGCATGAAGCTCTCATTGATTGTGCAAATAAGGAAGTCAAGATTACTCATCCTAACGAAGACGTGATTATCTTCGCCTCTCGAGATAACACAATCAGGCTTTTCTCTCTCAATGACAAGGGCGAGATTAATGCCATCTCTCAAATTCCGGTGGTTAACGAATATGAAGACGTTTTTCCTGAAGAACTTCCAGGCATGCCTCCGCATCGTCAAGTTGAATTTGTCATTGAACTCGAGCCTGGTACTGAGCAAGCATGCCGGCGTCCGTACAAGCTCTCCCCTGAAGAGTTGAAGGAGTTGAAGAAACAGCTTGACGAACAAGAGCGTATGGGTCTGATCAGGCCTAGCACGTCTCCTTGGGGCTGTGGTGTCTTATTTGTCAAGAAGAAGGATGGCACGGAGCGCCTTTGCGTCCATTACCGGCCATTGAACAAGAAGACAATAAAGAACAAGTATCCGCTCCCCAACATCAATGAACTGTTCGAGCAGCTCAAAGGAGCTAAAGTGTTCTCAAAGCTCGATCTTCGAATGGGTTATCACCAAACTCGCATTCGCGAAGAAGATATCCACAAGACTGCCTTCAGAACGAGCTACGGCTCCTATGAATATACAGTCATGTCCTTTGGCCTCGCTAATGCTCCACCTTCCTTCTCGAGAATGATGCACTACATTTTCAACCCCTACACCAACAAGTTTGTGCTTGTGTATCTAGATGACATCTTGGTATTCTCCAAGAATGAAGAGGATCACGAAAAGCACCTCCGTCTGGTTCTCGACAGACTCCGTGAACATAAGTTCTATGCCAAGTTCTCCAAGTGCGAATTCTGGCTCGATAAGGTCTTGTATCTGGGCCATATCATCTCCGCTGACGGTATTGCTGTGAACCCCGAGAAAGTTGAAGCCATTGTCAACTGGGAACCTCCTCAGAACGTCAGCAACTCCAAAGCTTTCTTGGTCTTGCTAGCTATTGCAGAAGGTTCGTTGAGAACTTCTCCAAGATTGCCAAGCCTCTCCCCAACTTGCTGCAGAAGAATGTCAAGTACAACTGGTCTCCAGATTGTGATGTGGCATTCAAAACTCTCAAAGAAAAGCTCATCTCTGCTCCAGTTCTTACCCCTCCAGATGAGTCCAAGCCCTACGAAGTATTCTTTGATGCTTCTCTTCAAGGACTTGGTGGTGTGCTAATGCAGGACAAGAAGATTGTGGCATACACTTCTCGTCAACTGAAGCCAAGTGAGAAGAACTACCCCACACATGATCTCGAGCTAGCAGATGTGGTACACGCTTTGATTACGTGGAGACACCTTCTGTTGGGCAGAAAAGTTGACATCTTCACCGATCACAAGAGCTTGAAGTACATCTTCACACGACCGAACCTGAACCTTCGCCAGACTCGTTGGGTTGAGATGATCCAAGAGTATGATCCAAGCATCGAATACACACCTGGCAAGGCAAATGTCATTGCAGATGCTTTGAGCAGAAAGGCATATTGCAACAGTCTCCTTATCAAGCCATTCCAGCCTGAGCTTTGTGAAGCATTCAGGAAGCTCAACCTCCAAGTTGTTCCGCAAGGCTTTCTTGCAAATCTTCAAGTTGCTCCTACCTTGGAAGATCAGATCTGTGAGGCCCAACTCAGTGATGCTATGGTGCAGAAAGTGAAACATGGTATTGCAAAGGGTACTCCTAAATACAAGTGCTATCGCGTTGATGAGAGAGATACCTTGTTCTTTGAGGACAGACTTGTGGTTCCCAAAGGTGATCTCAGGAAGCTCATAATGGACGAAGCACATGACTCCCTCCTTTCGATTCATCCTGGAAGTTCCAAGATGTACCAAGACCTCAAGCAATCTTACTGGTGGACTCGCATGAAAAGGGAGATTGCCCAATTCGTGAATGAATGTGATGTCTGCAGTAGAGTGAAGGAAGAGCATCAACGTCCAGCCGGTCTTCTCCAACCTCTTCCTATTCCCGAGTGAAAATTCTACCACATTGAAATGGATTTCGTCACTGGCTTTCCTAAGTCCAAGAAAGGGAATGATTCTACTTTGTGGTGATTGACAAGCTTACCAAAATAGCTCACTTCCTTCCAGTCAAAGAATCCATCAATGCAGCTCAACTGGCAGAGTTGTACACTTCCAGAATTGTGTCCTTACATGGCATTCCTCAAGTTATCTCCTCAGACCGTGGAAGTTTGTTCACATCCAAGTTCTGGGACTCCTTTCAGTCTGCCATGGGCACTAAGATCTGTTTCAGCACTGCATTTCACCCTCAGACTAGTGGTCAAGTCGAGAGAGTGAATCAGATTCTAGAAGACATGCTCAGAGCTTGTGTCATCTCTTTTGGCATGAAGTGAGAAGATTGCCTCCAATTTGCCGAGTTCTCTTACAACAACAGCTTCCAGGCAAGTGCCGGCAAAGCTCCATTTGAAATCCTCTATGGCAGAAAGTGCCGTACCCCGCTCAACTAGTCCGAGACTGGTGAACGTCAACTTCTTGGCAATGACTTGATCTCAGAAGCCGAAGAAATGTGCAAAGTCATACGTGAGAATCTCAAGGCTGCTCAGTCGCGTCAGAAGAGCTACTATGACGGCAAGCATCATGATTTGGCCTTCAACATTGGGGATCATGTATATCTCCGTGTTTCTCCTATGAAAGGCACCCAAAGATTCGGTATCGAAGGAAAGCTTGCTCCTAGATACGTGGGCCCTTTCAAGATCCTTGGCAAAAGAGGCGATCTAGCCTATCAACTTGAGCTCCCTTCCAACTTCGCTAATGTTCATGATGTGTTTCATGTGTCTCAACTCCGCAAGTGCTTCAAGACACCTGAACGCACCATTCCGTTCGAGGAGATTGATCTTCAACAAGACTTGTCTTACCGAGAGCACCCCGTTGCTATTCTCGAAGAAACCGAGCGCAAGACCCGCAACAAGTCAATCGAGTTCTTGAAAGTCAAGTGGTCACACCATAACGACCGAGAAGCTACGTGGGAACGAGAAGATCACCTTCGTTCCGAGTACCCTTCCTTCTTCTAGTCCTAGATCTTGGGACGAGATCTTTTCGTAGTAGAGAAGAGTTTGTAATGCCCCGGATGTAACACTTTCCCCTTTTGGATATATATAAACTTTGGCTTCATCAGTTCCATTCCGGGTTCTTCGTCTTTTCGGGTTTTCGTCGTTTTGTCGTGTGCGTGTGTGCATTCATCCATGTCATGTTGTCATGTGCATTGCATTGCATTTGTGTGTCGTTTGCATCCGGTCCCACTAGTCTCTTCCCGTTGTCCGTTTCGAGTTCCGACGCTCTCACACGTGCCCATGGCTTCCCGGAGTCCTTCTTTCGTGTTTGGCCGTGTAACGTTTCCGGAATGGCGTGAGACTTGTCGTGCGATGTTGTTTTGATACGCGTAACCCGCCTGTCAAGTTTTGTCGCGTTTGGAGTTCGTTTGGTACTCCAACGGGTATCCTCGTGGGCTAAAAGTACCTCCTCTTTGAGGCCCAGAACCCCCCTCCAACAGCCCAACAACCCAGCTCAAACCCTTCCCATCATCTAGGCCGTTCAATTTTGATCGCGTAGCCGAAAACCGCTCCTCATTTGGACTCTCCTAGCTCCTTGTGCCTATATAAACGTCCACCCCCTCAAACTTTGCGTCCAAAACCCTAGTGCTTCCACCGCCGCCGCACAGTGCTTCCACCGCCGCCGCGCGGGCCCGCAGGCCCAGCGCCGGCCGGCAGCGCCGCCGATTTGGGCCAGATCCCCCGCCGCGCCAGCCTTAGTCCCCGCCGCCTCCGGCCCCGCGACCGCCGCGCCGCCACCCGCAGGCGGCCGAAGGGCCGTCCGCTGCCGCCGTTGCAAGCTCCCGCCGGCCAGGAGGGCTCGCCGCCGCTCGAGCTGAAGCTCTCACCGACCGCCGCCGCCCTTGCAGCTTCCAGGCGCTGCCGGGCCCCTCGTTGCCGGGCCTCCCGCCGGCCGATCGCCGCGCCGCCCCGGCCTCCCGTCCTCCCGCCGCCGGCCGCCTCGAAGGGAGCCGCCGCCCGATCTGGATCCAGCCGATCTGGGGCTGAAACCCTAACGGGTTCGATCCAGACCCGTTTGACCCGGCGCCCGCGACCCGTTGACCCGCGAGAGGTTGACCCCTGTTATTTCTACTAAGTCCTTTTAATTTATTGTCTGATGCATTTTTGTGATGAGGATATCTTTTACTGTGCTTGTCCGATTTGTGCATACGATATGTCAAAATGATCGTGGTGACATGTACTATGTTTTGTTCCATTGTGTCATGCATGTTTGATTCCATCTAGATGTCTTAATCTTCATGGGAAGAGTGCTACTGGTTATAAACTGCTGCTATTAGTTGTTTTCATGACATGTTTGAGATGTGATAACTTGATGCATGTTTATCCAAATGAAGCAAATGATATGTCCACATGTTCATCATGAGATGCTCTACATGTTGGTTGCTTTAGCTTGCATGATAGAATTCTATTGCCATGTTTATCTCCTTTGCAAAAGTGCATGTGGCTGTTAGGTTCTTAAACTTGTTACGAGATGCCTAGTTGAGGAGCTCGTTGCTATTGATATGGTTGTCCCCTTGTTGCATGCTTATATGTTTTGGATTCCCCATCATGTGTACTTTGCTGTGGTGCAAACCATTTGCCATGTTATGCTTTGAGGTGACTTAAACTTGCTCACAAATATGCCATGATAATATTGCTGCTTTAACACTTGGTGAAATTTCACTAAGTCTGGAATCTGTAATATCCGGATGCTATGTTTGCTTGTTGTTCTAGGCAAATCCATGTTAGTTTTGGGGTGACTATTGATGATTCCTTGTTGTATATGTTGTTGGATATCCATTCATGCCCTCCCATGCTCATTTGGGTGGCTGTAGCATATTTAACTTTTTCTCCCAAATTGCTATAAAATACTGCTGTCAGGTTTTGTTGTCATGTTCAAAATGTTGTAGCTTGTTGCTATTGATCCATGCCTCCTATGGAGATGCCCCAATGGAGTTGTTTGCTGTAGGATATGTCTACTTCATGTCCATGCTTCTTGTCATGATGTTTGAGTGATGTAGAGTATATATTTCTTGCTCCGAAGTTGCTATGTGGCTGTTAATTTCAGCTTTGCATTGTTTCTTGTTTCGAGTGTATCTTTTAGCCCGTTGCTCTGTTTTGAGCAAGTCCTATATGAAATTTGTGTGGTTTTGCATGTAGATTCATAATATCCTCTTGTTAACATGTTTTGAAGTATCTTGCATGTTGCATATTGTCATGTTCCTTGTGCTGTATCTCTGTGTTTCCTATGTTGTCTTGTTGTGCATCCTAAGTGCATCTGTAGTGCTTCCTTAGTGCATCAGCCATGCATCATGTAGTTTGCGCATTGCATCTTGTTTGATTTCGTGCCTCGTATGTTCTTGTGTTGAGTAGAGCCGGAAGCCGAGAACGAGTACGAGAACGAGGTTACTACCGAGGTTGAGAACGAGGAGCCCTCTTACGATCCCATCGACGACTCAACAGGCAAGATGACCTGACCCAGATATCATTACTATCCTTGCCTATTGCTAGAAGTCTCGCTCTTTAGCTTATTGCCTCGATGCCCATGTTTGTCTGTCAGCCTCCTATTGTAACCATGAATCTGTTTAACCACCCAACCTATGCAAACCTTTGATTGGCTACGTAGGCATCGCTCAGCCCCTCTTATAGCATTGCTAGTTGCAGGAGAAGATTTGAAGATTCTTGCTTCATGTTGAAGCTTGTTGGGATATCACACTATATAAACTCTTAACTGGAATCATCTATATATTAGTAATGGGTGGAAGGCTAAGCCTTTTGCTTGGTGATTTGTTCCACTGATGCCGCCCTAGGAACCGTATAAACCGGTGTTATGTTCCTTGATTTGCGTTCCTCACACGGTTGGGGTTATGGGACCCCCTCGATAAACCGCTTAGCGCTAAGTCTTTTCCAGCAAGTCCCAACTTTGGTACTATTTGCCTAAACAACTTAAAACTTGCATAGGGAGTAATTAACCCTCTTCTTAATCAGCAACCCCGGGCCAGTGCTCCACATGAGTGTTGGTCCAAATTGGGCGTGCTGCGGGGCCACCTCGAGGAAACTCAAGGTCTGGTAAAAACCCGTAGCTTGTCCCATCCGGTCGTGGCCTGAGACGAGATATGTGCGGCTACTATCAGGGTGTCGGCACGCCGGGAGGATTTGCTGGATTAGTCTTACCTTAGTCGGAGTATCTTGAGCACGGGATTCCGAGGATACTCGGGCCTTCCCACCTTGGAGTTGCGACTCCGCGGATCGTGGGCTTGTCATGGGCCAAGTTGGAACACCCCTGCAGGGGTTTGAACTTTCGAAAGCCGTTTCCGCGGTTATGTGGCAGATGGGAATTTGTTAATATCCGGTTGTAGAAAACTTGACACCATATTCAGAACACACTACCAGCGTGAGTACCGTGACGGTCATTTTTCGAAAGGGGTTCGGGAAATGAACACGGTGGGGTTATGTTTGACGTGCTTAGTTAGGATCACATCATGATCACCTTGTCGTCCGAGGCACTTCTCTTCTCGCTCTTCTTACGTACGTTAGTGCTAGTGCTGCTGCAACCTCTTGTTCTTTCTTCTGCCTTGTTCCACACCCAAGGCTTGGATAGTTGTGTTACCCGGGAACGGGATTGCTGAGTCCTCTGTGGCTCACAGATTCTTCACCACACCAGATGCAGGTACTATGGTGAGCTATTCAGGTGACGGCACAGAGCTATACTGGGAGTACGACGAGGAACGTAGCCGTTACTATGTGCACTATCCCGATGATCAGTAGAGGTTTCTAGTAGGGGCGATCCAGACCTGTGGCTTTATGTATGTTTGGAATCTTTCATTTGGAACTTCACCCGTAGACGGGTTGTGATGTTATTTGAATGATGTTTGGCTATGTAATGAATTGTGTGACGTGGCGAGTGTAAGCCAACTATCTTTTTCCCTTTCATCCCTATTTTTACATGAGATGTGCAAAGATACCGAACTTGAGATCATTCCAGAATGGGCTTATACCTTTAAGTCGTGCCTCGACACGTAGGAGGTATAGTCCCATCCTCGGCATTACAGTAGAGATGATATGCTTGTTGTTTTGTGCCTCCGAAGGCAGCATCGTGATGATGTTTCTGCCTTCCCAGATTTTGGCAAAGTCTGGATAAATTTGTTGCAACTTGCCATGCTTGTTTAATTGTGTTCCAGAAAGTTTTTGGGAGTGCTCTAAGTTCATGCTTGTTAAGTATCATGTCTATTTCACATCCATGCCTCTTGTTATCATTTTTGGGTGCTGTAGCTAATATTTACCTTGCTCCAAAGTTGCTATGTTGCTGTTTTGGGACAGCTTGTTGTTAATCTTGTTTCATGTGTATGTGTTGATCCGTTGCTCTGTTTTGAGCGTGCTATGTATGAAACTTGTGTGATTTTGCATGTAGAAGCATAATATCATGTTGTTTTTATGCTTGGAGTTTGTTTGCTTGATGTTTGGGTGCATCTTGCACCGTTGCTTTGCTTGTCTTGTTTAGCTCATATCTTCTAGGCCGTAGCTCCGAATTAAACAAACTTTATATGAAACTTGACTAGAATTTCGTGTAGATCATCATGGTGCATGTTAACTTGCTGTTTAACAACTTTAACTTAAGGTTTGTTCAGATCTTGACCAATTTTGAAATATGCATATGAGGACTTACCGAAATTGCCTTAGGTTGATTCCGGCCTCATTTAAACTTGTTGGTTTGTGTTGTTCTCGTGTGCTTCATCCCTTGCCATGTATTGCATCATATAGACTTGTCTTGCATCATACTTGGTTGAGCTTCTTGTCATGTTCTTGAGTGGTGTGTTTACCATGTTGTGTGCTTTCTTCTCGCTAGTTCTTTTCCTTTGCGATCGTGAGGATTCGTTCGTCTACACGTGGGTCGTCTACACGTGGTTCGTATTCGAGGCTTCTTCTTCATCTTCTTCACGGATCCGTTCTTCTTCCTTGCGGGATCTCAGACAAGATGACCGTCACCTTGGATACCTTTACTATCATTGCCATGCTAGCTGTCTTGATGCTATCGTTATATATCGCGCTACCCATCATTATTGTCAGCCCCTCTCCTTGTTGCCATGAAACCTCTAACCTTTGACACCTTCCCAGCAAAACCGTTGTTTGGCCCTGTTACCCGCTTGCTCAGCCCCTCTTATAGCATTGTTAGTTGCAAGTGAAGATGAAGTTCGTTCCATGTTGGAACTTGTTGTTGGAATATCACAATATCTACTATTATTATTAACACACCTATATACTTGGCAATGGGTGGAAGTCTTGGCCTTTTGCTCGGTGTTTTGTTCCACTCGTGCCACCTTAGGAGCCGATAAACCGGCGTTATGTTCCTTGATTTTGCGTTCCTTAGACGGTTGGGTATATGGGTACCCCTTGACAGTTCGTCTTTGAATAAAACTCCTCCAGCAAGGCCCAACATTGGCTTTTAATTTGCCTCATAATGACAACTTAATTAATTAATTAAATTGCATAGGGGGTCAGTGCTGATGGTGTTGGTCCCAAACGGGGAGACTGCGGGGCCGCCACGGGGAAACTCGACGTATCTGTCTCCCGTAGGATCACCTATCCGGTTGTGGCCCGAGACGAGATACGCGCGGCTACTATCAGGGTGTTGGCACGCTTGGAGGTCTTGCTGGACTTTTTTTACCATTGTCGAAATGTCTTGTGCACCGGGAATTCCGAGTCTTATCGGGCCTTTCCTAAGAGAAGGGGTAATATTATTATTATCACTTCTGATCGTGAGAGCTTGTGATGGGCTAAGTTGGGACACCCCTGTAGGGTTATGATCTTTCGAAAGTCGTGCCCGCGGTTATGTGGCAGATTGGAATTTGTTAATGTCCGGTTGTAGAAAACTTCACAGAGGATCCGAGATAAAACACACAACTGCGTGAGTAACCTTGACTGTCTCTTTTCACTTTGAGAAGAGAACACGGTGGGGTTATGTTTGACTCGTAGGTAGTTCAGGATCTTTAGCGATCACTACTAGTTTGCGACCGTTTTGCATAGATGCTCATCTTATTCTAGTACTCGTATGTTAGCCACCATATATTGCTTAGCCGCTGCTGCAACCTCACCACTTAACCTCTTCCTACCCTTTAAGCTTTGCTAGTCTTGATACCCATGGTTATGGGATTGCTGAGTCCTCGTGGCTCACAGATACTAAAACAACAGTTGCAGGTGCAGGTTTCCGATGACTTGACGTGAGAGCGATGTTACCTTTTGTTGAAGTTCTTTCTTCTTCTTCAGTCTTGGGCTAGGTTCCTGGTCGGCAGCCTGGGATAGCAGATGGATGTCGTTGTGCTTTTCATGTTTGCATCTGTAGTCGGATGCCTTGTATTGGTGTTGTTGTATTCATGTGACTTGTATGTATTGTTGTATCCCCATGTATTTATGTAATGGTACGATGTAATGATATCCATCTTGCTAAGCGCCTGAGATGCGGTTGTGCACCAATCACGTAAGTGTCACGTGATCGGGATAGAATCGCATATTGGGCCTGACAAAGAATGACTATGTACTCCCTCTATCTATCTATGTTGTTCTCGTCTGAAACTCTATTCATGCTACATCACAAAGTTTGAACAAGTCGAATTTGGACCCACCGGGTGAGGAGCATTCGGTGTCACCAATCCGTCAAGGGCTTAAATTCCAAAGCCTCTTAATGCATCTCGGTCCGACCGATCCATCCCATTCAGTCCCACCGAATTCATTAAGTTGATCTAGGTTTTCACCTTGGTGCAACCGATTAGAACAGTTCGGTCACACCGAGTTGCAATAACTACCATCAGTTTTGCATCTCGGTGCCACCGAGTCATTCCACTCGGTCACACCGACAGTGACTGGGTGTATATATATATATATATATATATATAT
>LR738709.1:453866690-453956619 GCA_902687465.1 Secale cereale
ACTCCCACGAGTACGTACTCCTTTTCTGTACTCCCACGAGTACGTACTCCCACCTATTTTTATTTTTTTGAACTCACATACTCCCACCTCTCAACGTGTGTTTTTGGGTTGATCGAGTATATATATATATATATATATATATATATATATATATATATATCCGCGGGATGGAGAGTATGTACTCCTAAGAGTACTAACCCATTTTCCTATATATATCCGTGCGTGACCGAGTATATATATATATATATCCGCGGGTTGAATTTTGGAAATTCCTTCAAACCCTCAACCGCGCCTACCCAACTCTACCACCCCTCCCGGTCTCCGGATCGTCTCCGTCATCACCAGCGCCCTCCGGCCACTAGTCTCCGCTGCCGTTAACGGGAATCTCCACCGCCGTTGTCGCCATAGTGAGTTCGTCGACGAGTTAGGGTATGGACTCGAACTCTTTGTGCTATCTTTAACTCTGATGCTTGCACAAAGGTTAATGCCATGTTTCTAGCCACTATCGAGATTATTCTATCCACTCAAAACTTCCTTTAGAATAGATTCGGTGCAAAATTTTAAGGTTAGGTTTCCGCAGAATTCAACTCGGACCGACCGATCTGAGGAAATCGGTCTCACCAGTTTGGCCCAGGCCATTGCACATGTATTACTCAGTCTGACCGAAGTGTACAAATTGGTGTGACCGAGTTTACTTTCTCGATGAAACCCTAGCATCTCGGAGTCACCGAACTTCATTTCGGTCTGACCGAAATTGGATGTTTAGACTTTGTTGTTGCTTCGGTGTCACCGAGTTAGTCATATCGGTAGCTCCGAAATGCTTTCTATAGAAATCTAAAGTTGAGTTTTTTTGTCAACTTTTTTCCAAAATAGTTGTGCTTAACGAAGACACTAGAACATCGGAAATAGCTATGATTGCAGTCTCTGTGGACAAGCAATTGAGGAAAATATTGAGCATATGATATTCCATTGCCACTTCAGCAAGAGTAGCTGGGACAAAATCAACCTCACATGGAGGGATACTCGTTCAAGACCCTCAATGATTATAGAGGAAAAATCCACTTGGGTGAGGCCAATGTTCATGGAAATTTTTCTTCTCGCCCCATGGAGCATCTGGAAAGAAAGAAACAACAAACACTTCAGAAACATTGTGCCAGGTAACATATCCTGGTTTAGAAAATTCAAGGAAGAATTTGTTTTGCTCCAATATAGAGTCAAAGAGTCAAAGAAACCATTCATTTTTAGCTTCTTAGAGGGCATCAATGAGACTAGTACTAGATACTTAAGATAAAGTCCAACATAACTGGTATTGGCTGAGTGTATGTGTGTTGACACGCTCCCTGATGTGATGGTTGCCCGATCTTTCGATAAGAGTGGTTTGGTGGATTTTGACCTTCACGATCCGGCTATACCGTACCCAACGATACGCCTCGACAATTGCTAAACCAATATCCGATGGTTATTGACCTTGCTGTAGGCACAATCAACCTGAACAACGAGGTTCGAGTTCCTGCAAGCAACCGAACAACCGGCAAGAACAAAAGTGAATTGCAATCTGAAATTGCGGATTAAAAATTAAGCACACGAATTAGATGAAAAGTTGGGGTTCCGCTGTGGATCTGACAAGGTGGTAGTCCTACACATCTCTTAGATGCAAGTTGTAGCAAGAGCTAAACAATACAATAAAACCTGGGTCTAAACTTTAATTTAGACTACTATTTATTAAGAGTAGACGTGCGGCCATGTCCGTCGTTGTGTCCCATCTGGACTATTGGTCGTGGTCCGGCTACAGAGGCTGACATGGCAGGCAGATTGCAAGATGGCGCGTGTGTAGAAGCACCAGTGCAGCCAAAATGTCCAAGGCCCACGCTCGTGGCTGATCTTGGCTCATTAACCCAAATCCATTGGTCCTTGTGCACTTCATGCATGTGCATTCATGTGACATGCTTGGTGAATGGAATTGATTCGGTGGTGGACATGCATGCACTGTTAATTCATCTGATTTGAGTGCACAATTGTCTTCATATGTAATCTCTCATTTATTCCTGAGTACAAGCAAATCGGAACATGAATGTAGCATCGTATTTGCGTCAGTCAAATCATGTGTATAAAGGAGCGATAGTACCTGGCCATTTATTTGTCTCGCACGTGCTCTAGTCATACGACCAAGTGGAAGAATTGATGTAGGTGTTGTGACGGGTGTAACAGTAGAAGAGATGTCCTCATCATTCCCCCTTCTTGAATTGAAGTCGTCCTCGACGGTATCTCATCATCCTCACCAATGTATGGTTTTAAATCCGCAATGTTAAATGTGGGACTAACCCCAAAATCTGCAGGTAGATCAAGCTTATACGCATTAGCATTAATTGTTTTCAAGCACTTTAAAAGGTCCATCCGCACGAGGCATTAATTTTGACTTTCATAAATCGGGAAACATTCTTTTCGCAAATGCAACCATACTAAATCACCTGGTCCAAACACAATACTTCTCCTACCCTTAATATCAGCTAGTTTATACGTGGCGTTCATGCGTTCAATATTTTTCTTAGTCATCTCATGCATTCTTAATACTAACCCAACATGGTCTTTAGCATCAAGGTTTGCCTTCCCCAAAGATGGAATAGGTAATAAATTAATAGGTGCACGAGGTATAAATCCATAAACAATCTCAAAAGGGCATAACTTTGTGTTAGAATGAACGGAACTATTATAAGGAAACTCTAATTGAGGTAGACATTCTTCCCACATTTTAAAATTCTTTTTTAAAATAGCCCTAATCATAGTAGATAATGAACGATTAACCACTTCGGTTTGACCATCAGTTTGAAGATGACATGTAGTACTAAATAAAAGCTTAGTCCCCAATTTTGTCCACAACACCCTCCAAAAGTGGCTAAGAAATTTTGTGTCATAATCAGAAACAATAGTATTTGGCACACCATCTAAATGAACTACTTCTCTAAAGAACAAATCAGCAATGTGAGTAGCATCGTCACTTTTATGACAAGGTATAAAATGTACCATCTTAGATAATCTATCGATAACAACAAATATACTATCCCTCCCTCGTCGTATTCTAGGCAGTCCTAATACAAAGACCATAGATATATCTTCCCAAGGAGTGCTAGGAATAGGAAGAGGCATATATAAACCATGTGGGCTCAATCGTGACTTAGCTTTTTTGGCATGTCGTGCAGCGTGCAACATATCTCTCCACATCCCTTCTCATTTTTGGCCAGAAAAAATGACCAGCAAGGATGTCTTATGTCTTCCTGAAGCCAAAATGTCCCATAAGTCCTCCACCATGCGCCTCCTGTAACAACAAAACACGAACAGAGCTATCTGGGATGCATAGCTTATTAGCACGAAAAACAAATCCATCATTAAGGACGAACGTGTTCCAAGTTCTACCCTCTCTGCAATTGAGCAATATATCTTTAAAATTGACATCATTAGCATATTGCCCTTTTATAGTTTCAAGTCCAAATTTTTTGAAGTCAAGTTGTGATAACATGGTATAGTGTCTAGACAACGCATCAGCAATAACATTCTCCTTCCCTTTCTTGTGCTTCATAACATAAGGAAAAGATTCAATAAATTCAATCCATTTTGCATGTCCATGGTTTAATTTGCTTTGACTTCTAATATGCTTGAGTAATTCATGATCAGAATGTATGACAAACTCCTTAGGCCATAAATAATGTTGCCATGTCTTCAAAGTCCGAACTAGTGCATAAAGTTCTTTATCATATGTTGAATAATTCACACTAGGCCCACTGAGTTTTTCACTAAAGTATGCTACTGGTTTGCCTTCTTTCAACAAAACATCGCCTAAACCAATGCCGCTAGAATCACATTCTCATTCAAACATCTTATTAAAGTCAGGTAATTGCAGCAAAGGGGCTTGTGTAAGCTTGTTGAGCGTCGCTCCAAATAAATGGCACATTTTTCTTTGTGGGCTTGTTGAGCGGCGCCGCAATGGTACTAAAATCTTTCACGGACCGCCGGTAGAACCCATCAAGTCCGAGAAAACTTCATACTTATGTGATCGAGTTAGGGGTCGGCCAACTCTGGATCGCTTCAACCTTGGCTTTATCAACTTCAATTCCCTATGCTGTCACAACATAGCCAAGAAAAGCGACTCGATCAAAAAGTGCACTTCTCGATTTTACCAAATAAACATGCAACACGCAGAGCAGAAAAAACAGCACGCAAATGGTCTAAGTGTTGCTCTAGTGACTTACTATAAATCAGAATATCATCAAAGTATACTACCACAAATCGTCCAATGAAAGCTCGCAAAACTTCATTCATTAGTCTCATGAAAGTACTAGGTGCATTACTCAATCCAAATGGCATAACTAACCACTCATATAAACCAAATTTAGTTTTGAAAGCAGTTTTCCATTCATCACCTAGTTTCGTACGAATTTGATGGTAGCCACTATGCAAGTCCACTTTAGAAAACACAACTGAGCCACTGAGTTCATCAAGCATGTCATCAAATCTAGGAATAGGATGATAATATCGAATTGTAATATTATTGATGGCTCTACAATCAACACACATACGTGAAGTACCGTCTTTTTTAGGAACAAGTAAAATTGGTACAACACATGGACTAAGGGATTCACGAATGTAACCTTTTTCAAGTAGTTCTTGAAATTGTCCCTGAATCTCCCTAGTCTCCTCAGGATTAGTTTGGTACGGCGCACGGTTGGGTAGTGAGGTGCTAGGTATCAAGTCAATTTGGTGTTCAATTCCTCTCATAGGTGGCAGCCCTGATGGTACTTCCTTTGGGAAAACATCATGATATTCCTGCAAAAGGTTAGCAACAACAGGAGGCATATCCTCAAATGAAAATAAAACTTCTTTGCATATAAGAGCATAACATTCATCAGTTTGAGCATCTAACTCAAAAATTTCAGCACGTGTAGCTAAGAAAGAAGCACCTTTCAATTTAATTTCTTGAGATGTGCTAGGATCAAATTTGTGTATCTTATTAAATTGTTCTAAAATTTGCTCATCTTGTAGCTAAGAAAGAGCATAACATTTCTTGAGATGTGCTAGATCATCTTTTAAAATTTGCTCAGGAGACATACGGTGCAGAATGATTTTGTTTCCTTTATGTGTGAGAGTGTACTGATTAGTTCTACCATCATGTAAACATTGTTTATCATACTGCCATGGCCTTCCTAGTAACATAGAACAAGCTTGCACAGGCACAATATCGCAGTCAATAGTATCATGGTATGAACCTAAAGAAAAAGGATCTCTCACCATGCGTGTTACCTTTACCTTTCCACCATCATTAAACCATTGAATGTAGTAAGGTTGCGGATGTTGTCTAGAAGGTAGAGAGAGCTTCTCCACCATGTCAATGCTTGCTAAATTGTTACCACTCCCTCCATCAATGATTATGTGAACGTAACGCTCCTTGAAGACTCCTTTTATGTGGAAGAGCTTGTGACGTTGATCCTTCTTTGCTTTGACAATCTGATCACTGAGTACACGATGTGATATAAGACTCATGTACTTATCGGCGTCGTCGATGGTCACATGTTCTTCCTCTTGCACCGGTCTTGTGTCATCGTCTTCATGTGCAGGAAGAAAGGCATATGTGTCTTCATGAAAATCACTAGAGGAGTCGTACTCACCGTCTTCACGAATGATCAATACACGCTTATTAGGACATTCCTTCATGACATGGCCAAATCCCTTACAAGTGTGGCACCGGATATCCTTTGTTCTTTTCGAGGAAGTAGACGATGATGACGAACTTTTTGTTGGAGTTGGTGGAGTACTTTTCATTGGTGCCGAAGTGTGTGATGCTGAAGTTGATGAAGTAGGCCAAACAATCGAGAGGTTGCAGGTGTTGTCATAGAGATGCGAATGGATGGGGCAGCAGGGGCGCGTGCTGCCCATGTAGAGGTACGTCCTGCAGAAAAATTAGAACGTATTATCGAACGACCCTGCACTTCATGTTCAGCATGTATAGCAAGATGCAATAAACGGGTCATTGAATGATAATCCTTATAAGCAAGTATGTCATAAATGTTTCTATTCAATCCACCCAAGAACCTAGCCATAGAGGCTTCCTCAGTCTCAACTAAACCACAACGTAGCATGCCCATTTGCAAATCTTGATAATAGTCTTCCACGGATTTAGATCCTTGGTTCAAGCGTTGTAGTTTATTTAGCAAGTCACGTTCATAATATCCAGAAACAAAAAGGTGACGCATTATTAATTTCAAAGCTTCCCAAGTCGCAGAAATATTATTAGGATGTTTGCGACAATTTTCTCTGCACCAAACAGAAGCAAAATCACTAAACTCGCTAGTTGCAGCCCTAACTCAATTATCATCAGGAAAATCATGGCAAGCAATTTTTGATCAACTAATAATTCCCAGTCAAGATAAACATCCTGATCATATTTCCCATCAAAAGGAGGCATGAAAAATTTAATTCTACCCAAAGAGTCATCATGGCCACATACCTGAGGACGCTGGTGTCGTCCCATACCTTGTTGATTATTGCGTAGTCGACGATGATCATGATCATTGTTATCATTAACTACATCAGGATCCTCGGAATCACCATCATAGTTGTCATCTTGAATGTGCTCATGCGGGTCTGCTATTGAGTTGGCATTGCGAGGACGGGGCTGGTCGACGGCATTGGTGTATGAAAGAGGGTTCCTCGGGTCTCCTGGGGGCACTCGACAAGCTCGTTGTAGACCTGTGTTGGTGGCTGGAGGCGCGGAGCGGCGGTGGAGGCGACACCCAGACGCGCATCCTGGGCATCGAGAGGTTTCATAATAGCTGCAAGTGTTTGAGTGAATGTCTCATTTCCATCCTCGATCGACTTGAGACGCTTATCAAGTGCTCCCTCGAACGCTATGAAACGCTCGGTGTATGCATGCACATCCTCCTCAAGTCGTGCCACTGTGGTTTTCATGTTGTCTTCGTCACCAGCCATGGTTAGGACGAAACAAGAACAAAATCACAAGTATATTGCTCCTACAGTAACTACGGTGAGGTAGTGGAAAATGTCTCTCAACTCTCGAGAAATTATCAAGCTCTTACCAGTTCTTACCGTGCCGCAGTTGTTGTCGGCCATTGGCGATATCAAAGTTATTAAAAGATTGATATTGCGATTACCAAGTGATTGAAGAAGGTACAATATACGGAGTGGAGCTTGGTGAAGATTTCCTCAACTCACAATATGTGGAACAATTAAGCAAAAAGTAATGCAAGCTGAATAATTTCTCAAACTCCTAACTAGTGTTGGCGGTTGACTAGTAAGAGATAAAACAATCTAAGCCCAGATACTGAATCAAATGAGTGGAAACCGATGAAAATTTGAGAGCTCTAAATAGCCGGATATAAGTGAGGTATAAACGCAGTGTAGGTGCAACCAAGAACAGAAAATGTCCAGCAAGTATTACTTATATAGACGGACTAAAAGTCACAATAGTATAAGAGATTGTCCGAAAGAATGTAACCGACCTGAACTTATGCAACAAAATTTTTTCTTTGCTTTTTTTCTCCTTTTTTCTGTTTTTCTCTTTTTTTGCTCTTTTTTCTCAGGCCGGTTGCTAGCAGAAATCACGGACACAAGTTAAATCTCAAGAAAAAAATACAAAACTGTTGAACAAGTTGCAACAAGCTAGCTAGAAGTGTTTGGGCGTTGAGATAACCTAGTAGTGTTTGGGCCTTGAGATTAGGTAGTATCACTCCGTCCGAAAATACTTGTCATCAAAATGGACAAAAATGAATGTATCTAGAACTAACATACATCTAGATACATCCCCTTTTATTCATTTTGATGACAAATATTTACGGACGGAGGGAGTACTAGTACTAGTGCACATGATCTGCCGGCAGAGATTTTTGGGTGTGGCGCGTGGTGGCAGACAAGACCTATGAGATGTCTGGCGCCTCGCGTAACGCAGGTGGATGGGAAACACGCACAATGTTAGACATAGATAACCGTGTGTCTGGTCGCTCGCATAACACTTGAGTGCGGTAATATGGAAAGCGATCGAATCAACACCTGATTATTATTTTTCTTCTTGGGATTTTTCTTCAGATTGGAAAGTAGCGTTGCCGCAAAGATGATGTGGATGAAAAAAAAACATATTATTTTAGTATATGATTTGCTCTCCGACAAATCTAAACCAGCACTAATTCCAGGATGAATGCAACCAATAATTCAACTACGCAAATACTAGATGCAAAAATTGCTAAGGCTAAAAAGATAGGTATAAGGATGAACTGATCTAATCTTTTTTCGGGTTTTCATGGGTTATAGGACAAAAAATAACTAATCTAATAAAACTATAAATCTTTCACCAATGAAACTTAATACATGCTAGAATTGTATTAACCGAAAACTTAACACATGTGTGAATACATAGACCAATACAGAGTGTCCCTAGTATGCCTCTACCAGACTAGCTCGTTAATCAAAGATGGTTATGTTTCCTAACCATAGACATGAGTTGTCATTTGATCAACGGGATCACATCATAAGGAGAATGATGTGATGGACAAAACCCATCCGTTAGCTTAGAAACTTGATCATTTAGTTTTACTACTATTGCTTTCTTCATGACTTATACATGTTCCTATGACTGTGAGATTATGCAACTCCCGAATACCGGAGGAACACCTTGTGTGCTATCAAACGTCACAACGTAACTGGGTGATTATAAAGATGCTCTACAGGTCTCTCCGAAGGTGTTTGTGGTGTTGGCATTGATCGAGAATAGGATTTGTCACTCTGAGTGTTGGAGAGGTATCTCTGGGCCCTCTCGGTAATACACATCGTAATAAGCCTTGCAAGCAAATGACGAATGAGTTAGTCACGAGATGATGTATTACGGAACGAGTAAAGAGACTTCCCGGCAACGAGATTGAACTAGGTATGATGATACCAATGATCAAATCTCGGGCAAGTAACATACCGATGACAAAGAGAACACCGTATGTTGGTATGTGGGTTGACCGATAAAGATCTTCGTAGAATATGTAGGAGCCAATATGAGCATCCAGGTTCCGTTATTGTTTATTGACCGGAGATGTGTCTCGGTCATGTCTACATAGTTCTCGAACCCGTAGGGTCTGCATGCTTAACGTTCGATGATGATTTGTATTATGAGTTATGTGATTTGATGACCGACGTTTGTTCGGAGACCCGGATGAGATCCCGGACATGACGAACAGTCTCGAAATGGTCGATATGTGAAGATCGATATATTGGAAGGCTATATTCGGACATCGGAAAGGTTTCGAGTGATTTGGATATTTTTCGGAGTACCGCAGAGTTACGAGAATTCGTATTGGGCCTTAATGGGCCATACGAGAAAGGATAGAAAGGCCTTAAGGGTGGTCGCGCCCCTTCCCCATGGACTGGTCCGAATTGGACTAGGGAAAGGGGGCGCCCCCTTCCTTCCTTCTCCATATTGGAGGAGGAATCCTACTAGGACTAAGGAGTCCTAGTAGGACTCCACACTTTGGCGTGCCCTATGAGGGCCGGCCTACTACTCCCTCCATCCTTTATATACGTGTCCACGGGGCACCCCATGGACACACAAGTTGATTTTAGCCGTGTGCGGTGCCCCTCTCCACAGATACACACCTCGGTCATATCGTTGCAGTGCTTAGGCGAAGCCATGCACCGGTAGCTTCATCATCACCGTCACCACGCCGTCGTGCTGACAAAACTCTGTCGTGACGCTCAACTGGATCAAGAGCTCGTGGGATGTCATCGAGCTGAATGTGTGCTAAACACGGAGGTGTCGTACGTTCGGTGCTTGGATCAGTTGGATCACGAAGACGTTTGACTACATCAACCGCGTCACTAGACGCTTCCGCTTTCGGTCTACGAGGGTACGTAGACACACTATCCCCTCTCGTTGCTATGCTTCTCCTAGATAGATCTTGCGTGATCGTAGGAAATTTTTGAAATACTATGTTCCCCAACAGTGGCAACATGAGCCAGTCTATGCGTAGATTGTAGCGACCAGACCTCAAACAGTCTAATCTCTATGCATTTGTGTCATCCCTAGATCAGTAATGCTGACACGCACAGTACTTGAAGGATTTATAACAGAGTAGCAATCACACACTTATTACATCGATAGTCCAACGATGATCTTATTAGAATAAATATGGCTGAAGGCCATCTAACACGATACCAGCGGAAGGCTTGGAAGATAAGTGAGTCCATCAACTCCAGCGGCATCACTGAGTATAGAACCATGGCCTAAAAGGCATCTTACTCGTCGCCTGAAAAGTCTGCAACATGAAACGTTGCAGCCCGAAAAACAGGTCAGCACATGGAATATGCTGGCAAGGTAACACAAGAGAGCAATGAAAGTAAAGCTATACTATATGCAATATGGCCGGTGGAAAGCTCTATGGTTACAGTTTTTGCGTAAAGCCAGTTTTTCCCTACTTCAAAAGGAATACATTTTAATTAACTATCATGGTAGTTGAAACATCGTTGAGAAGATAGACATCCTCTCAACCCCAATTAAAGTTCATCATTAAACCCAACAATATTAAATTAGAGTAACGTGATGAGATGCACATGATATCCAAGTACTAGATACTCAGAACGTCCGTAACCGGGGACACGGCTAATCATGATCAGTTTGTACACTCTGCAGAGGTTTGTGCACTTTTCCCCACAAGACCCGATCTCCTCCGTTGGATTTCCTGCACTGTATGATGTTTGAGAAACGGATGACCGAGACACAGACTTTCAAAAGCACTAACACCTACAACCGGGTGAACCGTACCAACCTACATCCCCTACATCTGCTAGTTCACCACTGTAGATGTTCGCACAACTTACTCATACTATGCTAGAGCCCATAATAGCATTGTGGCTGCACACGGAAGTTTCTAGTATGAATAATCTCATGATCCCTTTTAGCCTGGGTGGCGGTCCAAAAAAAAAACAGGCAATCCTAGGAATACCCAGTTGCCTCAATCCAACCAGATGTGTATTAATGTTGCCACCTTAAGTTGAACCATTAATTGACAAACTAACATCTGTCATGGATTTCACTCACCCAATCCACGTCTATGTGCATAGCATGTCCTAATAGCAAACGTAGAAGTAACTCCCAAAGGTTTGAATGTAATGTAGGTAATAGGTACTACCTCAATCTACTTCCCAGTCCCACATGTTAATTGATCCTACTCATGCAATGTGTGAGTGTTGGACTAATGAAATGAAAACTGGGTAATTGGAAAGTATGATCAAAGTGTTAGTTGCCTTGCTGATGATCCGCAAAACCTAGAGACTCAAAGTAGCAAGCGGCGCACTCCGGGTACTCTATCGCAATCAAACAAGCACACAATAAGTACCTTAACTAATGCACGGGTGAAACTCAAATAAGAGATCTAACCAGAAAGTTCAACTTAAGAACTCCGGTTTGCAAAAAGAAACAACCCGAAAGAAGCAATGAAACTCAATCTGCGAAAGAAACGAGCTCCGGTTACTAATTGGCCTAAAGTCAAATTTTACAGTAGCCAAAACTATGTTCAAGTTGATTAAACGTAAAGAGGGCATCGAGACCAAGATCTGGGATTTTGAATCACCTTATTCCGAATCTCGAGCAAAAAAAAAACGAAAAACAAAATCAGGGCAGAAATAGCGATCGGAATAATCGCGGATAAATACCCCGAAAAAGAAAAACGGACGAATAGGCTAACGAACGAACGTTCGCTGTCTGCTGCTAACTAACGAAAACCGTTCGTTAAAAAGAACGTACGGACGAACGTCCGCTAAATAACTAAACCGACGAGAATCGAACCGATCTAATCTAATAAAACAGATCTACGGTTTTAAAAAGAACCGAACGGTTCTTAAAAAAACATAACTACCTCGACGGCTCCGGCGGTATCCGGCGCTCCGGCGGCAGCGGTGGTCCGGCGGGCTGGCGGGGCGGTCGTCGGCGGCGGCGGCTAGCGGCGGCGGTGGCTAGCGGCGGCGGCGAGCTGGCGGCTTAGGGTTTCGGCGGGGCGCGGCTGGTGGGCTGGTCGGGCCGACGGCTGGCGCTTATAAATCCCAGTCTCCCGACCCTATACGAGTCTAAGTCGGTTCACTTTTTTTTTAATAGAGTCCTGGCGCAGAAAAACTAACGAAAGAAATACTAAACGGACTCCAAAATTCCTGAAATAAATTTTCACCGTCCTCTAATAATATTTAGGACAAAGTGAACATTTTTTCCGGACCTAAATGCAATTTTGAAAAACGCGCATTTTTCCTATGCAAATAAATTCGCAAATAAATCCAGAAAAATACCAAAAGTGATTTTAACATTTTCCTCCAATATTTCTGTTATTTTGGAGAAGTCATATTATCTCCGCTCATATTTTGTGTTTAGAAATATTTTTAGGAGAGAAAAATAATTAGAATCACACTGTCCTCGTACCGGTATTCGAGCGAACTCAAATACGAAAACGGTAAAATTCCCAACTCTCTCCGTAGGTCCTTGAGTTGCTTAGAATTTCGAGGAACGCCACACAAAAATGCATAAAGTATGAAATGCAAATATGATCTATGTATAACATTCCAAATTGAAAATTTGGGATGTTACAAACCTACCCCCCTTAGAATGAATGTCGCCCTCGAGATTTGACTTGGCTAGATAACAGGTGTGGGTGGTCCTTCCGTAGATTATCTTCTCGTTCCCAGGTGGGTTCTTCCTCGGTGTGGTGACTCCACTGAACTTTGCAAAACTTGATAACCTTACTGCGGGTGACTCTGCTCGAAAATTCGAGAATCTTAACAGGCTTCTCCTCGTAAGTCAGATCACTGTCCAACTGAATTGCTTCCAGGGGTACTGTGTCTCTAAGCGGTATATCGGCCATCTCCGCATGGCACTTCTTAAGCTGTGAAACGTGAAACACGTCATGCACTCCTGAAAATTCTTCGGGCAATTCCAACTTATAGGCAACCTCTCCCAAGCGTTCCAAAACACGGTAAGGTCCCACAAATCTCGGGGCTAACTTCCCTTTAACTCCGAAACGTTTAACTCCTCGCAGAGGTGATACTCTCAAGTATGCTCTGTCTCCGATCTCATAGGCTATCTCCTTGCGCTTCAAGTCTGCATAACTCTTCTGCCTGGACTGAGCTACCTTCAGTCTATCTCGAATCAACTTCACCTTCTCCTCAGACTCTTTGATCAAGTCTGGTCCAAACAACTGTCGGTCTCCAACTTCGTCCCACGACAACGGTGTTCGGCAAGTCCTTCCATACAATGCTTCGAAAGGGGCCATCTTCAAACTGGCTTGGTAACTGTTGTTGTATGAGACTTCCGCGTAGGGCAAGTTGTCATCCCAACTAGATCCATAATCTAATGCACAGGCTCTCAGCATATCTTCCAAAATCTGATTGATTCTCTCCGTCTGTCCATCTGTCTGTAGATGAAAAGCGGTGCTAAACTCTAGTCTGGTACCCAAATTTCATGTAACTGATTCCAGAACTTTGAGGTAAACTGAGTTCCTCTATCTGATACGATGCTCCTCGGAACTCCGTGCAGACATACAATTCTGGTCATGTATATCTTTGCCAACTTTGCGCTGGTATATGTGGTTTTCACAGGGATAAAGTGGGCTACCTTCGTCAATCGGTCCACTACTACCCAGATTGAATCATATCCCTCTTTGGTCTTGGGCAATCCGGCGATAAAATCCATGCCAAGCTTCTCCCACTTCCATTCGGGTATTGGCATAGGTTGTAACAATCCTGCTGGCTTCTGATGTTCTGCCTTCACTCTCCGACACACATCACAAACTGCTACATACTCCGCAATATCCTTCTTCATACCGGTCCACCAGAAAATATCCTTCAAATCCAAATACATCTTAGTATTCCCTAGGTGAATCGAGTATGGTGAATTATGGGCCTCCTGTAAAATCAACTTCCTGATATCTGGGTCATTAGGCACATACACGCGGTCCTCAAACCATAAGGTGTCGTTTTCATCCTCACGAAATCCTTTAGCTTTTCCTTCGCTCATCCTCTCCTTTATCGAGGCAACCTCCTCGTCAGTTTTCTGAGCTTCTTGGATTTTATCCATCAGGGTAGACTGGATTTCTAGTGTTGCTACATAGCCTCTCGGAACTATCTCCAAACGTAGTTCTCATAAGTCCTCGACTAACTCCTTTGGAAATTCCTCCATCATTAGGGTGTTGACATGGCTCTTACGGCTTAGCGCATTGGCCACTATGTTAGCCTTTCCGGGATGATAATGCAATCTCATGTCATAATCCTTAATGAGTTCCAGCCATCTCCTTTGCCTAAGATTCAACTCCTTCTGAGTGAATATATACTTTAAACTCTTGTGATCCGTATATACTTCACAATGGTTTCCAATGAGAAAATGTCTCCACGTCTTCAATGCATGCACTACGGCTGCTAACTCCAAATCGTGGGTGGCATAGTTCATCTCATGAGGTTTCAGTTGTCGTGAAGCATACAAAACAACTCTTCCTTCCTACATAAGAACTGCTCCAAGTCCTCGACGTGAAGCATCGCAGTACACCTCATAATCCTTATGTTGATCTGGCAGAATCAACACAGGGGATGAGACCAAATGGTTCTTTAATTCCTGGAAACTGGCCTCACATTCTTCTGTCCACCTGAACTTGGTGTCCTTCTTTAACAACTCCGTCATAGGCTTTGCAATCTTTGAGAAATTCTCGATGAATCTCTGGTAGTATCCTGCAAGACCAAGAAAACTCCGGATCTCTCCAACTGTTGTCGGTGCTTCCCAATGGGTCACGGTGTCCACCTTGGCGGGATGTACTGCTATTCCTTCTCCCGATATACCTTGTCCAAGGAATCCGACTTCCTTCAAACAAAACTCGCATTTGCAAAACTTGGCATATAACTGATGTTCTCTGAGCTTCTCCAATACCAATCGCAAATGCTCTGCATGCTCCTCTTCATCCTTCGAGAAGATCAAAATATCATCTATGAACACTACGACGAACTTATCCAAATACTCCATAAACACTTTGTTCATCAGGTTCATAAAGTATGTCGGTGCGTTCGTCAGACCAAACGACATAACAGTATACTCGTACAACCCATACCTAGTGGTAAAGGCCGTCTTAGGTATATCCTGCTCTCGGATCTTTAATTGGTGGTACCCTGATCGCAGATCGATCTTGGAAAATACCTTAGCTCCTTGCAATCTATCAAACAAATCATTGATCATCGGCAATGGGTACTTGTTCTTGATCGTTACTTCATTCAATCCTCGGTAATCAACAACCATTCTTAACGATCCATCCTTCTTTTCCACTAGAAGTACTGGCGAACCCCAAGGCGAAGAACCTGGGCATATGAATCCTTTATCCAGTAACTCCTTAATCTGCTTCTTAATTTCCTCGAAATCTTTGCGGGCATCCTATATGGTCTCTTGGAAATTGGTCCGGTGCGTGGCAAAAATTCAATCAAAAATTATATATCTCTGTCAGGTGGCATTCCTGGCAGTTCTTCTGGAATCACATCCGGATAATCCTTCACTACTGGCACTTCCTCCTGAATAACTACTGACAAGGAATTTAATCTGCTCCTCTTTTACTCATGCCGGGATACATACTTGATCCTTCTTCCTTCCGGCGTAGTAACCAAAATGGTCTTACTGGCACATTCAATATTCCCTTCATACTTAGATAACCAATCCATGCCTAATATAACATCCAGTCCTTGAGATTCCAATACTATTAGGTCCGAAGGGAAAATGTAATTACCAATCCTTAAAGGCAACTGATCACACCATAACTTAGCCATATACTCCGCTCCTGGTGAGGTTACTAACATGGGCGATCTAAGGGCTTGGGTTGGCAGCTTATACTTATCCACAAATCCCCTTGAAATGTATGAATGCGATGCACCAGTATCGAAAAGAACGAGTGTAGTATAGGACTTAACTAAGAACTTACCTATTACTGCATCTTGTTGGGCTTCAACCTCCTCCACGCTAACGTGATTCACTTGTCCTTTGTTGAAGGGGTTGGGCTTCTTCGCGGCGCTTCCATTGCCGTTCCCATTCTTAGCTTTTGGGTAGTCAATGGCATAATGTCCATTCTTCCCGCACTTGAAACAAGTGACATGGCTGAAATCCTTCTTGGTGGGTGTGGACGGTGTAGGGCGGTTCTGGTTTCCATTGGCTCCATTCACATTTCCATTCTTAGTGCCATTGTGGTTGTGCGAGCTACCTCCTCCATGGGTATGTTGAAACTGTCCTACCGTCTTAGGGGTAAAAAGGGGCTTCTGCTGTGCTCCAGAGTTATACCTTCCTTGCCCATACTTCCTCTTGTGACTTTCAATCTGTTGATGCTTCCTTTCAATCATTAGGGTACGGTCAACCAACTCCTGGTAGTTATTGAAAGTTGCCACCATCAACTATACACTCATCTCATCATTCAGCCCTTCCATGAATCTCTCCTGCTTAGCGGCACCTGTGGCCACATCATCTGGGGCATAACGAGATAGGGTACTAAACTCATCCACGTACTGAGCCACAGTACGATTTCCTTGGCGCAGATTGTGAAACTCCTGCTTCTTCATACTCATAGCTCCGGTTGAGACATGGGCGGTACGAAAAGCTTGCTGAAACTAATCCCAAGTCACATTGGCTATGGGGTAAGTGGCTGTGTAATTCTCCCACCAGGCTGCGGCTGGTCCAGACAACTGGTGTGCGGCAAATCGCACCTTCTCAGCATCCGAGCAATTGGCGGTGATCAAATCCCTTCCAATCTTGCGTAGCCAGTCATCAGCCACTATTGGTTCGATGCTTCTAGCAAACACTGGTGGTTGCAACCTTAAGAAACGTGTCAGGTTGTCCACGGGTGATGGTGGTGGAGGGTTGTTGTTGTTGTTGTGGTTGTTCTGAGTGTTCTGGACAAGAAGTTGCATCAGGGTGTTCTGCTGCTGGATCAACTGAGTGAGCTCAGGGGGAAACTCAAATTCACGTCTTGGAGGCATCTGATGGGTGTAGAGGGAAGAGATTAGAATAGAAAAGAGGTCTAAGGGGAAATCACTACCCATATGCACATGAGGCAAACACACAATCATGTCACACCAATCAATTTCAAGCAAGGTCTTACAAATCTAACTAACGTTACAAAAGTGCTCTAAAGCTAATATATGGAGGTAAACTACTAGTCACAGGGTGGTCATCTAAAAATATTGATCGACAGAGGATTCCATAATATCTGCTCCAGCTTCATCTTCATAGTATTCGTCCTTGCTATCCTCTGGTTCTGAATCCGTGTCGTTGATGATGATGTAGTCTTCGGGTGGAATCTCCTTGGGTTCTTCTTCCTCGTCTTCTTCTCCCATGAGTATCCCTAACTTCCGTGTCAGGTCATCATTCTTCTCCACAAGTATTTTCGTCTCCTCCTCATATCCGTCGCGTGTATACTTGAGTTCTTCCTCTAGCTCCAAATTCCTATTTAGGGCTTTCTTCAAATCTATCATCCCTGCACACATCTGGTGCTCCTGGCGACGAATGTGATGGTTCAACTCCTGAATGAATGTTGCAATGGATCTATCCTTCCGGGTGCTGATCATATCCAAATTCTCATCTCGGCGTCCACAAATCTGGTAGATAGTGTCCTTTAGCTCTTGCTTGTAGACTTCTCCAATCCTTCCCATAGCGATGTGGGCTGCTATGCTCCTGCCTAGGTTCCATGTAGGCGCATTGAAAGAAAATGCTATGAGTGAGGTGACGGGTGCGAACGTCCTTCCTGGTCCTTGTGCTTGAATCAACCAACGCTCCTCCTCAGGTAGAGTGGCATTGTAGGTTCCGGTGAAACTTAACAGTCCAATGTTTAGATATCTGGTGACCTCCTTCAGGTGTCGTCCAAATGGTGTATCATCACCCGGTTGCATGAACTTGTTCTTTGCATCCACCATCCTAAAGAGTAGAAAAGATGAGGAGTCAGAAAGAGAAGAGTGAATTATGCTCTAGGGCTTTAGCTTAGTGGTCGTGTCCTACAGTCAGCGTGTGCTCTGATACCATCTTGTAGCGACCAGACCTCAAACAGTCTCATCTCTGTGCATCTGTGTCATCCCTTGATTAGTAATGCTGACACGCACAGTACTTGAAGGATTTATAACAGAGTAGCAATCACACACTTATTACATCGATAGTCCAACGATGATCTTATTACAATAAATATGGCTAAAGGCCATCTAACATGATAACAGCGGAAAGCTTGGAAGATTAGTGAGTCCATCAACTCCAGCGGCATCACTGAGTATAGAACCACGACCTAAAAGGCATCTTACTCGTCGTCTGAAAAGTCTGCAACATGAAACGTTGCAGCCCGAAAAACGGGTCAGCACATGGAATATGCTGGCAAGGTAACACAAGAGAGCAATGAAAGTAAGGCTATACTATATGCAATATGGCCGGTGGAAATCTCTATGGTTACAGTTTTTGCGTAAAGCCAGTTTTTCCCTACTTCAAAAGGAATACATTTTAATTAACTATCATGGTAGTTGAAACATCGTTGAGAAGATAGACATCCTCTCAACCCCAATTAAAGTTCATCATTAAACCCAACAATATTAAATTAGAGTAACATGATGAGATGTACATGATATCCAAGTACTAGATACTCAGAACGTCCGTAACCGGGGACACGACTAATCATGATCAGTTTGTACACTCTGCAGAGGTTTGTGCACTTTTCCCCACAAGACCCGATCTCCTCCGTTGGATTTCTCGCACTGCATGGTGTTTGAGAAACGGATGACCGAGACACAGTCTTTCAGAAGCACTAGCACCTACGACCGGGTGAACCGTACCAACCTGCATCCCCTACATCTGCTAGTTCACCACTGTAGATGTTCGCACAACTTACTCATACTATGCTAGAGCCCATAATAGCATTGTGGCTGCACACAGAAGTTTCTAGTATGAATAATCTCATGATCCCTTTGAGCCTGGGTGGCGGTCCAAAAAAATAGGCAATCCCTAGAATTCCCAGATGCCTCAATCCACCCAGATGTGTATTAATGTTGCCACCTTAAGTTGAACCATTAATTAACAAACTCACATCTGTTATGGATTTCACTCACCCAATCCACGTCTACGAGCATAGCATGTCCTAACAGCAAATGTAGAAGTAACTCCCAAAGGTTTGAATGTAATGCAGGTAATAGGTACTACCTCAATCTACTTCCCAGTCCCACATGTTAATTGATCCTACTCATGCAATGTGTGAGGGTTCGACTAATGCAATGAAAACTGGGTAATTGGAAAGTATGATCAAAGTGTTACTTGCCTTGCCGATGATCCGCAAAACCTAGAGACTTAAAGTAGCAAGCGGCGCACTCCGGGTACTCTATCACAATCAAACAAGCACACAATAAGTACCTTAACTAATGCACGGGTGAAACTCAAATAAGAGATCTAACCAGAAAGTTCAACTTAAGAACTCCGGTTTGCAAAAAGAAACAACCCGAAAGAAGCAATGAAACTCAAACTGCAAAAGAAACAAGCTCCGGTTACTAATTGGCCTAAAGTCAAATTTTACAGTAGCCAAAACTTTTTTCAAGTTGATTAAACGTAAAGAGGGCATCGAGACGAAGATCTGGGATTTTGTATCACCTGATTCCGACTCTCGAGCGAAAAGAAAAACGAAAAACAAAATCAGGGCAGAAATCGCGGATAAATACCCCAAAAAAGAAAAACGGACGAACAGGCTAACGAACGAACGTTCGCTGTCTGCGGCTAACTGACGAAAACCGTTCGTTAAAACGAACGTACGGACGAACGTCCGCTAAATAACTAAACCAACGAGAACCGAACCGATCTAATCTAATAGAACAGATCTACGGTTTTTAAAAAAAACCGAGCGGTTCTTAAAAAACGTAACTACCTCGACGGCTCCGGCGGGATCCGGCGCTCCGGCGGCGGCGGTGGTCCGGCGGTTCACCCTTACGAGCACTTGTTTCTTAAAGGTGACCGATGGGTATCTGTCTCTCTCACTTTTGTTGAATCGAGTGTGGCTACGCCCGGTCCTTGTGAAGGTTAAAACAACACACTTGACGAAAAATCATTGTGGTTTTTGTATGCGTAGGTAAGAACGGTTCTTGGTAAGCCCGTAGCAGCCACGTAGAACTTGCAACAACAAAGTAGAGGACGTCTAACTTGTTTTTGCAGGGCATGTTGTGATGTGCTATGGTCATGACGTGATGAGTTATACATTATTGTATAAGATGATCATGTTTTGTAAATTATCGGCAACCGGCAGGAGCATTATGGTTGTCTCTTTATTGTATGAATTGTGAAGGCCATGTAATTGCTTTGCTTCATCACTATGAGTTAGCGATAGTAGTAGTAGTAGCAATAGTTGGTGAGACGACCCTGACGCTACGATGAAGATCATGGTGCCTAGCCAGTGACGATGGAGATCATGACGATGCTTTGGAGATTGAGATCAAAAGCACAAGATGATGATGGCCATATCATTTCACATATTTTGATTGCATGTGATGTTTATCTTATAATGCTTCATATTTTGCTTAGTACGGCGGTAGCATTATAAGATGATCCCATACAAAATTTCAAGGTACAAGTGTTCTCCCTGAGTATGCACCGTTGCGAAAGTTCTTTGTGCTGAGACACCACATGATGATCGGGTGTGATAGGTTCTACGTTCACATACAATGGGTGCAAGACAGTTTTGCACATGCAGAATACTCGGGTTAAACTTGACGAGCCTAGCATGTACAGACATATATGGCCTCGGAACACTGGAGACCGAAAGGTCGATCGTGAATCATATAGTGTATATGATCAACATAAGATGTTCACCATTGAAAACTACTCCATCTCACGTGATGATCGGACATGGTTCAGTTGATTTGGATCACGTGATCATTTAGATGACTAGAGGGATGTCTATCTAAGTGGGAGTTCTTTAGTAATATGATTAATTGAACTTTAATTTATCATGAACTTAGTCCTGGTAGTATTAGCATATCTATGTTGTAGATCAATAGCTCGCGATGTAGCTCCCCGTTTATTTTTATATGTTCCTAGAGAAATAGAAGTTGAAAGATGTTAGTAGCAATGATGCGGACTAGGTCCGTGATCTAAGGATTAACCTCATTGCTACACAGAACTATTATGTCCTTGATGCACCACTAGGTGACAGATCTATTGCAGGAGCAGATGCAAACGTTATGAATGTTTGGCAAAGCTCAATGTGATGTCTACTTAATAGTTTAGTGCACCATGCTTTACGGCTTAGAACCGGGACTTCAAAAACGTTTTGAACGCCATGGAGCATATAAAATGTTCCAAGAGTTGAAATTAGTATTTCATACTCATGCCTGTGTCGAGAAGTAAGAGACCTCTGACAGTACTTTGCCTACAAGATGGAGGAGAATAGCTCAACCAGTGAGCATGTGCTCAAATTGTCTCGGTACTACAATTGCTTGAATCAAGTGGGAGTTAATCTTTGAGATAAGATAGTAATTGACAAAGTTCTCTAGTCACTATCACCAAGTTAGTAGAACTTCGTGATGAACTATAATATGCAAGGGATGACGAAAGTAATTCCCGAGCTCTTCCGGATGCTGAAATTGGCAAAGGTAGAAATCAAGAAAGAGCATCAAGTGTTGATGGTTAGCAAGATCACTTGTTTCAAGTAAAGGGCAAAGGGTTAGAAGGGGAACTCCAAGAAGAATGACAAGCAAGTTGTCACTCCTGTGAAGAAACCCAAAGCTAAACTCCAGCCTGAAACTAAGTGCTTCTACTGCAAAAGGAAATGGTCACTGGAAGTGGAACTGCCCTAGATACTTGGCGGATAAGAAGGATGGAAAAGTGAACAAAGGTATATTTGATATACAGATTATTGATGTGTACTTTACTAGTGTTCATAGAAACCCCTGGGTATTTGATGCCGGTTTAGTTGCTAAAATTAGTAACTCGAAAAGAGAGTTGCAGAATGAACAGAGACTAGTTAAAGGTGAAGTGACGATGTGTGTTGGAAGTGGTTCCTAGTTTGATATGATCATCATCGCACACTCCCTATACTTTCGGGATTAGTGCAGAACCTAAATAAATGTTATTTGGCATTTGCGTTGAGCATGAATATGATTTGATCATGTTTGTTGCAATATGGTTATTCATTTAAAGTCATAGAATAATTGATATTCTGTTTACATGAATAAAACCTTCGATGGTCATCCACCCAATGAAAATAGTTTGTTGGATCTTGATCGTAGTAATACACATATTCATAATATTGAAGCCAAAAGATGCAAAGTTGATAATGATAGTGCAACTTATTTGTGGCAGTACCGTTTAGATCATATTGGTGTAAAGCGCATGAAGAAACTCCATGCTGATGGGCTTTTGGAATCACTTGATTATGTATCACTTGGTGCTTGCAAACCATGCCTCACGGGCAAGATGACTAAAACTACGTTCTCCGGAACAATGGAGCGAGCAACTGATTTGTTGGAAATCATACATACTGATGTATGTGGACCGATGAGTGTTGAGGCTCGCGGCGGGTATCATTATTTTCTGACCTTCACTGATGATTTGAGCAGATATGGGTATATCAACTAGATGAAGCACAAGTGTGAGACATTTGAAAAGTTCAAAGAATTTCAGAGTGAAGTAGAGAATCATCGTAACAAGAAAATTAAGTTTCTGCGATCTGATCGCGGAGGCGAATATTCGAGTTGCGAGTTTGACCTTCATTTAAAACAATGTGGAATAGTTTTATAGCTCACGCCACCCGGAACACCACAGCGTATTGGTGTGTCCGAACGTCGTAACCACACTTTATTAGATATGGGGCGATCTATGATGTCTCTGACCGATTTACCACTATAGTTTTGGGTTATGCATTAGAGATAGCTGCGTTCACGTTAAATAAGGGCACCATCTAAATCCGTTGAAACGACGCCTTATGAATTGTGGCTTGGCAAGAAACCAAAGTTGTTGTTTCTTAAAGTTTGGGCCAGCGATGTTTATGTGAAAAAGTTTCAACCTGATAAGCTCGAACCCAAATCGGAGAAATGTGTCTTCATAGGATACCCAAAGGAAATTGTTGGGTACACCTTCTATCACAGATCCAAAGGCCAGATATTTGTTTCTAAAAATGGATACTTTCTAGAGAAGGATTTTCTCTCGAAAGAAGTGAGTGGGAGGAAAGTGGAACTTAATAAGGTAATTGTACCTTCTCCCAAATTGGAAAGTAGTACATCATAGAAACTAGTTCTAATGATTCCTACACCAATCAGCGAGGAAGCTAATGATGATGATCATGAAACTTCAGATCAAGTTACTACTGAACCTCGTACGTCAACCAGCGTGCGTTCCGCGCCAGAGTGGTCCGATAACCCAGTTCTGGAAGTCATGTTACTAGACCATGATGAACCTACGAACTATGAGGAAGCGATGTTGAGCCCAGATTCCGCAAAATGGCTTGAGGCCATGAAATCTGAGATGGGATCCATGTATGAGAACAAAGTGTGGACTTTGGTTAACTTTTCCAATGATCAGCAGGCCATTGAAAATAAATGGATCTTTAAGAGGAAGACTAACACCGACGGTAATGTTACTGTCTACAAAGCTCGACTTGTTGCGAAAGGTTTTCGACAAGTTCAAGGTGTTGACTACGATGAGATATTCTCACTCATAGCGATGCTTAAGTCTGTCCGAATCATGTTAGCAATTGCCACATTTTAAGAAATCTGGCAAATGGATCACAGAATTGCGTTCTTTAATGGATTTATTAAAGAAGAGTTGTATATGATGCAACCATAAGGTTTTGTCAATCCTAAAGGTGCTAACAAAATGTGCAAGCTCCAGCGATCCATCTATGGACTCGTGCAAGCATCTCGGAGTTGGAATATACGCTTTGATAAGTTTTTCAAAGTATATAGTTTTATACATACTTGCGGTGAAGCCTGTATTTTCAAAAAGGTGAATGGGAGCAATACAACCTTTCGGATAAGTATATGTGAATGACATATTGTCGATCGAAAATGATGTAGAATTTTCTGGAAAGCATAAAGGAGTGTTTGAAAGGAGTTTTTCAAAGGAAGACCTCGGTGAAGCTGCTTACATATTGAGCATCAAGATCCATAGAGATAGATCAAGACGCTTGATAAGTTTTTTCAATGAGTACATACCTTGACAATTTTTTGAAGTAATTCAAAATGGAACAGTCAAAGAAAGAGTTCTTGCCTATGTTGCATAGTATGAAGTTTTGTAAGACGGAAAACCCGACCACGGCAGAAGATAGAGAAAGAATGAAAGTCATTCCCTATGCCTCAGCCATAGGTTGTATAAAGTATGACATGCTGTGTACCAAACATGTTGTGTGCCTTGCCATGAGTTTGGAAAGGAGGTACAAAAGTGATCCAGGAGTAGATCACTGTACAATGGTCAAAATTATTCTTAGTTACTGGATGACTAAGGAAATGTTTCTCAATTATGGACGTGATAAAGAGTTTGTCATAAAGAGTTACACTGATGCAAGCTTTGACACTAATCCCGATGACTCTAAGTATCAATCTGGATACTTATTGAAAGTGGGAGCAGTTAGCTAGAGTAGCTCCATGCAGAGCATTGTAGACATAGAAATTTGCGAAATACATACGGGTCTGAATGTAACAGACCTACTGACTAAACTTCTCCCACGAAGCAAAACATGATCACACCTTAGTACTCTTTGGGTGTTAATCACATGGCGATGTAAACTAGATTATTGACTCTATTAACCATTTGGGTGTTGGTCACATGGCGATCTGAACTGTGTGTGTTATTCACATTAACGATGTGAACTATCGATATTAAATCACATTGCGATGTGAACTAGATTATTGACTCTAGTGCAAGTGGGAGACTGAAGGAAATACGCCCTAGAGGCAATAATAAAGTTGTTATTTATATTTCCTTATATCATGATAAATGATTATTATTCATGCTAGAATTGTATTAACCGGAAACTTAGTACATGTGTGAATACATAGACCAAAACAGAGTGTCCTAGTATGCCTCTACTAGACTAGCTCGTTAATCAAAGATGATTATGTTTCCTAACCATAGAAATGAGTTGTCATTTGATCAACAGGATCGCATCATTAGGAGAATGATGTGATGGACAAAACCCATCCGTTAGCTTACCAACTTGATCGTTTAGTTTTACTGCTATTGCTTTCTTCATGACTTATACATGTTCCTATGACTATGAGATTATGCAACTCCCGAATATCGAAGGAACACCTTGTGTGCTATCAAACGTCACAACGTAACTGGGTGATTATAAAGATGCTCCACAGGTGTCTTCGAAGGTGTTTGTGGTGTTGGCATAGATCGAGAATAGGATTTGTCACTCCGAGTGTCGGAGAGGTATCTCTGGGCCCTCTCGGTAATACACATTGTAATAAGCCTTGCAAGTAAATGACTAATGAGTTAGTCACGAGATGATGTATTATGGAATGACTAAAGAGACTTGCCGGTAACGAGATTGAACTACTATGATGATACCGACAATCGAATCTCGGGCAAGTAACATACCGATGACAAAGGGAACAAGGTATGTTGTTATGCGGGTTGACCGATAAAGACCTTCGTAGAATATGTAGGAGCCAATATGAGCATCCAGGTTCCTCTATTGGTTATTGACCGGAGATGTGTCTCGGTCATGTCTACATAGTTCTTGAACCCGTAGGGTCCGCACGCTTAATGTTCGATGACGATTTATATTATGAGTTATGTGATTTGATGAACGGCGTTTGTTCGGAGTCCCGAATGAGATCACGGACATGACGAACAGTCTCGAAATGATCGAGACGTAAAGATCGATATATTGGAAGGTTATATTCGGATATCGGAAAGGTTTCGAGTGATTCTGGTATTGGGCCTTAACGGGCCATACGGGAAAGGAGAGAAAGGCCTCAAGGGTGGCCGCGCGCCTTCCCCATGGACTGGTCCGAATTGGACTAGGGAAAGGGGGCGCCCCCTTCCTTCCTTCTCCTTCTCCCTTCCCCTTTTCCTATTCCATATGGGAGGAGGAATCCTACTAGGACTAGGGAGTCCTAGTAGGACTCCACACTTTGGCGCGCCCTATGAGAGCCGGCCTACTCCTCCCTCCATCCTTTACATACGTGGCCAGGGGGCACTCCATGGACACACAAGTTGATTTTAGCCGTGTGCGGTGCCCCTCTCCACAGATACACACCTCGGTCATATCGTTGTAGTGCTTAGGCGAAGCCCTGCGCCGGTAGATTCATCATCACCGCCACCGCTGTAATGCCCAGTATGGGATTATACCTCCTACGTGTCGAGGCGGCTTAAAGGTATAAGCCCATACTAGAATGATCTCAAGTTTAGTATCTTTGCATGACTAATGTAAAAATAGGGATGAAATTGCAAAAGGATAGTTGGCTTACACTCGCCATGTCACACAATACATTACATAAGCAAAACATCATCCAAATAACATCACAGTCCGACTACGGACGAAGATCCAAATGAAAGATACCAAATACATAAAGCCACAAGGTCGGAATCGCCCCTAGTAGAAACCACTACTGATCATCGGGATAGCGCACATAGTATCGACTACGCTCTTCATCGTACTCCAGGTACAGCTCTGTGCCGTCACCTGAGTAGTCCACCATAGTACCTGCATCTGGTGTTGTGTAGAATCTGTGAGCCACGGAGGACTCAGCAATCCCGTTCCCGGGTAGCAAAACTATCTAAGCCTTGGGTGTGGAACAAGGCTGAAGAAAATAAAGGTTATAGCTGCACTAGCACTAGCTTACGTGTTTGGAGCGAAAAGAGAAGTGCCACAAGCGTCAAAGTGATCACGAAGTGATCCTATCTAAGCACGTCAATCATAACCCCACCGTGTTCACTTCCCGAACCCCTTTCGGAAAATGACCGTCGCGGTTACTCACGCTGGTAGTGTGTTCTGAACATGGTGTCAAGTTTTCTACAACCGGATATTAACAAATTCCCATCTGCCACATAACCGCGGCACGGCTTTCAAAAGTTCAAAACCCTGCAGGGGTGTCCCAACTTAGCCCATGACAAGCTCACGATCTGCGGAGTCGCAACTCCAAGGTGGGAAGACCCGAGTATTCTCGGAATCCCGACCTCAAGATATTCCGACTAAGGTAAAACTAATCCAGCAAATCCTCCCGGCGTGCCGACACCCTGGCAGTAGTCGCGCGTATCTAGTCTCAGGCCACGACCGGATGGGCGATTCTACATGTTATACCAAATACATCAGGTTTCCCCAAGGCGGCCCCACAGAACCCCTAGTTTGGACCAACACTCATGTGGAGCACTGGCCCGGGTTGTTGATTAACAAAAGGGTTTGCAACGCCCTATGCAAATTTTAGTTGTTAGGCAAATGGAGTACCAATGTTGGGACTTGCTGGAAAAAAAATAGCGCTAAGCGGGTTATCAAGGGGGCCCATAAACCCCAACCGTGTTAGGGACGCATAATCAAGGAACATAACACCGGTTTAAACGGTTCCTAGGGCGGCATGAGTGGAACAAATCACCAAGCAAGAGGCTTAGACTTCCACCCATTACCAATATATATATGATTTAGTTTAAGAGTTTATATAGTGTGATATCCCAATAATATATTTAACATGAAGCAAGAATCTTCAAATCTTCTCCTGCAAATGCTATAAGAGGGGCTGAGCGAAGCTTACGTAGCCAAACAAAGGTTTGCTAGGCTAGGTGGTTAGACAGATTCATGGTTACAATAGGAGGCTGACAAACAAACTTGGGCATCGAGGCAATAAGCTAAAGAGCGAGACTTCTAGCAATAGGCAAAGATAGTAATGATATCTAGGTCAGGTCATCTTGCCTGTCGAGTTGTTGATGGGATCGCGAGACGGCTCCTCGTACTCAACCTCGGTAGTAACCTCTTTCTCGTTCTCGGTCTCGGCTCCCGGCTCTACTCAACACAAGAACACAACGAGGCACAAAAATCAAACAAGGTGCAATGCACAATCAACATGATGCACGTATGATGCATGTATGATGCAATACATGTCAAGGGATGAAGCACACAAGAACAACACAAGACAACAAGTTTAAATGAGGCCGGAATCCACATATAGCGAATCCGGTAAGTCCTCATATGCATATGTTGAAAATGGTCCAGATCTGAACAAACCTTAAGATAAAGTTGTTAAACATCAAGTTAAAATGCACCATTATGATCTACACGAAATTCTAGTCAAGTTTCATTTAAAGTTTGTTTAATTCGGAGCTACGGTCTAGAAGATATGAGCAAAACAAGTTAAGCATGACAACGGTGCAAGATACACCCAAACATCAAGCAAACATACTCCAAACATGTAAACAAGATGATATTATGATTCTACATGCAAAATCACACAAGTTTCATATAGAGCACGCTCAAAACGGAGCAACGGTTCAACACATACACACGAAACAAGATTCAATGCAAAGCTGAAATTAACAGCCACATAGCAACTTTGGAGCAAGAAATATATACTCTACACCACTCAAACATGGTGACAAGAAGCATGGACATGAAGTAGACATATCCTACAGCTAACAACTCCATTGGAGCAACTCCATTGGAGCAACTCCATAGGAGGCATGGATCAATAGCAACAAGCTACAACATTTTGATCATGATGTTAAAAACCTGACAGTTATATTTCATAGCAACTTGGGAGCAAGAAATAAATAAGCTACAGCACCCCTATGATCAAGTGAGGGCATGGATGGATAGACAACAACATGTACAACAAGGAATGATCATTGGCCACTCCAAAACAAGTATGGATTTGACTAGGGCATCAGGCAAACATAGCATCGGGATATGACAGATTCCAGACTTAGTAGAATTTTCACTAAGTATAAAACAATTATGTTGGCATGGCATGTTTGCAAGCATGTTTAAGTCACCTCAAGGCATATCATGGAAAATGGTTTGCACCACAGCAAAGACCACATGATGGATATTCTAAAACATATTAACATGTGACATGGGGACAAACACATCAATAGCAACGAGCTCTTCAAATCAGCATCTCATAACATGTTTCGAAACTTAACAGCCACATGCACGTTTGCAACAGGGATTAACATGTCAATAAGAACCCTAACATGAATGCTACAGAAACCATCATGTAGAGTATTTCATAATGAACATTTTGACATATCATTTGCTTCATTTGGATAAACATGCACCAAGTTATCACATCTCAAACATGGCATGCAAATAACAAGTAGCAGTAGTTTATAACAAGTAGCACCCTTGCAACAGAGATTAGGACCTCTAGATGAAGTCAAACAAGCATGGCACAATGGAACAAAGTGTAGAGCATATCACCACGGTCATTTTGACATATCATGTGCACAATTTGGACAAACATAATAAAAGTTACAGCTAAATGAACATGCAACAAAAATAAGAAAAAACTGGGACTTAGGGAAAAAAAATAGCAACCTCCAGGCGGATTGGGTCAAACGGGGCGGATCGGGTAGGGTCGGACCGGATCCGACCCGTTAGGGTTCGGCCGGCGCTAGATCAGATCGGATCTTGAGGAACGGGGCGCGGCGGGCCCGGCGGCTCCGGCGGCCGGAGCGGCCGGCGGCTAGGCGACGGGGCGGAGAGGCGGCGGAGCCGGCGATCGCCGCGGTGGTGGAGCGGAGGAACGGCGGCGGCGGGCGGCGGAGTACCGCGACCGGCGGCGGGTCGGGCCGGCGGCGGGGTGATGACCGGCGTCGGGCGGGCGGCGAAGGATTGGGCGCCGGCGAGGTGCTCCGCGGCGGCGGCGAACGGAGCGAGGCGGCGCGAGCTCGGAGGCGGTCGGGGGCGGAGAGAGGAGGCGACCAGACGAGGCGACGGCGGCTGGGCTCGCGCGGGCCCGTTTTGGGCCCCGCGGGCCGCGGCGGCGGGAGGCCGGTGGGAGGACACGTGGCGGCTCCTGATATGTCGGGCGGCGGCGGGCGGATGCGTCCTGTTCGTCCAGACGTGTCCGGCGCGGTGGAGGAGGTGGGACTAGGGTTTTTCCCGAAAAATGGAGGGGTGTGGATGTTTTTATAGGCATAGGGAGCTAGGAGACTCCAAATGGGGAGCGGTTTTCGTCCACGCGATCATAATTCGACGACCGAGATGATGGGAAGGGTTGTGCTGGGTTAGTGGGCTGTTGTGGAGGGGGTCTTGGGCCTTAAAGAAGAGGTTCTTTTAGCCCACTAGGTTAACCGTTGGAGTACGAAACGAACTCTAAATGCGACAAAACTTGACAGGCGGCCTACACGTACCAAAACAACATCGCACGACAAGTCTCACATAATTCCGGGAACATTACACGGCCACACGCGAAAGAAGGACTCGATGATGCCACGGGCACGTGTGTGAGCGTTGGAACTCGAAACGGACAACGGGAAGAGACGAGTGGAACCGGGTGCAAGTGACAACACAAATGCAATGCAATGCACATGACAACATGACATGGATGAAATGCACACATGCACACAACAAAACAAAGAACCCAAAATGGAAGAAGATCCCAGAATGGAATTGATGAAACCGAAGTTTATATATTGCCATATTGGGAAAGTGTTACATTTGGGGCATTACAAACTTTCTTCTACTACGAAAAGATCTCGTCCCGAGATCTAGGACTGGAAGAAGGGAGGATACTCGGAACGAAGGTGATCTTCTCGTTCCCACGTAGCTTCTCGGTCGGTATGGTGTGACCACTTAACTTTCAAGAACTTGATTGACTTGTTGCGGGTCTTGCGCTCGGTTTCTTCAAGAATAGCAAAGGGGTGCTCACGGTAAGACAAGTCTTGTTGAAGCTCAATCTCCTCGAATGGAATGGTGCGTTCAGGTGTCTTGAAGCACTTGCGGTGGTGAGACACGTGAAACACATCATGAACATTTGCAAAGTTGGATGGAAGCTCAAATTGATAGGCTAGATCGCCTCTTTTGCCAAGGATCTTGAAAGGGCCCACATATCTAGGAGCAAGCTTTCCTTTGATACCAAATCTTTGGGTGCCTTTCATAGGAGAAACACGAAGATAGACATGGTCTCCAATGTCGAAAGCCAAGTCACGATATTTGCCGTCATAGTAACTCTATTGACGCGACTGGGCGGCCTTGAGATTCTCACGTATGACTTTGCACATTTCTTCGGCTTCTGAGATCAAGTCATTGCCAAGAAGTTGACGTTCACTAGTATCGGACCAGTTGAGAGGAGTACAACACTTTCTGCCATAGAGGATTTCAAACGGAGCTTTGCCGACACTTGCTTGGAAACTATTGTTGTAAGAGAACTCGGCAAACGGAAGGCAATCTTCCCACTTCATGCCAAAAGAGATGACACAAGCTCTGAGGATGTCTTTGAGGATCTGGGTCACTCTTTCGACTTGACCACTAGTCTGAGGGTGAAACGCAGTGCTGAAACGGATCTTAGTGCCCATGGCTGACTGAAAGGAGTCCTAGAACTTGGATGCGAACAAACTTCCACGGTCTGAGGAGATAACTTGAGGAATGCCATGTAACGACGCAATTCTAGAAGTGTACAACTCTGCCAGCTGAGCTGCATTGATGGATTGTTTGAGTAGAAGGAAGTGAGATACTTTTGTTAGCTTGTCAATCACCACAAAGATAGCATCGTTCCCCTTCTTGGACTTGGGAAACCCAGTGACGAAATCTATTTCAATGTGGTCGAATTTCCACTCAGGAATAGGAAGAGGTTGGAGGAGACCGGTTGGACGTTGATGCTCTGCCTTCACTCTTCTGCATACATCACATTCATTCGCGAATTGGGCAATCTCTCTTTTCATGCGAGTCCACCAGTAAGATTGCTTGAGGTCTTGGTACATCTTAGAACTTCCAAGATGAATAGAGAGGAGGGAGTCATGTGCTTCGTTCATTATGAGCTTCCTGAGATCACCCTTGGGAACCACAAGTCTGTCCTCAAAGAACAAGGTGTACTTCTCATCAACGCGATAGCACTTGTATTTGGGAGTACCCTTTGCAATACCATGTTTCACTTTCTGCACCATAGCATCACTGAGTTGGGCCTCACGGATATGATCTTCCAAGGTAGGAGCAACTTGAAGATTTGCAAAATAGCCTTGCGGAACAACTTGGAGGTTGAGCTTCCTGAATGCTTCACAAAGCTCAGGCTGAAACGGCTTGATAAGGAGAATGTTGCAATATGCCTTTCTGCTCAATGCATCTGCAATGACATTGGCCTTGCTAGGTGTGTATTCGATGCTTGGATCATACTCTTGGATCATATCAACCCAACGAGTCTGGCGAAGGTTCAGGTTCGACTATGTGAATATGTACTTCAAGCTCTTGTGATCGGTGAAGATGTCCACTTTTCTGCCCAACAGAAGGTGTCTCCACGTGATCAAGGCGTGTACCACTGCTGCTAGCTCGAGATCATGTGTGGGGTAGTTCTTCTCATATCGCTTCAATTGACGAGAAGTGTATGCCACAATTTTTTTGTCTTGCATTAGCACACCACCAAGTCCTTGAAGAGAAGCATCACAGAATACTTCGTAGGGCTTGGACTCATCTGGAGGAGTAAGAACCGGAGCAGAGATGAGCTTTTCTTTGAGAGTTTTGAATGCCACATCACTATCCGGAGACCAGTTGTACTTGACATTCTTCTGCAGCAAGTTGGAGAGAGGCTTGGCAATCTTGGAGAAGTTCTCAATGAACCTTGTGCAATAGCTAGCAAGACCAAGAAAGCTTCGGAGTTGCTTGACGTTCTGAGGGGGTTCCCAGTTGACAATCGCTTCAACTTTCTCGGGGTTGACAACAATACCGTGAGCAGAGATGATATGGCCCAGATACAAGACCTTATCGAGCCAGAATTCGCACTTGGAGAACTTGGCATAGAACTTATGTTCACGGAGTCTATCGAGAAACAAGCGGAGGTGCTTGGCATGATCCTCTTCATTCTGGGAGAATACCAAGATGTCATCCAAATAGACGAGCACAAATTCGTTGGTGTAGGGGTTGAATATGTAGTGCATCATTCTCGAGAAGGTGGGAGGAGCATTAGCGAGGCCAAAAGACAAGACTGTGTATTCATAGGAGCCGTAGCTTGTTCTGAATGCAGTCTTGTGAATATCTTCTTCACGGATACGGATCTGGTGATAACCCATCCGGTGATCGAGCTTTGAGAACACTTTTGCTCCTTTGAGCTGTTCAAACAATTCATTGATGTTGGGGAGCGGATACTTGTTCTTTATTGTCTTCTTGTTCAATGGCCGGTAACCAACGCAAAGGCGCTCCATGCCATCCTTCTTCTTGACAAATAAGACACCACAGCCCTAAGGAGAAGTGCTAGGCCTGATTAGACCCATACGCTCTTGCTCATCGAGTTGTCTCTTCAACTCCTTCAACTCTATAGGGGAAGCTTGTACGGATGCCGACATGCTGGCTCGGTACCGGGCTCGAGTTCAATGACGAATTCAACTTGACGATGTGGAGGCATGCTTGGAAGCTCTTCAGGGAAAACATCTTCATATTCATTGACCGCCGGAATTTGAGAGATGGCATTAATCTCGCCCTTGTCATTGAGAGAGAATAGCCTAATTGTGTTATCTCGAGAGGCGAAGATAATCATGTCTTCGTCAGGATGAGTAATCTTGACTTCCTTATTTGCACAATCAATGTGAGCACCATGCTTGGAGAGCCAACCATCCCAAGAATAAGATCAATGTCGGCGTTGCCGCGAATAATCGGAGAAGCCAGAACGCGGTAATCACCCATATAAATAGATATATCCGGAGCATACAAGCTAGAATGCATCTGTTTTGCCGGAGAAGAAACTGCTAATTGCCTTGGTAAAGCCGCTGTGTTCACATGATGCTTGGATGCAAATGGACAAGACATGAAAGAATGTGATGCACCAGAATCAAACTAAACTTTAGCAGGCTTGAGATTGAATGAAAGGTTACCAAGTATCACATCTGAAGAATTCTCTGCTTGAGCTGCGTTCATCAGATTCACTCTTGCAACCTTCGGATCATGCTTGACAATAGCAGTGCTGACAGGTGGAGTAGGCGGAAGGCGCCTTTGAGTACACTTGTTGGCATAGTGACCCTTCTTGCCACACTTGTTGCAAACCACTTCTGAGAGAGGACGGTAAAAAGGAGCACTTGACTTCAAAGCTTGAAAGTGATTCTTGGACTGATTGCTTGGGTTGGGTGGGTGGGAGAAACCACGGCCACCAGAATGCTTGTTGTTGTTGTTGGAAGGTCGAATCACTGGAGGAGGTGGAAGCCAAAACTTCTGATGCTTTGCAACCACTTGGTAAGAAGAGGAGGTGTAAACAGCATCTCTGATTCTCTTTTTGGAAGCTTCCATCTTGAGCTGGGCTGCCTCTTGCTTAAGTGCCATGTTATAGAATTGATCAAACTCATCAGGCTCGAACAAGGTGAGAGCTAGTTGGAGTTCATCCTTCAGACCACCACGGAACTGATAAATCTTGCTCTTGGCATCTGGGATATCTTCCTTGGCATAGCGGGCAAGGTTCTGGAACTTGACATTATATTGATAAACAGTCATTGAGCCTTGCTTCAGGTTGCGGAATTTCTCACGCATACCCTCGATGACACTTGTTGGAATGTGGTGAGAACGAAAATCCTTGCAGAAGTCAGCCCACGAGATTTCACGCCCTTCTCTGGAGTCTTTGAACTGCTGCCACCAATCAGCGGCTTGGTCCTTGAGTTGGAAGGCGGCAAACTTCACATAGTCCTCAGGTCTCACGTTACTGCACTCGAAATGCTTCTTGATATCTGTTATCCAGTCTTCAGCATCTAGAGGGTCCACACAGTAACTGAATGCCTTTGGTTGGTTTGCCAGGAACTGGTTGAGTGTAGCAAAGTGAGGTTGGTTGAACAAATTGCCTTGGCCTTGGTTCCCATGACCACCTTGATTTGCTTGAATGTTCTCCATCATTCGCATAAGCATCTGGGTGTTCTGGTTCGTCGCTTGCATAATTGCTCTCCAGGCCTCAGACGGAGGAGGAGGGGAAGGAGGACGATCAGGAACCTCTTCACCCTCTGGGTTAGCGTTGGGAACCCTTTTAGGAGCCATCCTGAATGAGATGACAACTATTAGCCATTGAGTGAGAAAAATATATAAGTTGAATCAACGGCTAGAAATTGCAACATAAGTCTTCACAAGAACATTCGAACAAGATGAACGAATGTAATCCACAGTTTAATGATACAACAATCTTCACGAGAAGCCACTTGGGAGAACAAAAGGTAAATAAAAACAACAAGGAGCAAATAGAACAAATACAAGATAGAAGCTTCGTTCGACATATTCGTGCTGAAAGCTTATGGAACGTGTTACAAAAGGGTTTTGCAATCCCCGGATCAGCATAGCCAAGGACCATTTAAGATGCAACTCCCGATCGGAACAACGCCCATAAAACCACTTCACTCAATGTAGAACCCCGAACTCCATATGATGCATTCGTTGGAAGAATGCCTACGAACTACTAGATGAACCCACCTATTAATTTCCGAAAGTTTCCAGTTATGCAATCAGGTGTTGGGGATACAGGGGAAGCATCGCGCACTCAACTCTAATCCTACATCCAGCTGTATCCATCCTTCAACACATAACCAGTTATTTCCAGAAACGGTTTACCTCGGACCTTCGAAACGCATCTACTATACAAGCTATGGCAATACTCTCGAACTACCTCCCCAGTACTAGGTGATGTCGGGGTTATCTTGCCACTAACCGCATAGGAGAGTTTTCGATGTCGGCCATCTTAAGTATTCTAGAACTGCTGCGATATATTTGTGACGACACACCTCAGATCTCAACTCCCCGGGACATTGCCACAACCCCTAAATGACAGGAGGCATCGAGAACAATGTTCTCGTCACTAAGACATTGGAACAATCCAAACAATACTCGCGTGATCCTAAAAAAAATTTGGTGAATTTTGAGAGTAGAAGAGACAAGAGTAATTGTCAGGATTCCTCACCAGAGTGAAAAGAGATGAGGAGCAAAAAGAAATCCTACTCTCCGATATATATATAGGACACAAAACATTTTCAAGTGTGTGCCTAGACTCAACCGTCAACGATTCGATCAATCAGTGGGGGCTTCTATGTCAGAGAAGGCTCTGAATACCAACTTGTAATGCCCAGTATGGGATTATACCTCCTACATGTCGAGGCACGACTTAAAGGTATAATCCCATACTAGAATGATCTCAAGTTTGGTATCTTTGCACGACTCATGTAAAAATAGGGATGAAATTGCAAAAGGATAGTTGGCTTACACTCGCCACGTCACACAATACATTGCATAAGCTAAACATCATCCAAATAACATCACAGTCCGACTACGGACGAAGATCCAAATGAAAGATACCAAATACATAAAGCCACAAGGTCCGAATCGCCCCTAGTAGAAACCACTACTGATCATCGGGATAGCGCACATAGTATCGGCTACGCTCTTCATCGTACTCCTAGTACAGCTCTGTGCCGTCACCTGAGTAGTCCACCATAGTACCTGCATCTGGTGTTGTGTAGAATCTGTGAGCCACGGAGGACTCTGGAATCCCGTTCCCGGGTAACAAAACTATCTAAGCCTTGGGTGTGGAACAAGGCTGAAGAAAATAAAGGTTGCAGCTGCACTAGCACTAGCTTACGTGTTTAGAGCGAGAAGAGAAGTGCCACGAGCGTCAAAGTGATCACGAAGTGATCCTATCTAAGCACGTCAATCATAACCCCACCGTGTTCACTTCCTGAACCCCTTTCGGAAAATGACCGTCGCGGTTACTCACGCTGGTAGTGTGTTCTGAACATGGTGTCAAGTTTTCTACAACCGGATATTAACAAATTCCCATCTGCCACATAACCGCGGGCACGGCATTCGAAAGTTCAAAACCCTGCAGGGGTGTCCCAACTTAGCCCATGACAAGCTCACGACTGCGGAGTCGCAACTCCAAGGTGGGAAGACCCGAGTATTCTCGGAATCCCGCGCTCAAGATATTCCGACTAAGGTAAAACTAATCCAGCAAATCCTCCCGGCGTGCCGACACCCTGACAGTAGCCGCGCGTATCTAGTCTCAGGCCACGACCAGATGGGCGATTCTACAGGTTATAGCAAATACCTCGGGTTTCCCCATGGCGGCCCCGCAGAACCCCTAGTTTGGACCAACACTCATGTGGAGCACTGGCCCGGGTTTTTGATTAAGAAAAGGGTTTGCAACGCCCAATGCAAGTTTTAGTTGTTAGGCAAATGGAGTACCAATGTTGGGACTTGATGGAAAAGTTTTAGCACTAAGCGGGTTATCAAGGGGGGCCCATAAACCCCAACCGTGTTAGGGACGCATAATCAAGGAACATAACACCGGTTTAAATGGTTCCTAGGGCGGCATGTTTGGAACAAATCACCAAGCAAGAGGCTTAGCCTTCCACCCATTACCAATATATAGATGATTTAGTTTAAGAGTTTATATAGTGTGATATCCCAACAATATCTTCAACATGAAGCAAGAATCTTCAAATCTTCTCCTGCAACTAGCAATGCTATAAGAGGGGCTGAGCGAAGCTTACGTAGCCAAACAAAGGTTTGCTAGGTTGGGTGGTTAGACAGATTCATGGTTACAATAGGAGGCTGACAAACAAACATGGGCATCGAGGCAATAAGCTAAAGAGCGAAACTTCTAGCAATAGGCAAAGATAGTAATGATATCTGGCTCAGGTCATCTTTCCTGTCGAGTCGTCGATGGGATCGCAAGATGGCTCCTCGTACTCAACCTCGGTACTAAGCTCGTTCTCATTCCCGGTCTCGGCTCCCGGCTCTACTCAACACAAGAACACAACGAGGCGCAAAAATCAAATAAGGTGCAATGCACAATCAACATGATGCACGTATGATGCATGTATGATGCAATACATGTCAAGGTATGAAGCACACAAGAACAACACAAGACAACAAGTTTAAATGAGGCCGGAATCCACATATAGCGAATCCGGTAAGTCCTCATATGCATATGTTGAAAATGGTCCAGATCTGAACAAACCTTAAGATAAAGTTGTTAAACATCAAGTTCAAATGCACCATTATGATCTACGCGAAATTCTAGTCAAGTTTCATTTAAAGTTTGTTTAATTCGGAGCTACGGTCTAGAAGATATGAGCAAAACAAGTTAAGCATGGCAACGGTGCAAGATGCACCCAAACATCAATCAAACATACTCCAAACATGTAATCAAGATGATATTATGATTCTACATGCAAAATCACACAAGTTTCATATAGGGCACGCTCAAAACGGAGCAACGGTTCAACACATACACACGAAACAAGATTCAATGCAAAGCTGAAATTAACAGCCACATAGCAACTTTGGAGCAAGAAATATATACTCTACACCACTCAAACATGGTGACAAGAAGCATGGACATGAAGTAGACATATCCTACAGCTAACAACTCCATTGGAGCAACTCCATAGGAGGCATGGATCAATAGCAACAAGCTACAACATTTTGATCATGATGTTAAAAACCTGACAGTTATATTTTATAACAACTTGGGAGCAAGAAATAAATAAGCTACAGCACCCCTATGAGCAAGTGAGGGCATGGATGGATAGACAACAACATGTACAACAAGGAATGATCATTGGCCACTCCAAAACAAGCATGGATTTGACTAGGGCATCAGGCAAACATAGCATCGGGATATGATAGATTCCAGACTTAGTAGAATTTTCACTAAGTATAAAACAATTATGTTGGCATGGCATGTTTGCAAGCATGTTTAAGTCACCTCAAGGCATATCATGGAAAATGGTTTGCACCACAGCAAAGACCACATGATGGAGATTCTAAAACATATTAACATGTGACATGGGGACAAACACATCAATAGCAACGAGCTCTTCAAATCAGCATCTCATAACATGTTACGAAACTTAACAACCACATGCACTTTTGCAACAGAGATTAACATGGCAATAAGAACCCTAACATGAATGCTACAGAAACCATCATGTAGAGCATTTCATAATGAACATTTTGACATATCTTTTGCTTCATTTGGATAAACATGCACCAAGTTATCACATCTCAAACATGGCATGAAAATAACAAGTAGCAGCAGTTTATAACAAGTAGCACCCTTGCAACAGAGATTAGGACCTCTAGATGAAGTCAAACAAGCATGGCACAATGGAACAAAGTGTAGAGCATATCACCACGGTCATTTTGACATATCATATGCATAATTTGGACAAGCACAATAAAAGTTACAGCTAAATGAACATGCAACATAAATAAGAAAAATCCGGGACTTAGGGAAAAAATAGCAACCTCCAGGCGGATCGGGTCAAACGGGGCGGATCGGGTCGGGTCGGACCGGATCCGACCCGTTAGGGTTCGGCCGGCGCTGGATCCGATCGGATCTGGAGGATCGAGGCGCGGCGGGCCCGGCGGCTCCGGTGGCCGGAGCGGGTGGCGACGAGGCGCCGGGGCGGAGAGGCGGCGGGGCCGGCGGTCGCCGTGGCGGTGGAGCGGAGGAACGGCGGCGGCGGGCGGCGGAGTACCGCGACCGACGGCGGGTCGGGCCGGCGGCGGGGTGACGACCGGCGTCGGGCGGGCGGCGGAGGTTGGAGCGCCGGCGGGGCTCGCGCGGGCCTGATTCGGGCCCCGCAGGCCGCGGCAGCGGGAGAACGGCGGGAGGACACGTGGCGACTCCTGATAGGTCGGGCGGTGGCGGGCGGACGTGTCCGGTCCGTCCGGACGTGTCCGGCACGGTGGAGGAGGTGGGACTAGGGTTTTGCCCGAAAAATGGAGGGGTGTGGGCGTTTTTATAGGCATAGGGAGCTAGGAGACTCCAAATGGGGAGCGGTTATCGGCCACGCGATCACTATTCGACGACCGAGATGATGGGAAGGGTTGTGCTCGGTTAGTGGGCTGTTGTGGAGGGGGTCTTGGGCCTTAAAGAAGAGGTTCTTTTAGCCCACTAGGTTAACCGTTGGAGTACCAAACGAACTCCAAACGCGACGGAACTTGACAGGCGGCCTACACGTACCAAAACAACATCGCACGACAAGTCTCACGTCATTCCGGAAACGTTACAAGGCCACACACGAAAGAAGGACTCGGGGGTGCCACGGGCACGTGTGTGAGCGTCAGAACTCGAAACGGACAACGGGAAGAGACGAGTGGAACCGGGTGCAAGTGACAACACAAATGCAATGCAATGCACATGACAACATGACATGGATGAAATGCACACACGCACACGACAAAACGAAGAACCCGAAATGGAAGAAGAGACCAGAATGGAATTGATGAAGCTGAAGTTTATATATTGCCATATTGGGAAAGTGTTACATCTGGGGCATTACAACCGCGCAGTCGTGCTGACGAAACTCTCCCGTGACGCTCAACTGGATCAAGAGCTCATGAGATATCATCGAGCTAAACGTGTGCTGAACGTAGAGGTTCCATACATTTGGTGCTTGGATCGGTTGGATCGCGAAGACATTCGACTACATCAACCGCGTCACTAGACGCTTCCGCTTTCGGTCTGCGAGGGTACATAAACATATTCTCCCCTTTCGTTGCTATGCTTCTCCTATATAGATCTTGCGTGATCGTAGAATTTTTTTGAAATACTACGTTCCCTAACAAGAAGCTCCTGGCGCAGAAAAAAAGTCCAAGGCCCAATTCCTGGCTGATCTTGGCTCATTAACCCAAATCCATTGGTCCTTGCGCACTACATGCATGTACATGCACGTGACATGCTTGGTGAATGGAATTGATTCGGTGGTGGACATGCATGCACTGTTAATTCATCTGATTTGAGTGCACAGTTGTCTTCATATCTAATCTCTCCTTTATTCCTGACTACAAGCTAATTAGAACATGAATGTAGCATTGTATTTGCGTCAGTCAAATCATGTGTATAAAGGAGCGATAGTACCTGGACATTTATTTGTCACGCACGCGCTCTAGTCATAGGACCAAGTGGAGTAACTGATGTAGGAGTTCGACGGGTGTCACAGTACAAGAGATGTCCTCATCACTCCCCCTCCCCCTCCTCCAACTTGTACTTGTAAATATTACACCTTTAATATAATTATGTCGTAGAACAATTGTTCTACGGTCATAGGGTCAAAAAAGTAGATGTGCTTTGTGATGCTAATCTACTCTACCTACACCTATCTATTCATAGGGTCGGTGTCAGAGATGTCAGACAACAGTGAAAATCAGAACAGGTCAGAGGGGCAGGCAAATCTCAGTGAGGGCACTATTCCCTCCAACAGCAGATATTATGAAAGTAGCAGAAGCACACCCAACAACCTACCAAAAGCTGCCACCAAGACAAGGAAGAAGATAAATTCTGACAGTAAAGATGAGGACTTTGTGGCTTAAGATGTCACTTGCAAGAAGCAGCCTATGAGAAAGGATGATACTGCTAGAACTGTCAAGCCAGGATTGAACAAGAAAGCTCCTGCCAAGAGGATTCCCATGTCAAAAGCTAGAGCCTCAACCCAAGAAACCATGGAGTTCACTCTTGAGTCAAGAAGACTACAACCAGAGTCATTAGAATACCATCCATGAGGGATGTTGAGGATGCTGAAGAGGGAGAGCCTATTGCACCTTTTGCAAAGACTCGGAAGCTGATGGGGGATGCCATCAAGTCTAGGGCTTCTCCATCTAAGTCCAAAGCTGCCCCCAAGCCTTCGGCACCCAAGAGATCAACCAAAGACATCCCTGCTGCTGAGAAGAACAAGGCCCAGTACTAGAAGTTCAAAAAGAAGAACAAGTTCAAGGAGAAGATTCTTCTTATGATGATGAGTCTATGATGCTCAGGAAGCTCAAGCCAAAGATACCATATCATAGTGATGCTCATCTAGTGGCTGAAAACATGAAACTGAGGAAGGATGTATGTCTGAGATGTTGGAGACATACTGATCCCTATGCTACTAGAAGAAGAACCGTCATTGATTATCGTTTCCATACCAAAGAACAGCAAGATTTCTATGAGACAGTCCTTTTGGACAAGAAGCCTATTGTTTGCAACATGCAATGGGTTGTCTGGAAGTACATTGAAAACAATGCAGATTACTTTCCCCATGTGCATGAGAGTTTGAGAATGAATGAGGTTGATAAGTTTGTTGGACAGAAGCTCACCAGATGGAATGATGAGATGATTACGCAATTCTACTCCACTCTCATTTATATCCTGATGGAAGGATTGTCTGGATGACAGAAGGCACAAGAAATCAATCAACAATCTCGGAATGGGAAAATTTGATCAATGCACCCAAGGAAGATGAGAATTACACAAATGAATATTCTAAGCCTAGGAAGGATCATGATTCTATGGCCAACATGTATAAGCCTATTCCTGAGAAGGACTTGAAGTCTCACAAGCTTCGCTCCATATATCATCTGTTGCCTGGACTGACCATAGTCAATACCATCTGAAGGCACACTCTTTTTCCCAAGTCATGAGATCATAGGATGATCCATGGTCACTCAATCAATTTTCTTCACATGTTTGATGTTTTAGAAAAGTTCAAAGTCATGAGCCTGATTGTTGAGACAATCAAGAGAACTGCAGCAGACCAAAAGAGATCTTGTGGATATGCCCCTCACATTCAGATGTTGATCAACTCCAAGCTTGCAACAGGGACATATCAACTTGACAAGAGGCATCTACCTCTTAGGACAGATTTCGAGGACAATGAGGTTGTCATGGATGCATCACATCATCCATCAGTTGAAGGACAAGATAAGATTGAGAAAGCTAAAGCAGCAAAAGCAGCAAGTGCTTCCGGAGTCCCCAAGACAAAGCAAAATCAGCTCGGCCATCTGCTTGAGGCCACTCTGAGGATTGAGAAGAGCCTGGCCAGGTTGACTCAAAATCAAGAGAGTCTTGAGAGGATTGTTGAAACCAAATTCTATGATCTTGATGTGAAGATTACTGAGATACAAACAGTTGTGGAGAATCTTAAGGAAGATGCAGAGGACAGGGATACTACTGATGCTTTCCATAGAGTCCCAAGAGGAGCAGGATCTTCAGTTGTGCCAGTTGTCGAGCCCAGGCCTACACTTTCAGCACCTGCAGCCACTAGCATAGTTGTACCTCCAGTGTCAACTCCTCCAGCTCCACAGACTTCGTCTGAAGCGTTTGTAGATGCTCTTATCTCCACGTCGTCTACGTACACCGGAGCCACCAGCGAGAAGACTTCTTCAGCAGCCCCCGGAGATCGTGCCTAGAGTGTCGTATAGCACTATACATTTTCAAGCTTTTAGGTAACTTGTTGCAAAAGGGGGAGAAAGTATATAGATCATTAGGCTTTGAGAGAGAGAGAGAGAGAGAGTTTTGCTTCTCTTTGTTGGTTTTTTCTTGCTTCTCAGTTTGTTTGGTTATTGCTACAATTTGTTTATGTTCGTGAGATACTTATGTGGTTGATCATACTACGCTTAATGTCTGCTTGTATGATTTTGTATGATCATTCACTTGTTTATTTTGATGATGAGTGCTTGTTGCTTAAATCTTATCATTTTGAGCGCTCCACCAAGATGTATGTGACATGGAAGAGTAACCCATGATCCTAAATGATTGTGCGTTTGCATTCAAAAGCCAATCTTAATAAATGCAGAAATTTAGGGGGGGCTCTTGCTAATCACATACTTCTCAAAGCGACGATGTATTTCATTCATATTATCGTTTGTCGAAGCTTTGATCTATATGTTGTCATCAATTACAAAAAGGGGGGGATTGAAAGTGCAACTATTCCCCGAGTGGTTTTGGTAATTAATAACAACAAATAACTCACTGAACTAATATCCATTCAAGATAAATATGTCAGGAAGTTCAATGATTGGCTTGGCATGGACTAGAGATGTGGACCCCTTAAAATGCTAAGGACAAAGATTGGCAAAACCTCAAGACTCTAGATTTCCATTTTAGTGATCCAAGATCACATTGAGTCTATAGGAAAGCCAATACTATTAAAGGGGGATGAGGTGTTGCTTAATGATCTGGTTGCTCAAGTGCTTAGTGATATTGCTCCAAAACCCTCACCCACTTTCTCGAATTCTACATATGTCCAAAACCCTAACTCAAACTCGGCCCCACCAATTTTATCCATCCGGCGCCACCGAGTTCATTTGACATAGCCACTGCCAGAAACCCTAGACAATTCGGTCACATCGATACGGATCTCGGTCTCACCAAGATGGCATTGCAAACTCTCTATGATCCTTTCATAACATTTCAGTCACACCGAGAAGAGCGATCGGTCCCACCGATTTTGCATGGTAAACTCTCCATGATCCTCTTGTAACGTTTCAGTCTCACCGGAATGAGTGATCGGTCCCACCGAGTTTGCTTGACCAATTCTTTGTATTGCTATTTGCTAAAATCGGTCACATCAAGTTCATTTAATCGGCGCCACCGAGATGAGGTCTTGCCCTATCCCTATCACATCGGTCCCACCGAGTTGATCATGTCGGTCCCACCGAGATTCCTAATGTTCACATTTTGAACTGCTTCAGTCGCACCGAGTTCACCTATTCGGTCTGACCGAGTTGGGTCAAATGTGTGTAACGGTTGGATTTTGTGTGGAGTTTATATATACCCGTCCACCCCCATCTCCATTTGTGTGAGAGTAATCAGAACATGCCTACACTTTACTACACATTTTCTGAGAGAGAACCACTTGCTCATGTGTTGATACCAAGATATATACCAATCCTACCACAAGAATCTTGATCTCTAGCCTTCCCCAAGTTTCTTTCCACTCAAATCATCTTTCCACCATATCCAAATCTGTGAGAGAGAGTTGAGTGTTGGGGACACTATCACTTGAAGCACAAGAGCAAGGAGTTCATCACAACACACCATTTATTACCTTTTGGAGAGTGGTGTCTCCTAGATTGGTTAGGTGTCACTTGGGAGCCTCCGACAAGATTGTGGAGTTGAACCAAGGAGTTTGTGAGGGCAAGGAGATCGCCTACTTTGTGAATATCTACCCGACCGAGGCAAGTCCTTCGTGGGCGATGGCCATGGTGGGATAGACAAGTTTGCTTCTTCATGGATGCTTTGTGGGTGGAGCCCTCCGTGGACTCGTGTAGCCGTTACCCTTCGTGGATTGAAGTCTCCATCAACGTGGATGTACGATAGCACAACCTATCGGAACCACACCAAAAACCTCCGTGTCTCCATTGCGTTTGCGCTCTCCAAACCTCTCCCTTTACCTTCATATGCACTGCTTTACTTTCCGGTGCCACACTCTTAGAATTGCATATGTAGGTTGGTTACTTGACTTGTCCTAATTGCTAAAATCTACCAACACTTAAAATTGGGAAAAGGCTAGATTTTTATTTGGTCAAGTAGTCTTAGCACCCCCCTTATAGACCTACTTTCTATCCTACACCCGACCAATGACTTGGCTCTTGAAGATGGACAAGAAGATCGAATGGACGTCTAAGTGTGAAGAAAGCTTCCAAGAACGCAAGAAGAGATTGACCACCGCCCCAGTTCTGGCAACACCTGACATTCACAAGGAGTTTGTGATATATTGTGATGCCTCTCGAACCGGACTAGCAAGCGTAATGATGCAATAAGGCAGAGTTATAGCTTACCTTTCAAGGCAACTACATCCTCATAAAGAGAACTACGCTACTCATGATCTTGAGTTAGTAGAAGTGGTTCATGCTTTGAAGACATGGCGACATTACCTCCTAGGGAAACGGTGTGAGATATACACAGGCCACAAAAGTCTGAAGTATATTTTTACTCAAAAGGAATTGAACATGAGGCAAACAAGATGGCCGGAATTGATCAATGATTATAACCTTAGTGTTCAATACCACCCTAGGAAGGTTAATGTGGTAGCAGACAGCTTGAGCAGAAAGGCTTGCTCCCTGAATGCTATGGTTAAAGGAAGGCAGCCAACCCTATTTGAACAGCTGGAACATTTTGGCTTGGAATTGATAACCTATGGATATCTGGACAACCTGGAAGTCAAGCTGAACCTGTTGGACGAAGTCAAAGAGGCGCGGAAAGGACATGAAAGCATCGAAGGCATCAAGAGGAAGATAAAGCAAGGCAAGGCCCAGGATTCTACGAAGACAAACACATAATTGTTTGGTACAAAAGCCGTATCTGCGTACCAAACAAGAAGGAACTGAAGGATTTGATCCTGCTAGAAGCCCATGGCACCCCGTATTACATCCACCCTGGAGGAAGTATCTAGACGTGAATGGAAGATTTTGGTGGCATGGGATGAAAAGGGAGATTGCCACCAATGTTGCAAAATGTGATGTAAGCCAAAGGGTCAAGGCTGAATATCAGTGACCTGCTGGATTGCTCCAACCACTCAAGGTTCTTGAGTGGAAGTGCGATAAAGTCAAAATGGATTTCATCACTGGATTACCTAGGTCAAACAAGGGGCATGACATCATCTGGGTCATTGTTGACCACCTAACCAAGGTAGCCCACTTCATTCCTGTCAAGAAAACCTACAGTGGGAACCAACTGGCCAACCTCTACATCAACCGGATTGTAAGCCTCCATGGTGTTCGTAAGGAGATTGTGTCTGACCGAGGCACCCAGTTTACCTCGAGATTCGAGAGAAGATTCCAAGAGCCTTGGGAACCAAGTTGACTTTCAGCATTGCTTTCCACCCGCAGACCGGAGATTAGACAGAACGAGTGAATTAGATACTCGAAGACATGCTCCAAGCATGTGTCTTAGCATATGGAGCTAAGTGGGAAGATTGGCTCCCTTTTTTCGACTTCTCTTCTAACAACATTTATCAGTCAAGTAACCAAATGGCACCATTTAAGGTGTTATACGGACGGAAGTGTCGCACACCCCTCCATTGGTCGGAGACCGAAGAAGGGCTAGTCTTTGGACCAGATGTCCTTCGCAAAGCAAAAGAGAAAGTCTAACTAGTTAGAGAGCGCCTGAAGACCGCCCAAGTCAAGACAGAAGAGCTACGCCGATTCACGTCGACGAGACATGAGTTTTCGCGTTGCAGACCATGTCTATCTCCGAGTCGCACCTCTCAAGGGTACCCAGCGCTTCCACGTCAGAGGAAAGCTTGCACCTAGGTACATCGGTCCCTTCAAGATCACTAACCGACGAGGAGAAGTTGCCTACCAGCTAGAACTGCCACCGGAACTATCCGATGTGCACAGCATGTTTCACTTGTCACAACTCCAGAAGTGTCTCCAAATTCCAGACAAGCCTGATCTCTACTAGGGCATCGATCACCAAGCCATTGACCTTCAGCCTGATCTGACCTACCGTGAGAGGCCCATCTGCATATTGGATGAAACAGAACAACGTACACGAAGCCGCACCATCAAGTACTTGAAGGTCCAGTGGAGCAACCACACTAAAGCAGATGCACTCTGGGAGCGTGAAGACTACCTTAGATCCGAGTTCCCTTATCTCCTTAAAGCCTAGTTTAGGAATCTCGGGGACGAGATTCTTGTAAGGAGGTAGGTCTGTCACACCCAGTATTTTGTAAGATGTCATTTGCATTAATAAAGCATGAATATTTGGACCAACAAAAACTTTTGCATTATTTTGCTTTTTATTTGAGTTGGATTTCTGTCTGTGATTTCAAGTGCTCTTTAAAGTCAACATAGCTCCACTTTCTATCCTCCATCTCCTTAATCCAAACTTTTTCCCAATAATCATGCCATTTGTATAGGATAGCATATTATTTTCTTACAAAAATAATTTGGCTAAAAAGTATTTTCCAAATTAGGTTTTCCAAAAAAAACCTGAATTGAGGCTTGCACTACAAGTACTTAATTTGGGGTTTGAAAAATCTTTCAAAGAATATATTTGCCTCCTATTAGGTATAATACTCCCATAAACCACAAAAATATAATTTTAAAAGTTATTTCCCTATTTTATTTAAAGGCTTTTTCTTTAGGCCAGAAATGGTCTTTAATAGGTAAAAATTATTTTAATATTTTAAAAATATTTGAGAAAATTCAGGGAAGCTCAGAGGACATATATTGTCCATATATAAGAGTTTAAACACATGGTCCTGTTCAAAATATTGGTCAAATCCTTCGATAACCCCTTCCGGATGTTCCAAGCTTTTGAAATATTTACAAAGGGATTATTAGAAATTACAGAAAAATTCTCGCAAGTCACATATGCCTCATGTGATGATCCTACAAAGCTTTATGTCAATCAGAATAGTTTTGGTTCACAAAAGTGCCCCAAAACCATCTATGTCTAGATCTAAGTTTGAACAACTTTACATTGCCAACTTTCTCCAATTCATCACAAACTTTGTGGGCATGCTCAAGTACCCAAATGATGACACTACACCAAGTGGTGCATCAATGGGAAGATATTACCTTAGCTAGATCTAAGCAACTACATTTATGTTGATTTCTAGGGCTTACAAAAGTTGTATTGGCAACTTTATCCAAATGATCTCAAATTTCTACCACAATGCCATATGGTCATGCACAACACCCCCATCAAGTGGCACAAGGAGGATATGAGTGAAAGTGGCTCAAACTTGCATCAAACACCTTCTGTCATGTTTGAAAAATCGATATTTGGACCTCTTCCACTATTCCCCTTTGCTTCAAATTTTTACCACAGCTCCTCCTAGTCCCCTTCTACCTCTAGTAAGTCTTGCCAGCCCTCAGCTCAATTATTGGAGGGGGGTAAAACCCTCATTTTTCTCTTTGGACAACCCTTTTCTCTCTCTCCCTCAACCTCTCTCCTCTCCTACTAGCCTTCCAGGGCATCCAATGTCCCTCGCACATTCATTACTTCCTCCTCTACCTCCTAGACACTAGTGTCCGCGTTCACCTAGCATATTATATGACATGGCATGCCATATGCACGCTCCAGAGCGCGCTACAGTGCGACCACACGCGCGATGCTCTGCCCCTTCCCCACTCTCTCTCTTACTTCCCCAGACACTAGACCAACCCCACAAATGCCCAGACACCTTGCTGCGAGCCCCCGTGAACCGAAGCAACGGCAACAACCTCGCTAGCGCATAGGTCCACGGTGAGCCGACGCCCGGCTATATAAGACCTCCCTGAGCTCTCCTCTCCTCACCACTCGCTCTCTCACACTCCCTATCGACCCCCTGTACCACCCGCACCTCTTCAGAAGAGCCCAAGCTCGATATCGAACTCAAGATCCACCGCTTCGGCTCGCCAGAGTTCGCATGGTACAGGCCTCCTCCGCCGCTCCTCTTCCTTTATTTGGAACCGCAACGAGCCACTGACCCTTCCCCTTTATTTGCAGCCGGAAATGACCAGAGCGACCACCTCCCGACACGCTGCCGCACTTCATCCTCACCGCCGGTGAACCAGGCCACCCTGGCGACCCCCTCAACCTCCACTCGAATGGCGACACCACAAGGAGTCCATTCATGCTTTAAGCTCGCCCCGCCGTGCCCGGAGACGTTGCCGGTGAGCTCGTCGGACCTCCGGTCACGAGGTTGGAGATGGGAAGCGAGCCCCGCCTGTCATCCTCACCTCTCCCCCGCTCCTGTCTCTCTCTCTCTCTCACTGACGCCCGGGCCCCGCCCATCAGGTTTAAAACTTGGCGCGCGCGCCTCGGCTAGCATGGGCCTCTTCTCTCTCTGGGCCACTGCACTGTGGCCATTCTGGCCCAATGGCACAATGCCCTTTTTCTTTTTCTTTTTATGTCTGTTTTCAAAATATACCAGAGGATAAAATATTTATTCAAATGCAATAATTCCAACTCCTAATTTCTTGTAATAATCCCACATATTTAATGGTGTAACTCTCATGCAAATCCATCACACTTTCCTGTACCATTTAAATTTAAATTCAAATTTGAGGATTTAAATCCTTCTTTAATAGTCCTTTACTCTGTTTCTGTAGCCCCAAATCCAAAACTAAGAATTTTTTCATTCTTAGTTTTCATCCTTGTATTTAACAAAAAATAAGTTGACATTTTTCTGAGCACTTTGATTTTTCTGTTTTGCTATTGCCTTATCTTTCCCGTTGTTTCTTTCCGACAAAAAGATCATGTATTTGACGAAGTAGTTGGAGAAGAAGAAGGAGAAGGACTTGAAGACTTAGAAGACCAAGCCAACCAAGGCAAGCAGCCCTTTGACCATGCATGTGAAACCCTTCTTATGCATGTCATATAGCACTTTATTATTGTTGCATCGAAACCATGAAGAGGTGGTAACCACTTTGGTGGGTTGCCCCCGATACTTCCTTGATGATTCTTGCATTGTGCATAACCCTACCTTCCTATGAGGGTTATGTGGGTGGGAGTAAATAGGATGCTAAAGTAGTGGCTACGCAAATGGGACGGGAATATGCATGGTGATGGAGACAAGAGTATTTTCAAATGACTTTTCCGATACTAGCATGGTGCCCACATTACTAGTGACATAAGGTCACTCTCAGTACGGGGCCGTGCTTGGATAGGAGGCGATGACTGTTTTCACAGGGCACCAGACACACTGTTGGTCCCTTCGTGTATGTGTGATAATGAAAAGGGCAGAGCCCTAAGATCTTATGCTTATACATGAGTGTCGTGTACCAACTAGTGGACCCTGTGTTAGTGTCGCCTAGGGAAAGATAATGACCGGGTGCTTCCCCCGAGTACTTGAGGTACTACGGGATTGTGGGTGACACGAAAGCTTCCCGGATCTTGTGGGTAAAGTGTGCATCCTCTGCAGAAGTGTAAAACTATTCGAATATCCGTGTCCACGATCAAGGATAGTTGGGTAACCGCTCTTGGGCTATGTCCAATGTTTGTGAAACCTAGTGTGTGTGTGTGTGTGCGTGTGTGTGTGTGTGTGTGTGTGTGTGTGTGTGTGTGTGTGTGTGTGAAGTGAGATATTTGAGTCAAGTCAAATGACTCGACATGTTGACTAAGTTGGAGATGCTCTAAACTTGGTTTATGTTGATATATGTAACTTGTTCACTTGGATAACTGGATTCTTATGATGCATGCTTCACAAGTAAGTAGTACATGACATTGCACTCAAAATTAGAAATCTGCAAACATTTCCTACTTAGTGCTATATCATGTTGTGTCATACTTGTTCCAAAACATGGGTTGCTTGTATGTACATTCAAAGTACTCATTGGCTTGCCACTGGTTACTTAATTGGCCAGGCATGGAAGAGCAAGAGTACGAGGAAGAGTACTTCAGTGACGAACTTGCGAACTAGGACGCTTTCCCAGTCAGAATGCCATTAGGGTTAAGGCAGATGGCATGGGTTCTACTTATCAACGAAGATTTCCGCTGCTTGTGTTTTATTTGACATTCAACCCTTAAGGCTTTGTCTAAGTAAGACTTGACCATAATGGTCATAATTTGTGTAAGATGGTATGTATGGATGTAAGACTCTTGTTATTCAGCTTCTGTGTGTTCAGTGAGCATTGATCTCTGGGATCACTGCACACGTGCATTCGGTGAGCTCGACGTATGAGTCGGGGTCCCCACAGACCGGGTCTTCCACAATTGTAGCAATTGCAATCACGATTAGAAGATCTTTTGTCATTGTAGGATCTTGAGTTGGAGCTTCTATCTTTGCTTCAATTCTTATAGAATTTGTTGAAGTTCTTCACCATTAAGCTCAATTCTTTATTGAAAACTTGTTTCTCACTAGATATTGTGGGAGCATCACATGAAGCTTTGTATGCACCACTAGACTTGTTGTGAAGTTCTTCCTTATCCTTGAGTTACATCTCATGAGCAACAATTCTACCAATGACTTCCGTGGGCTTGAGATCTTTGTAATTTGGCATCATTTAGATCAATGTGCACACGATATCACATTTTCCATCCAAGGCTCTAAGGATCTTCTTGATGATGAATATGTCGATCATCTCTTCACTTCCTAAGCCGACAATCTCATTTGTGATTAGAGCAAGCCTAGAGTACATTTCGTGACTCATTCACCATCCTTCATCTGGAACTTGCCAAGTTGAATTTGAAGCACATCCAACTTGGATTCCTTGACGGACTCGGTACCTTCGTGCATTAAACCAAAGTATCCCAAATTTACTTCACATTCTCAAGACGACTGACTTTGTTGAATTCTTCGGGACACAATCCATTGAATAGAATATCGCAAGCTTGAGCATTGTATTGCAACATCCTCATTTCTTCCGCGGATGCTTCATGATCCGATTCTTTGCCATCCTCAAAGAATTCACCTTGCAAGCCAATATGAACAACAACCCAAATGGGGGGTTTACGATTAAGAATGTGCATTTTCATCTTATGCTTCCAACTAGCAAAGTTAGTACCATCAAAATAAGGACCTCTACGGTGATAGTTACCCTCCCTAGACGTCATACTCTCCTAGGTTGTCAAACCAAGGCTATGATACCAAAGCTATGGAAATGAAGGCTAATGGAGACCAAAGCTCTGATACTACTTGTAGGATCGAAAGTATGTCTAGAGGGGGGGTGATTAGACTACTTGACCAAGTAAAAAATCTATCCTTTTTCTAATTTTAGTTGTGGGCAGATTTTAGTAAGTTGTACAAGTCAAGCAATCAACCAACACATGCAATTCTAAGAGTATAGTAGTGGAAAGTAAAACATTCCATATGAAGGTAAAGGGAAGGGTTTGGAGAAAGCAAACGCAATGGAGACACATATTTTTTTGCGTGGTTCTGATAGGTGGAGCTATCGTACGTCCACGTATATGGAGACATCAACCCACGAGGGGTAACAGTTGCTTGAGTCCACGGAGGGTCCACGAAGAAGCAACCTTGTCTATCCCTCCATGGCCATCGTCCACGAAGGACTTGCCTCACTCGAGTAGATCTTCATGAAATAGGCGATCTCCTTGCCCTTACAAACTTTTTGGTTCAACTCCACAATGTGTCGGAGGCTCCCAAGCGACACCTAACTAATCTTGGATACATCACTCTCCAAAAGGTAATAGACAGTGTGTTGATGATGAACTCCTTGCTCTTGTGCTTCGAATGATAGTCTCCTCGACACTCAACTCTTTCTCACAGATTTAGATATGGTGGAGTAAGAATTGAGTGGAAAGCAACTTGGGGAAGGGTAGAAATAAACATTCTTGTGGTAGGATTGGAATGTCTTAATTTCAACACATGAGTAGGTGGTTCTCTATCAAAAAATGGATGGTGGAAGTGTAGGCACGTTCTGATGGAGAGGGGAGGAGGGGTATATATAGCCTCCACAAAAAATCCAACCGTTACACACATTTCACCAATCTCGATGGGACCGAATAATGCAACTCGGCGAGACCGATCAGTTCAAACATGTGAATGTTAGGAATCTCGACGGGACCGAGGGGAACAACTCGGCAAGACTGATGTTCTAGGGCTTAGGGAAAACATCAACTCAGTGGCGCCATTGCATCAACTTGGTGAGACCGAAGTGAAGCAATAAGCAACAAAGAATCGATCAAGCCAACTCGGTGAAACCGATTGCATAAACTCAGTGAGACCAAAGTGAATGTAACTGATCACATCGCTTTGGCAAGGCTATCTCGGTGAGACAGAGATCTGTAACGGTCGGACCAACTTGCTAGGGTTTCTGGCAACGGCTATGTCAAATGAACTCGGTGGCTCTGGATGGAAAGAATCGGTGGAGCCGAGTTTGGAATTAGGGTTTAGACATATTTGGATGGAGAAAGTGGCTGAGTGTTTTGGAGCAATATCACTAAGCACTTGAGCAACATGATCATTAAGAAACACCTTATTCTCTTTTAATAGTATTAGCTTTGAAAGGATCGATATGGTTGACTAGAGGGTGGGGTGAATAGGCAACTAATAATTTTTAGCTTTTCTTGACCAAATTAAACTTAGCAACAATATAGGTTGTCTAGATATGCAACTAGGTGAGCATCCTATATGATGCGACAATAGTTAGCACACAAGCAAGCACAAGGGACTAACACAATAAAGCTTGCACAAGTAAAGGTGAGAGATAACCAAAACTGGAGTCGGTGAAGACGAGGATGTGTTACCGAAGTTCCTTCCCTTTGGGGGGAAGTACGTCTCCGTTGGAGCGGTGTGGAGGAACAATGCTCCCCAAGAAGCCACCAGGGACAACGTATTCTCCTCACGCCCTCACACAATGCGAGATGTCGTGATTCCACTATTGGTGCCCTTGGAGGCAACGACCGAACCTTTACAAACAAGGTTGGGGCTCTATCCACAACTAAATTGGAGGCTCCCAACGAAACTACAGAACTTCACCACAATGGAATATGGCTCCGAGGTGACCTCAACCGTCTAGGGTGCTCAAACACCCTAGAGTAACAAGATCCACAAGGGATTAGTGGCGGGAATCAAATTTCTCTTGGTGGAAGTGTAGATCTGGGCCTTCTCAACCAATCCCTAGAAAATCAACAAGTTTGATTGGCTAGGGAGAGAGATCGGGCGAAAATAAGCTTTTGGAGCAACAATGGAGCTTCGGGAGAAGAGGTAGGTCTTCTTGGAGAAGAAGACCTCTTTATATAGTGGGTTGACATACCCAACCGTTATGCAGCCCGTAGCTCGCATCTGGGCGGTACTACTGCTGCCAGAGCGGTACTACCGCTGCCACAGTAGTACTACCGATGTGACAAGCATGCATAGGGAAACCAGTGCTAAGGGAGAAGTAGTACACGCACTAGGGCGGTACTACCGCCTATAGGCGGTACTGCCACTCCCTACAGCCGCTGAAAACAAAGGAGGGCAGTGAGCTGAGCGGCAGTTGGAGCGGCAGTAGGAGCGGTACTACCGCTTATAAGCCGTACTCCCGCGTGCTATTGCTGTCCCTACTACCGCTCCCCTGCGTGGTCCTTTACGGAAACCGACACGAAAAATTGACACCACAGCAGGGGCGGTAGTACCGGTGACACTAGCAAGCGGTACTACCGCCTATAGGCGGTACTACCGCCCTGACCGCGGTAGTACCGCTTAGCACTCAACACCCCTTGTTTTGCACAACATAGAATCTCCAAAGAAGCAGGAAGAAGGCGAGAGTGCAAGGAAAGTGTGTACGAGATTATTCCACCCATACTCTTCCAAAACGAATCCCCTCTTGATAGTACGGTTATCCCTACGACTCAATTCCACCAAAAAGAAACGAAGGAAAAGAATCTGTCTATAGTGAAGTCCTCGAGGGGTAACAATCACATAGTGCCCTTATATTAGATAACCTGAAAATTATTCCCTAACAATCTCCCCCTTTTTGGTGGATTGATGACAACACGGGATTTGCACAAAGTATAGTAGCTAGAAATTAAGCAAACCAACTCCATACAAAATGTAGACGGGCTCCCCCTAGATGTGTGCACCAAGGATTATAGCATGAAAGGCTATGTGCACATATTTAGGATCAAACTCCCCCTATATTTTATAGACATGCAACATCCTTGCATATAAGAATATTAACAAGTACAGCTAAGAAAGTATAAGCTTGAGAGCAAAAATATAAGCGCAGGTAATGATGCATCTCACACGCAAACAGAGTATTGAGACTTAAGTAGATAAGATAGGTAGTTCACATATGTCTTACACCATATGGACTCACAGAGTTCAAAACACGAAGGCAAACGAACACGCAAACGAACACGAATGAACGCGCAAACACAAAACCTGCAAATCCCTAACTCTCCCCCTTTGGCATCAAGACACTAAAGGGAAAGGGACGACACGAGACACAATGGTAGTAGATCTCCATGGCATCACCAGTCATGCTCCTCCTCCTCCTCCTCCTCAGAGTCCTCTGCTGCTTGGGGAGAAGCGTGAACTCCGGTGTACTCCTCAGTGTCAGACCATGGGCAGTGCAGTCTGGTCCAAGTCTCCTCATCAGTGATCCGCTCCTCACACCTACTAGCAACCTCAAGGCTAACCTGTCTCATAACGGCCTTGTCACGACGACGAGCCATCTTGGCCTCCTTGTGAGCCTTGTACTGGCCCTTGGCCTGAATGAAGAACATACGCTTTCATCTTCTCCTTGAGTTTCTTCGCCCAAGAGGGCTCCTCAGATGGGGGCACATACTCCTCCCCATCATCGTCCTCACCATCATCATCATATATGTCAGTCTCCAGCTCTGGAGGTGCAGGAGTAGACGTACTCCACTTCTCCTTCTGACGCAGCTCGATAGAGTCATGAGAAACCATGTTGTCTGTGACAAGCTCCTCATCTGGAAACTTGGCTTCCCAAGTGTCCTCGATAAGCAGCATAATATAGGGTCCATAAATGATGCACTTGCGCTCCATGACAATAGAATAAAGTTCAGACCACATCACATGTGACACATCAAGCACCTGCTGAGTGCCCTGCCCTTCCTGACAGAATAGAAGCATGTCAACAAGGTAAGAGTGCACCTAATCCAATTTGCCGACCTGAGGAAACAGAGATTTCAAAAAGATCCGGTGCATGATGTTAAGGAAGGGCCAGAGCTCATAAGTAACCTTCCCAGTCTCAGACACCTTCCTGGTAGAACAGAGCCAAAGTATTTCCTTATGTGTAGCGGCAGTCTCCTTATGAGGGCGAAACCCAAGTGGGGTCTGGGTACCCTCATCATTGTACGATAAGCTGACCATGAAGTCCTTCCATGGTGCAGACAGAAGGCGGCCATTGGTCATCCATGTCAGAGTGCGGGCCTTATCATGCCCAAAGTGAACGGTGGCAAAGAACTGGGCCACGAGCTCGGCATCAAAATCCTTGTTGAAAGAAATGATCCTCTTGATATCCAAGTCCTCACATCTCTGCAGAGCATTCCCAAAGTATCGCAAGTCCTACATGTGCGAGAGATCGACGGACTTGACCTTCACAAACAAGTTCTTCTTTTCCTTCAAGACATCGTGATAGATGGACTGTTGAAACCTGTTCCAGAAAGGACGGTTCTGAAGAGCAGGCTCCTGGGCAACATGGTAGGGATTGAGCTTCCTCTTGGTATAGAACTCCATCCCAGACATCTGATGAGCACGCTTGCGCCCAGCGGATATCTTCGAAGTTGGAACTTTGACCTTGCGCTTTGGCGGCTCAGACAAGCCACCCTTAGTAGTAGTAGCAACAGCCTATGGTTCATCTGAAGAGCGATAACACTTGGAACCTGTTGCACGGTGTAGATTCTTGCGGCGAGCCTGATGCCCGGAGCTACTACCGCCTTAAACACACACACACACACACACACACACACAAACACACACACACACACACACACACAAGAACCACAAGAACAAGAGTGCATAAGCCAATGAAAGACAAACAACAAAGATGGAAAATTAGGCATGGAAGTATGGGCATTGGCATCTCAGAGCGGTAGTACCGCACACCAGAGCAGTAGTACCGCACACCAGAGCGGTAGTACTGCTATGGTGCAGCGGTAGTACCGCAGGAGCGGTTGTCAGCGGGCTGACACCTACCGCGCAAGATCCGGTACTACCGGAGATGCAAATTCCCATATTTCTATATCTAATCATCAATCTACCTAGTCTAGCAGTCTCCCATGTCCTTCCTAAGCCTTGATTCAACATATAAATCGATGAACGCAACGAATATAGCCCAAAGCCTAGATTCAAGAAAGAGAATCAAGGGAGAGAAGAACAGGGGCAATACCAGCATCCATGGCAAGAGGAGAAGGTGGGGATCGATCCCACCGGGTGGAGCCCAGGGAGACGGCCTGGATCCGGCGACCCGGCGGCGGACCTCCGGAGCTTGGGGAGTCGCCTGAGAGAGGCGAGGACGAGGGGATGGGGCAAACTGGACGGGTATGGGGGAGTGGTAACTCCCCTTGCCCGATACATATGCCATGCCCCTAGCCCTAAGCGGTAGTACCATGCAAAGCACGGTAGTACCGCTTGGGTACAGATCTAGAGTACAGAGTGCCCCGCAGTACCGCTCCACCGTAGTACTGTGTCGGTAGGGCGGTAGTACCGCTTATAAACGGTAGTACCACTCTGCTGCCGCGGTAGTACCACTCAGTCACCCCGAAGCCGGATCAAGGGGGGCAAAGGGTGGCTTAAGCACGAGAAAACAAGAAGAGCACAATAGGCGAGAAACAAACCAAGACAAACTCAAACTTGACAACACCAAAGCACAACAACTCCGAGAAAAACGCAAGCAAACGGAAACAACACACAGACAAACTCTCTAGATGAGAGGGCGGTGGTCGAGACCACCTATGTTTGAGCTATATGGTCTGGCGCCGTGAAGATTTTAACCTTGGGCCCATGACCAACACTCACCTTTGAAGCACAAGTACCATCAAAAATGGCTAATGTGAAAGACTTGATCAATTTATGCGTAATGGGGGGAGGAAGAGTTCATTGAGAGAACAACACTCCCCCTATGTCCATACCTACATCTACACAAGACAACATGATGAGTAAGGGGAGGTGTGCCTAGTTTCAATCCACATTGCTCAAATCTATGATATTTAGCTCATGCCTTAACTCGCGAAATCTTGCTTCATCCAAAGGCTTCGTGAAGATATCAGAAAGGTTATCATGAGTGTTTACATAATGAAGATAAATCTCTCCTCGCCTAATGTGCTCCCGGATGAAATGATACCGAATCTCAATATGCTTCGTCTTGAAGTGTTGCACCAGGTTGAGAGAGATTTTGATGGCACTTTCTTTGTCACACCAAATTAAGAGGCACTTTCTCACAAATGACACCGCAATCCTTTAAAGTTTTCCTCATCCAAAGAAGCTGAGCACAACAACTGCCAGCCACCACATACTCGGCTTCGGTGGAAGAGAGAGATACACAACTTTTCTTCTTGGAAGACCAACTTACCAAAGAGCAACCAAGAAATTGGCACCCTCTTGATGTTGATTTTCTATCCACTTTGTCTCCCACCCAATCTGAATCCGAGAAACCTACAAGATTGAAGTTTGCGCCTCTTGGGTACCATAAGCCATCGTTTGGGGTATGAGACAAATATCGAAAGATTCGCTTGACTGCCACAAAGTGACTTTCCTTAGGTGAGGCTTGAAATCGTGCACAAATTCCCACGTTTAACATGATATACGGTCTAGATGCGCAAAGGTAAAGCAAGGATCCAATCATAGAATGATATACCTTTTGATCCACCGCTTTACCATTGGGATCAATGTAAAGTTGGCACTTGGTAGGCATTGGAGTGGTAGCCGGCTTGACATCACTTAGATTGAACCTCTTGAGCATGTCTTCAGTGTATTTAGCTTGTTTGATGAAGATTCCTTCTCTTATTTGTTTGATCTCAACCCCAAGGAAGAGCTTCAACTCTCCCATCATGGACATCTCAAACTCCACGGTCATGAGTGCGGCAAACTCATCATTGAAAGCTTTGTTAGGTGAACCAAAAATAATATCGTCAACATATAGTTGGCATACAAACAACTCCCTTTCGACCTTCTTAGTAAAAAGAGTGGGGTCGATTTTCCCAATTTCAAACCCACGATCTTGCAACAACTCGGTAAGATGCTCATACCACTTACGTGGGGCTTGTTTAAGGCCATAGAGTGCCTTATCGAGTTGATACACGTGATTAGGGAACTTAGGGTCCTCAAACCCCGGGGGTTGTTTGACATATACCAACTCATTAAGAGGACCATTAAGAAAAGCACTTTTCACATCCATTTGTTGCAATTTAAAGTTATGATGAGAGGCAAAGGCAAGCAACAAATGAATAGATTCAAGGCGAGCAACGGGGGCAAAGGTTTCACTGTAGTCGATACCTTCGACTTGGGAGTAGCCTTGAGACACCAAACGAGCCTTGTTTCAAATGACAATCCCATGAGCATCTTGCTTGTTCTTAAAGATCCATTTGGTTCCAATGACACTATGGTTCTCCTTCAGCCTTGGCACCAAACGCCACACCTTGTTGCGCTCGAAGTTATGGAGTTCTTCATGCATGGCATTGAGCCAATCAGGGTCTTCGAGCGCCTCATAGAACTTTTGACAAACATGCCCTCATGAGCTCTAGCTTCAAATTTAGACAAACGAACACCTTTCTTGAGTATGAAACACTTACAACCGAACACCTGGAAGTACTTGAGGTTGGTCTTGTTACCGGTAAAAATCTCATATGGAGTCTTGTTCAAGCCTTTGCGGAGATAAAGCCGATTGGATGCATGACAAGCGGTATTGATGGCTTCGGCCCGAAAGTTGTACGGAGACTTGAACTCCGCCATCATGGTCCTTGCCGCGTCCATCAAAGTCCGGTTCTTCCTTTCCGCCACACCATTTTGTTGAGGGGTATAAGGTACGGCATATTGATGCTTGATCCCCTCATCACTAAGAAACTCATCCAAGGTGTAATTCTTGAACTCGGTGCCGTTGTCACTTCGAATCATCAAGATCTTTGCATCATATTAATGTTGAGCTTCATTTGCAAAGTTGATGATGGTTTGTTGGGTCTCTCTCTTCCTCTTCAAGAAATATACCCAAGTGTATCTTGAATAATCATCTACAATAACCAAGCAATACTTTCTACCACCAAGACTATCAAATGATGGAGGCCCAAAGAGATCCATGTGAAGGAGCTCTAAAGGTCTCGTCGAGTAGATGATAGTAGTGGGAGGGTGAGCCTTCTCATGTAGCTTTCCTTCGATACAAGCACTGCAAGCACGATCTTTGGCAAAACTAACATTTGTTAGTCCACGGACATGGTCCACCTTGAGAAGACTTTGCAAAGATCTCATATTGACATGGGCTAAACGGCGGCGCCAAAGCCATCCCACATCAACTTCAGCGATTAGGCATGTCGCGGTCTTAGTGGGTCGCTCCAAGAAGTTAACCACATAGAGACCGTTCTCGACATGCCCAAAAAAGGCCACTTTAAGAGTCTTGCTCCACAAGACGGCCATGGTATCAACATCAAAGAATGTAGCAAAGCCCATGAGTACAAGTTGACGAACAGAAAGTAAATTGTATGCCAGGGACTCAACAAGCATGACTTTCTCGATCGTGGGATCATGAGAAACGACAACCTTGCCAAGCCCCAATACCTTAGAAGATGAAGCATCACCCCATTCGACATTGGGGGGCATAGATGTACCTTCGTGAACGTCCACCACCAATTCCTTGCTTCTGGTCATATGATTTGTTGCTCCGCTATCGAGCAACCATGATCCCCCACCGGAAGCAAACCCCTACAATAGATTAATGCTTGGTTTTAGGTACCCAATTTGTAATGGGTCCTTTGATGTTAGCAACAAGGGTCTTAGGAACCCAAATAGACCATTCAATGTACTAATAAGGAGAGCCAACAAATTTAGCATAAATTTTAGGTACTACCGCGCGCTATTGTCGTCCCTACTACCGCTCCCCTGTGTGGTCCTTTACGGAAACCCGACACGAAAAAACAAGACCACGGCAGGGGCGGTAGTACCGGTGGCACTAGCAAGCGGTACTACCGCCTATAGGCGGTGCAACCACCCTGACCACGGTACTACCGCTTAGCACTCAGCACCCCTTGTTTTGCACAACACAGAATCTCCAAAGAAGCAGGAAGAAGGCGAGGGTGCAAGGAAAGTGTGTACATGATGATTCCACACATACTATTCCGAAATAGACCCCCTCTTGATAGTACGGTTATCCCTACGACTCAATTCCACCGAAAAGAAACGAAGGAAAATAATCCGTCTATAGTGAAGTCCTCGAGGGGTAACAATCGCATAGTGCCCTTATATGAGATAACCAGAAAAGCTTAATGCACACGATTAGTCCGCAAATGTATTGTCATCAATCACCAGAACAAACCAGGGAAAATTATAACAATCTCCACCTTTTTGGTGGATTGATGACAACACGGGATTTGCACAAAGTATAGTAGCTGGAAATTAAGCAAACCAACTCCCTACAAAATATAGACGCCCCCCCTAGATGTGTGCGCCAAGGATTATAGCATGAAAGGCTATGCGCACATATTTAGGACCAAACTCCCCCTATATTTTATAGACAGGAAACATCCTTGCATATAAGAATATTAACAAGTACAGCTAAGCAAGGATAAGCATGAGAGCAAAAATATAAGGGCAGGTAATGATGCATCTCACACACAAACAGAGTACAGAGACTTAAGTAGATAAGATAGGGTAGTTCACATATGTCTTACACCATATGGTCTCACAGAGTTCAAAAGACAAAGGCGAATGAATACGACGAACACAAACGAACACGCAAACACAAAACCCGCAAATCCCTAACTCTCCCCCTTTGGCATCAAGACACCAAAGGGAAAGGGACGACACGAGACACGATTTTAGTAGATCTCCATGGCATCACCAGTCATGCTCCTTCTCCTCCTCCTCGGAGTCCTCTACTACATGGGGAGAAGCGCGAACTCCGGTGTCCTCCTCAGTGTCAGATCGTGGGTAGTGCAGTCTAGTCCAAGTCTCCTCATCAGTGATCCGCTCCTCAGAGCCACTAGAAACCTCAAGGCCAACCTGTCTCATAACGGCCGTGTCATGACGACGAGCCATTTTGGCCTCCTTGTGAGCCTTGTACTGGCCCTTGGCATGAAAGTAGAACAGATGCTTCATCTTCTCCTTGAGTTTCTTCGCCCAAGAGGGCTCCTCAGATGGGGGCACATACTCATCCCCATCATCGTCCTCACCATCATCATGAGATATGACACACTCATGCTCTGGAGGTGCAGGAGTAGACGTAATCCACTTCTCCTTCTGACGCAGCTCGATAGAGTCATGAGAAACCATGTTGTCTATGACAAGCTCCTCATCTGGAAACTTGGCTGCCCAAGTGTCCTCGATAAGCAGCATAATATAGGGTCCATAAATGATGCACTTGCGCTCCATAACAGCATAATAAAGTTCAGACCACATCACATGTGACACATCAAGCACCTGCTGAGTGCCCTACCCTTCATGGTAGAATAGAAGCATGTCAACAAGGTAAGAGTGCACTTGATCCAAGTTGTCGACCCAAGGAAACAGAGAGTTCCTGAAGATCTGGTACATGATGTCAAGGAAGGGCCAGAGCTCATAAGTAACCTTCCCATTCTCAGACACCTTCCTGGTAGAATAGGGCCAAAGCTTTTCCTTATGTGAATTGGCAGTCTCCTTATGAGGGCGAAACCCAAGTGGGGTCTGGGTAGCCTCATCATTGTATGATAAGCTGGCGATGAAGTCCTTCCACGATGCAGACAGAAGACGGCCATTGGCCATCCAGGGCAGAGTGCGGGCCTCATTATGCCTGATGCCCGGACCTACTACCACCTGAAGCGCGCACACACACACACACACAAGAACCACAAGAACAAGAGTGCATAAGCCAAGGAAAGACAAACACCAAAGATGGAAAATTAGGCATGGAAGTATGGACATTAGCATCTCAGAGCGGTAGTACCGCTATGGTGCAGCGGTAGTACCGCATGAGCGGTTGTCAGTGGACTGACACCTACCGCGGCAAGATACTGTACTGTCGAAGATACAAAATCCCATATTTCTATATCTAATCATCAATCTACCTAGTCTAGCAGTCTCCCATGTCCTTCCTAAGCCTCGATTCAACATATAAATCGATGAACGCAACGAATATAGCCCAAAGCCTAGATTCAAGAAAGAGAATGAAGGGAGAGAAGAACGGGGGCAATACCGGCATCCATGGCAAGAGGAGAAGGTGGGGATCGATCCCACCGGTTGGAGCCGAGGGAGACGGCCTGAATTCGGTGGCCCGACGGCGGACCTCCGGAGCTTGGGGAGTCGCCTGAGAGAGGAGAGGACGAGGGGATGGGGCAAACTGAACGGGTATGGGGGAGTGGTAACTCCCCCCCTGCCTGATATATATCCCACGCCCCTAGCCCTAAGCAAGTACCACGCAAGGCGCGGAAGTAACACTTGGGTACAGATCTGGAGTACAGAGTGCCCCGCAGTACCGCTCCACGATAGTGCCGTGTCGGCAGGGCGGCAGTAACGCTTATAAGCAGTAGACTGCTCTGCTGCCGCGGTAGTACCGCTAAGTGGCCCCAAAGATGGTGTCGGGACCCCGATCCTAAGTCACACCGATCTAGCTGTAACACGTCATATCACTTTGCGGCCTCACGCACGGTAACCCCACGGGTGCCACCTTACCTGGCCCGGGACCGTTTGCGCATTTTGGCACACGTATATGACAGTGTCGCTAGCATCCATATGACAGAGAACCCGGGCCGACATGGCTAGTTACAATCCAAAAGTGGCACTAAATTACAGAGACAGGCATCCATGACCCAGCAACGAACGTGTCGGTCATCAACGTATGAACCCAAGTCGTAGCAAGCTACATGGACTTAAAGGAACAACGCGTGACATTTCCCGTAAGGGACAGACACAGGAACAAAGAAGGACACATGCCGGCCAGCCTACGTGTTCCGAGCAGTAGCAAGCTACCAAGGCTCATTGGAATCACTAGGAGGCATTTCCCTGTAAGATAGGCTACCAAAGGAAAACAACTAGGTGTCGGATCCCACACATACCAAGCATTTCAATCATACACGCAATATGCTCAATATGTGCAAATACAACATTGCATCACAACAGAACTCTATGACTCAAAGTACTTTATTTAAAAGGCTCCAAGAGCCATACATAACATAGTCATACAGGTAGGGGTCACATGACCCAACACTCAAGTCATACAGTCATACAAGCACAAGCGGAAGCTACATGTCTGAGTACAGACAACTTAGAAAATAAAACAGGCTTGGTGTAGCCTGACTATCTACAAGGCCCTTCACAAGCTCCAGATCACCGTCTGGGTGTCAAGCTACTCGTCGACGTCAACGTCTATGTAGAACCCATCAGCAGGGGCAGGGTTCTCCTCTGTAACAGTTATTAAGCAAACATGAGTACAAAGGTACTCAGCAAGTCTTACCACAGAACCTATCTTACATGCAACATTATCAAAGGGGGTAGTGGAGTTTATAGCAGAATGCCAGCTTTGACCTTGGCTAACCTATACTACAACTTCCAACAGATTGCAAGATGTTATTACGAACACGAGTCCTCTAGTCACCACATCAATACACTACCGAGGATCCTCTTCCGTCATCCTACGGAAGGGCCATCCACGGCACTCACGCTTATCTTGAGGCTTTTAGTAGTATCCATCAACTTGTCTATGAACTGTAAGAGTAACCAAGTAGTTCGTACCGCGAACAACGGCTATTCGAATAGTTTGATAACCCTGCAGGGGTGTACTTCTTCACACACGCTTCCACCGCTTATCGCCGTTTACTCGGCGTGTACTCGGCAACCTTCAAGCGGAAGCCCAGCGAGGGTGTCGGCCACGACCTGACTAACTACTCAAGTCTCTCGTCCAGGTTTATCGCCTATTTGGGTTCCATCCGTGGGGAGATCCGGCCGGGGTGTCGCTCACGGCCCCAAACGATGTGTACAGGGTTCCCGGGTCACCAAACGGGCAACCGGTACACCGTGCCACGTACCTGTCGCATCACAACCCACCCCGAGGGTCAGCGTTGTGCACGACCTCCAGTAAGCTATAAACACCAGAAACTAGTTGCAACTCCTAGACAGAGATCAAGGGTAATTAATAAGCCGAGAGGGTCAATTAAGGATCCCAATGCATGGTAGTAGCTGTAACTTGAACCACACATACAGATCTCGGGTCCTATGGACGATTCCAATGAAACAACCCACCACGTACTCCTACATGGCCTTTCATCGATACCTTTACCAAAAGTATTCCACACTTCCTTCTCTTTATCGAAAGATTGTTTCACTCTGATCCATCACCCAGATGAACCAGACCAGACACAACTCTAAGCATAGCAGGCAACATAAACAAATAGCATGGTGGAACACACATCACATGGCTCAATCAACTCCTACACATGCTAGTGGGTTTCAACTATTTACTGTGGCAATGACAGGTCATGCAAGGGAATAGGGTTCAACTACCGCAGCAAGTAGCAGTTCACACGCTGTTGCCTTAATGCAGTAAAAGAGAGCAGGAGCGAGAAGATTGGGTTGTATCAGAATGATCAATGATTGCTTGCCTGACAAGGTAGTTGTCGGGTACTGCTCTTCAACTGGATACGCAGCAGTATCCTCGGGAGCAGGACCTAACACAGGAAATACCGATGATACAATCATTAACAAACAAATGCAACAATATGATGCATGTTTATGACATGGCAAGATGCATGTGTGTTGGCTAATGCAACTAAGACCAGAGGGGTTTGAACCTATTTGAATCAAAGATTCAAATTGAAGTTCAAACTAGTATTTAAATAAGTGCATTATCATGTTTTTCATATATACAGAAAGTTAACTTGTTCAAACATGCATGAAACCAGTGCCATTAGATAGATTGGATTTTTCTGATCATTTTTCATATATAAATCTTTTCCATCTGAGCTATGGTTGATTTTATATGATTTTTAGAAGTTTTGGGTATTTTCTGGAATTTCCTGAATTATTATTATATCTAAAAATCCCAGAAAAACCTTTACTGCGTCAGCATGACATCATGCTGACGTCGGCCAGTCAACAGGGCCAGTCCAGGTCAAACCTGACCAGTGGGTCCCTCATGTCAGTGTCACAGCTAATTAACTGAGTTAATTAGAGTTAACTAAAACTAATTAGCTGTCAGTGGGGCCAGGGCCCACATGTCAGTGACTAAACTAATTAACTAATTAATATTAATTTAACACCTAAACTAAGTTTGACTTGCGGGCAGGGCCCACATGTAATTGACCCAGGGGGTCAAACCCGTGGTCAAAACAGGTCAAACTCGCCGGCGTTTAGCCGCCGGCGAGGCCAAACGCGGCGGCGTGCCTCGGAAAACGTCTGTGGTGCACGGTTCGAGCTGTGGTTGGGTGCGTTGGAGAGCTCTTGCTCTTCCGCATCGGATGGTGGTGGTCGCCGGACCTGGGGTGGCCGGAGACGACGACAACAAGCTCGACGGCGGCGACCGGCGTCGGGCGTGTGTGGGGATGCGGCTGCAGGTGCCTAGGCGATGCGTGCGTAGCACCGTTCGCATCTACGTGCTGCGGTGAGTGCGATGGACGGGTGCCGGTGACCAAATGGTCACCGGAGCATCAGCGGCGACGAGCACGGCGGCGGTGCGTGCGGTGGAGCTACGTGAAGTGGGTTACAGGGTAAGAGGGAGCCAACGGAGAGGGGGAGGAGGTAGCTAGTCTCACAGCGGTTGCAGCGAGCACCGAAGCGAGCTCGGAGGTGGTCGGAGCTGAGCAGCACGGCGAGGGGGATCTCCGCGGCCGGAGTTGGGGAAGAAGAGCTCGGGGGCGTCTCCGGGGCGGGCGAGCGCTCGGGGCTCGGCCTGTCGAAGCAGTCGAGGACGGCGGAGACGAGGGACAACACGGTGGAGCTCGGGGACGACGGTGGACGTGGTTTCTACGACGGTGCGATCACGGCGGCGTCGGCCATGGCGCGGGGAGAGCGGAGGAGAGGAGCCGGGGAGAAACGGAGGTGTCTGAGGGGTCGGGGGAGACGTGGACGTTCGATCCACTCCTCCAGGACGGCGAGGGGGCGAAGCAGGGCGGCGGGCAGCTGCGTGGCGCGCGGCGCGGTCGCCGTCGAGCACCTGCCTGGCCGAGCCAAGCAGCTCGCTGGAGCGGCAGCTGGGCTGGGCTGGCAGGTGGGCCGGGTGGGCGCCAGGTAAGTGTTCTCTCTCTCTCCCTTTTCTATTTTCTTTTCTGTTTCATTTCTTTTGCAACTTTGTTCATTTAATAAAAATGCCTAAACATTTTTATAACTCATGACACTTGTCATACCTGCTGTATATAATATGAACAGTAGGAAACATTATAGTTCATGATTATTTGAGCATTTAAAATATTTAAAAGAATTTAAATGCCCAAATTCAATTACCATATGAATTAATCCAAAGCCCTAGATTGTCCTAGAAAATTGTGCACCATTTTTGGCAGAGGTTTAAGACCAAGGCAGAAATGATGAACATTTTGAAGGGCATTTTGGGTACATTGGAAAATATTTTAGCAAACCCTAGTTGTTAGGGGAGGGGGTGCTGGGGTTTCTGTTAATCCCATTTCAAGTTTCTTTGAAAGTAAACATGATGCACACTCTAGTCAGGTCCTAATGCAAGTGTTAGCTAGGGATGTGACAACTCACCCCCACTTAAAAGAATCGCGTCCCGAGATTCGGGTTCCTCCGGAAAGAGGATGGGGTACTCAAGTCGAAGACGATCCTCCCTTTCCCAAGTGGCTTCACTCTCGGAATGATGTGACCATTGAACCTTGAGAAACTTGATATTGTGGCGTCGAGTGGTGCGCTCAGTTTGATCAAGAATACGAATGGGGTATTCTCGATATGTGAGATTGTCTTGGAGATCAAGCGTTTCGTGGCCCACTCCACGGATAGGATCCGAGAAGCAACGCCTGAGTTGGGAAACGTGGAAAACATCATGAACTCTGGAGAGGTGCGGAGGTAGTTCCAATTGGTAGGCAACTTCTCCTCGTTTGGCAAGAATGGAAAAAAGGACCGATGTAACGAGGGGCCAATTTGCCTTTGATACCGAAGCGATGGGTTCCCTTAAGAGGAGTAACCCGAAGGTAAGCCTTATCGCCGACTTCAAAAGTCACAGCCTTATGATGACTATCATATTGGCTCTTTTGGCGAGAATGGGCTGTTTTCAATCTCTCACGAACGATGCGAACTTGTTCATCTGCTTCCTGAATCATATCCGGGCCAAAGAATTGTCTTTCGCCGGTTTCTGACCAGTTAAGAGGTGTTCGACACCTTCGTCCATATAGAACTTCGAAGGGAGCTTTACCCAGGCTGGCTTGATAACTATTGTTATAAGCGAATTCGGCAAATGGAAGACATTTTTCCCATTCCATACCGAAAGAAATGACAGAGGCTCGAAGCATGTCTTCCAGAATTTGATTGACTCGTTCCACTTGACCACTTGACTGCGGATGGAAGGCAGTACTGAAAGAGAGATGAGTCCCCATAGCATTCTGGAAACTTTCCCAAAATCGTGAAGTGAAAAGACTTCCACGGTCTGAGTTAATCTCCAACGGTACACCATGTAGTGATACTATTCGAGAGATATATAAGTCTGCTAGCTGGCTAGCGGTAATACTCTCCCGAACAGGCAGGAAGTGAGCTACTTTAGAGAGGCGGTCGATAACGACGAAGATAGCATTATTCCCTTTCCTGGACCTGGGAAACCCGGTAATGAAGTCCATACCGACTTTATCCCATTTCCATTCAGGAATAGCTAGAGGTTGAAGGGTGCCAGCAGGCCGTTGATGCTCTGCTTTAACTCGACGACAAACGTCGCAGTTAGCAATGAACTGAGCGATTTCTCTCTTCATCCTAGTCCACCAGAATCTTTGACGTAGGTCTTGATACATTTTGGTACTACCGGGATGAATCGTGAGAGGAGATTCATGAGCCTCCTTGAGAATCAGTTGTCGTAGTTGTGGTTTCTTGGGCACCACCAAGCGGTTCTCAAAATACACTACACCTCGATCATCCATAGAGAAACTTCTAGCGAGTCCGCTAGCGATGTTCTCCTTGATCCGAGATATGCCTTTATCATACCGCTGGGCAACTATGATTTGATCCAAAAGGGTAGGTTTCGCCACCAAGGTGGAAAGGAATCCTCGAGGAACAATGTGAAGGTTAAGCTTACGAAATTCCTCGTGGAGAAGTGGTTGACTTTGTTGTAACATTAAATTGTTACAATAAGACTTACGACTTAGTGCATCAGCCATGACATTGGCCTTTCCAGGAGTATAAGTGATTCCTAAGTCGTAGTCGGTGAGTAACTCAACCCAACGTCTTTGTCTGAGATTTAGATCCGGTTGGGTGAAGATATACTTCAAACTTTGGTGATCGGTGAAGATTTCACAGCGATTACCAAGGAGGTAATACCGCCATGTTTTGAGTGCATGGACTACAGCTGCAAGCTCTAAATCATGAGTAGGATAGTTATCCTCATGTGGACGCAACTGTCGGAATGCGTATGCAATCACCTGACGATCTTGCATAAGAATGCAACCTAGTCCTTGTCGCGAGGCGTCGCAATAGATTATAAAATCCTTGGAAAAATCTGGTGGTACCAGTACAGGTGCAGATGTCAGGCGTCTTTTCAGTTCCTGAAAACTGGACTCGCACTATGGGGTCCACTCAAACTTTTTATCTTTCTTGAGGAGTTCGGTTAGAGGTTTAGCAACCTTGGAGAAGTTCTCTACGAAACGTCGGCAATAGCTCGCTAAGCCAAGAAAACTCCTAACTTGCTTGACCGATTCAGGGGGAGTCCAATCAAGGACGGCTTGAACTCGCTCGGGATTGACAGCAATACCCTTGCCAGAGATTACATGACCTAGATAGGTTACTTCTGGCAACCAAAATTCACATTTAGAGAATTTGGCATAAAGGCGGTGCTCTCGAAGTTTCGTCAATACCAGCCTTAAATGCTCGGCACGATCTTCCTTGTTCTTGGAGAAAATGAGTATATCATCGAGGTATACCACGACGAATTTATCCAGGTACTCCATGAATATAGAATTCATTAACCGAGAAAAGGTAGCTGGGGCATTGGTTAATCCGAAGGACATGACGGTGTACTCGTATTGGCCATAACGAGTAACGAAAGCCGTTTTAGGAATGTCCCCGTTCTTGATTTTGATTTGATGGTAGCCCAACCTCAAATCCATCTTAGAGAATACTGAGGATCCAGCGAGCTGATCATACAGATCGTTGATCCTGGGAAGCGGATACTTATTCTTTATGGTGACCAGATTGACAGGTTGGTAATCTACAACCATCCGCTCCGTTCCATCCTTCTTCTTGACGAAGAGGACGGGGCAAGCCCAAGGGGAAGAGCTAGGACGGATGAAACCTTTTTGCAAAGACTCATCAAGTTGTTTCTTTAGCTCAGCTAATTCTAGTGGTGCCATCTTATAAGGTCTCCTAGAGATTGGGACAGTTCCAGGAATAAGATCTATCACGAACTCGACATCTCTGTCAGGTGGAACTCCTGGCAGTTCTTCTGGAAAAACATCCGGAAAGTCACGGACTACCGGGATATCTTCGAGTTCTGGTAGAGGGCTGGCATTAAGAGAGTAGAGCTGACGTTCAGCCATTCGAGTCAAGACATTGACTATCTTGCCGGATGGGTGTGTAAGTTGAACGGTCCTAGTAAAGCAGTCAATTTTGGCGTAATGGGTTGTCATCCAATCCATACCCAAAATGATATTTATGTCCGAGGACTTGAGAGCGATTAAGGATGCAAGGAAAACAAGTCTATCGACAAGGATTTCATTTCCATGGCTTACCCTAGAGGTCTGCCACTTTGAACCAGGAGTTTGAATAACCATGGAAGTAGGCATGTCACAAAAAGTCATGTTGTGCAATCGAGCATAGCTTTCAGATATGAACGAATGGGATGCTCCAGTATCGAAAAGAACAGATGCCGGATGGCAGTTTACGAGAAGCGTACCAAGGACGACGTTAGGATCCTCATAAGCTTCTTCGGCAGAAACATAGTTGACATGACCACGTGCAGTGGGGATTGGCTTGACATAGTTCACCTTGCCGGTTGGCTTACCACGGCCAACGGGTTTTCCTGGCTGGTTCTGGGGACAATCACGCATGTAGTGTCCCGGTTCTCCACACTTGAAACATGTCACAGTGGTGGTGCGTGGAGCAAAGTTGGAGGGTGGACCTCCATAGGTCTTAGCAGGTACAAACTGTTTAGTTGGACGAGGCGCCTCATAGGATGGCCTTGGTGTATACTTGGGTGGCAGAGCAGTGTTAGGAACCCATACACGGCGCTTGTGAGAACCAGAGCTGGATGAGGAACCAAGGTCTCGAGTATGCTTGCGGGTGGCCTCGAAGTCGGTCTGGCCTGTCTCAGCACTGATAGCCTTGTTAACCAACTTCTGGAAAGAGGCGCACTCGTGCAGACGTAGATCACGACGAAGTTCAGGGCTGAGTCCCTTGCGGAACCTCGCCTGTTTCATGGCATCGGTGGATACATCCTCAGGTGCATAGCGTGCCAGATTACCAAACTCATGACTGTAGCCATCCACAGTCAGACGGCCCTGGGTGAAATTGCAGAATTCCTCCCGCTTGCGATCCATGAGACCTTCCGGAATGTGATGTTCACGGAATGCCTCACTGAACTCAACCCAGGTAGTGACTTGGCCAGCAGGACGCATAGCTTCAAAGTTTTCCCACCAAAGACTGGCAGGGCCCTCAAGATGGTAGGCGGCGTAGATAACCTTGTCAGCTTCGGCCACACGGGCAGAGTGTAGCTTGTGGGTGATACTACGTAGCCAGTCATCAGCATCTAGAGGTTCAGTAGAGTGATGGAACTTCGGTGGACACATCTTGATAAAATCGTGGATTGACACCACGTCATTCCTCTGACGGAACCCAGTGTTTTGCTCTATGCGTTCCAGCAGACGGTTGGTCTCTCTCTTGTTCCGTTCTGCTTCAAGCATAACTTCCGCCAAGGAGGGTGGCTGGGGCAGATTTCCATCTCTAGCCCCACTAGCCTCACCCTGCTCCTGAGCAGCAGGAGTGTTGCGAGTGTTGACCATCCTAGGAAAAACAAAACAACGGTTTAGACAAGGATGGCAAAATTTGACATAGAAGTGCAGAATGTAATGGATGACACAGAATGCAGAGATGTTCATCCGTACGACATGGTAATATAGGAACTGCTATATATACACCAGTGGTCATACACACCAAACAAAGTTTAGTACAAGCCAAGGCTAAAGTACAACTGCGGTGAAAGACGATACATCCCATCAGAGGCATTCCAGGCTCCTATACATTATTTAACTACACCTCCGGAATTCAGTACACACTAAGTCATATTCCACAAGACGCGCAGGACTGTGGAAATACAACTATTACAATACTACTACTACCACGGACTAGCTCAGACATTCGCGTAGTAATCCTCGTAAAGATTACCACCGTAGCCTGGAAGTGGTACAGATGGATCTTGGAACTCGCGAGCACTCGAAGGTTGTGGACCATAAGGGCATGGGTGTGGTCTCGGTCCCGATGCTGGTGGTAACCGACGCCCACGTGGAGGTGTAATACCCCCAACGTCACGCCAATCCATGCGATCAGGCAGACGAGTCCGCACAGGATACAAATCCCGCATGTCCAGATATCCGGCGTGCACAGCAGGTGCAAGCCGTGTCAAAGTAGTCCAGTGAGCGGCTCGGGTGTTATACAACTCCATTCGGAGGGCACGGACCTCACGGTCCCTATCCTCCAACATCTGAACAGTAGTCTGAAGCAGTGGCTCTTCATGAGCAGCATTAGTATACAGACCAGTGTAGTAGCCTTCTTCTCCGGGGAGTGAAGCTGGCATGTAACAGAACTCAGTGTTCAGCAACAGGGCATGCCTAGCACGGAGAATGGTCATCATCGAATAAGCGGCATCCTGCACTGCCATCTCGATGGTAATCCCGAGTCCATAAGACCAATGGATGGGATCATTAGCTCCGGGATATGAGGGGTATATCCGAACTGTGCATAAATACTGACTTTGATTAAAGTCCCGATACTGTTCCTCCACAGTGTATTCAGGATACCAGTGATAACCGGTCTTAGTCATCACACGGACTAGCATGGCCGTGTGACCGGGCACATTAATGCACCGAGTCAAACGAACCACTTGGTGAGGAATGCGGCCAGACATCTGAAACACGAAATAATGCAAAGGCATTAGTGTTTCTGGAAGAAATCGGGCAGCATAACAACTGTAAATGCTCAAACAGAGATTTGAGACATCATACAAATGATAGCATAGCCACTCAACAATTCCATATCAAGGTTCCGGTTCAATAATCATCATACTCAAAAGGATAGAAACTGAACTGAGGCTTGAAACCAAAAATCCTAAGAGTCTACGGATTAGTAACACGTGAACCTAGTAAGGATAAGGGGCCTAGTCCTAAATCCCCGTAGAAAGAATAGACAGACTCAGATCAGAAGGGCATAAGGTAAAGGAGTAAAAGAGCCTTACGTTCCCTTCCACAATCAATTCCCCTACATATAACTAAGAATTTTTCTAGACTCAACATCGACCAGTTTCGCTTGAGAAACCTACAGGCAGTCCAGCTCTGATGCCAACGCTGTCGGGACCCCGATCCTAAGTCACACCGATCTAGCTGTAACACGTCATATCACTTTGCGGCCTCACGCACGGTAACCCCACGGGTGCCACCTTACCTGGCCCGGGACCGTTTGCGCATTTTGGCACACGTATATGACAGTGTCGCTAGCATCCATATGACAGAGAACCCGGGCCGACATGGCTAGTTATAATCCAAAAGTGGCACTAAATTACAGAGACAGGCATCCATGACCCAGCAACGAACGTGTCGGTCATCAACTTATGAACCCAAGTCGTAGCAAGCTACATGGACTTAAAGGAACAACGCGTGACATTTCCCCTAAGGGACAGACACAGGAACGAAGAAGGACACATGCCGGCCAGCCTACGTGTTCCGAGCAGTAGCAAGCTACCAAGGCTCATTGGAATCACTAGGAGGCATTTCCCTGTAAGATAGGCTACCAAAGGAAAACAACTAGGTGTCGGATCCCACACATACCAAGAATTTCAATCATACACGCAATATGCTCAATATGTGCAAATACAACATTGCATCACAACAGAACTCTATGACTCAAAGTACTTTATTTAAAAGGCTCCAAGAGCCATACATAACATAGTCATACAGGTAGGGGTCACATGACCCAACACTCAAGTCATACAGTCATACAAGCACAAGCGGAAGCTACATGTCTGAGTACAGACAACTTAGAAAATAAAACAGGCTTGGTGTAGCCTGACTATCTACAAGGCCCTTCACAAGCTCCAGATCACCGTCTGGGTGTCAAGCTACTCGTCGACGTCAACGTCTATGTAGAACCCATCAGCAGGGGCAGGGTTCTCCTCTGCAACAGTTATTAAGCAAACATGAGTACAAAGGTACTCAGCAAGTCTTACCACAGAACCTATCATACATGCAACATTATCAAAGGGGGTAGTGGAGTTTATAGCAGAATGCCAGCTTTGACCTTGGCTAACCTATACTACAACTTCCAACAGATTGCAAGATGTTATTACGAACACGAGTCCTCTAGTCACCACATCAATACACTACCGAGGATCCTCTTCCGTTATCCTACGGAAGGGCCATCCACGGCACTCACGCTTATCTTGAGGCTTTTAGTAGTATCCATCAACTTGTCTATGAACTGTAAGGGTAACCAAGTAGTTCGTACCGCGAACAACGGCTATTCGAATAGTTTGATATCCCTGCAGGGGTGTACTTCTTCACACACGCTTCCACCGCTTATCGCCGTTTACTCGGCGTGTACTCGGCAACCTTCAAGCGGAAGCCCAGCGAGGGTGTCGGCCACGACCTGACTAACTACTCAAGTCTCTCGTCCAGGTTTATCGCCTATTTGGGTTCCATCCGTGGGGAGATCCGGCCGGGGTGTCGCTCACGGCCCCAAACGATGTGTACAGGGTTCCCGGGTCACCAAACGGGCAACCGGTACACCGTGCCACGTACCTGTCGCATCACAACCCACCCCGAGGGTCAGCGTTGTGCACGACCTCCAGTAAGCTATAAACACCAGAAACTAGTTGCAACTCCTAGACAGAGATCAAGGGTAATTAATAAGCCGAGAGGGTCAATTAAGGATCCCAATGCATGGTAGTAGCTGTAACTTGAACCACACATACAGATCTCGGGTCCTATGGACGATTCCAATGAAACAACCCACCACGTACTCCTACATGGCCTTTCATCGATACCTTTACCAAAAGTATTCCACACTTCCTTCTCTTTATCGAAAGATTGTTTCACTCTGATCCATCACCCAGATGAACCAGACCAGACACAACTCTAAGCATAGCAGGCAACATAAACAAATAGCATGGTGGAACACACATCACATGGCTCAATCAACTCCTACACATGCTAGTGGGTTTCAACTATTTACTGTGGCAATGACAGGTCATGCAAGGGAATAGGGTTCAACTACCGCAGCAAGTAGCAGTTCACACGCTGTTGCCTTAATGCAGTAAAAGAGAGCAGGAGCGAGAAGATTGGGTTGTATCGGAATGATCAATGATTGCTTGCCTGACAAGGTAGTTGTCGGGTACTGCTCTTCAACTGGATACGCAGCAGTATCCTCGGGAGCAGGACCTAACACAGGAAATACCGACGATACAATCATTAACAAACAAATGCAACAATATGATGCATGTTTATGACATGGCAAGATGCATGTGTGTTGGCTAATGCAACTAAGACCAGAGGGGTTTGAACCTATTTGAATCAAAGATTCAAATTGAAGTTCAAACTAGTATTTAAATAAGTGCATTATCATGTTTTTGATATATACAGCAAGTTAACTTTTTCAAACATGCATGAAACCAGTGCCATTAGATAGATTGGATTTTTCTGATCATTTTTCATATATAAATCTTTTCCATCTGAGCTATGGTTGATTTTATATGATTTTTAGAAGTTTTGGGTATTTTCTGGAATTTCCTGAATTATTATTATATCTAAAAATCCCAGAAAAACCTTTACTGCGTCAGCATGACATCATGCTGACGTCGGCCAGTCAACAGGGCCAGTCCAGGTCAAACCTGACCAGTGGGTCCCTCATGTCAGTGTCACAGCTAATTAACTGAGTTAATTAGAGTTAACTAAAACTAATTAGCTGTCAGTGGGGCCAGGGCCCACATGTCAGTGACTAAACTAATTAACTAATTAATATTAATTTAACACCTAAACTGAGTTTGACTTGCGGGCAGGGCCCACATGTCATTGACCCAGGGGGTCAAACCCGTGGTCAAAACAGGTCAAACTCGCCGGCGTTTAGCCGCCGGCGAGGCCAAACGCGGCGGCGTGCCTCGGAAAACGTCTGTGGTGCACGGTTCGAGCTGTGGTTGGGTGCGTTGGAGAGCTCTTGCTCTTCCGCATCGGATGGTGGTGGTCGCCGGACCTGGGGTGGCCGGAGACGACGGCAACAAGCTCGACGGCGGCGACCGGCATCGGGCGTGTGTGGGGATGCGGCTGCAGGTGCCTAGGCGATGCGTGCGTAGCACCGTTCGCATCTACGTGCTGCGGTGAGTGCGATGGACGGGTGCCGGTGACCAAATGGTCACCGGAGCATCACCAACGACGAGCACGGCGGCGGTGCGTGCGGTGGAGCTACGTGCAGTGGGTTACAGGGCAAGAGGGAGCCAATGGAGAGGGGGAGGAGGTAGCTAGTCTCACAGCGGTTGCAGCGAGCACCGAAGCGAGCTCGGAGGTGGTCGGAGCTGAGCAACACGGCGAGGGGGATCTCCGCGGCCGGAGTTGGGGAAGAAGAGCTCGGGGGCGTCTCCGGGGCGGGCGAGCGCTCGGGGCTCGGCCTGTCGAAGCAGTCGAGGACGGCGGAGACGAGGGACAACACGGTGGAGCTCGGGGACGACGGTGGACGTGGTTTCTACGACGGTGCGATCACGGCGGCGTCAGCCATGGCGCGGGGAGAGCGGAGGAGAGGAGCCGGGGAGAAACGGAGGTGTCTGAGGGGTCGGGGGAGACGTGGACGTTCGATCCACTCCTCCAGGACGGCGAGGGGGCGAAGCAGGGCGGCGGGCAGCTGCGTGGCGCGCGGCGCAGTCGCCGTCGAGCACCTGCCTGCCTGCCTGGCCGAGCCAAGCAGCTCGCTGGAGCGGCAGCTGGGCTGGGCCGGCAGGTGGGCCGGGTGGGCGCCAGGTAAGTGTTCTCTCTCTCTCCCTTTTCTATTTTCTTTTCTGTTTCATTTCTTTTGCAACTTTGTTCATTTAATAAAAATGCCTAAACATTTTTATAACTCATGACACTTGTCATACCTGCTGTATATAATATGAACAGTAGGAAACATTATAGTTCATGATTATTTGAGCATTTAAAATATTTAAAAGTATTTAAATGCCCAAATTCAATTACCATATGAATTAATCCAAAGCCCTAGATTGTCCTAGAAAATTGTGCACCATTTTTGGCAGAGGTTTAAGACCAAGGCAGAAATGATGAACATTTTGAAGGGCATTTTGGGTACATTGGAAAATATTTTAGCAAACCCTAGTTGTTAGGGGAGGGGGTGCTGGGGTTTCTGTTAATCCCATTTCAAGTTTCTTTGAAAGTAAACATGATGCACACTCTAGTCAGGTCCTAATGCAAGTGTTAGCTAGGGATGTGACAGATGGATCAAGGGGGAAAAGGGGTGGCTTACGCATGAGAAAACAAGAAGAGCACAACAGGCGAGAGACAAACCAAGACAAACTCGAACACGACAACAACAAAGCACAACAACTCCGAAGAGAAAAGCATAAGCAAACGGAAACAACACATAGACAAACTCTCTAGATGAGAGGGTGGTGGTCGAGACCACCTATGTTTGAGCTATATGGTGTGGCGCCGCGAAGATTTTAACCTTGGGCCCGTGACCAACACTCATCTTTGAAGCACAAGTACCATCAAAAATGGGTAATGTGAAAGACTTGATCAATTTATGCATAATGGGGGGAGGAAGAGTTCATTGAGAGAACAATACCCCCCCTATGTCCATGCCTACATCTACACAAGACAACATGATGAGTAAGGGGAGGTGTGCCTAGTTTCAATCCAAATTGCTCAAATCTATGATATTTAGCTCATGCCTTAACTCGCGAAATCTTGCTTCGTCCAAAGGCTTCGTGAAGATATCAGCAAGGTTATCATGAGTGTTGACATAATGAAGATCAATATCTCCTCGCCTAATGTGCTCCCGGATGAAATGATACCTAATCTCGATATGCTTCGTGTTGAAGTGTTGCACCGGGTTGAGAGAGATTTTGATGGCACTTTCGTTGTCACACCAAAGAGGCACTTTCTCACAAATCACACAGTAATCCTTTAAAGTTTGCCTCATCCAAAGAAGCTGAGCACAACAACTGCCAGCCACCACATACTCGGCTTTGGTGGAAGGGCGATCTCCTTGCCATTACAAACTTTTTTGTTCAGCTCCACAATGTGTCGGAGGCTCCCAAGCGACACCTAACTAATCTAGGATACATCACTCTCCAAAAGGTAATATATAGTGTGTTGATGATGAACTCCTTTCTCTTGTGCTTCGAATGATAGTCTCCTTGACACTCAACTCTTTCTCACAGATCTAGATATGGTGGAAGAAGAATTGAGTGGAAAGCAACTTGGGGAAGGGTAGAAATAAAGATTCTTGTGGTAGGATTGGAATGTCTTAATCTCAACACATGAGTAGGTGGTTCTCTCTCAAAAAATGAGTGGTGGAAGTGTAGGCACGTTCTGATGGAGAAGGGTGGAGGGGTACATATAGCCTCCACAAAAATACAACCGTTACACACATTTGAACATATCTCGGTGGTACCGAATAATGCAACTCGGTGAGACCGATTAGTTAAAACATGTGAATGTTAGGAATCTCGATGGGACCGAATGGAACAACTAGGTGGGATTGATGTTCTAGGTCTTAGGGCAAACATCAACTCGGTGGCGCCGTTGCATCAACTTGGTGAGATCGAAGTGATAAGAAACAAAGAATCTATCAAGCCAACTCGGTGAAACCGATTGGATAAACCCAGTGAGACCAAAGTGAATGTAACTGATCACATCACTTTGGCAAGGCTATCTCGGTGAGACAGAGATCCTTAACGGTCGGACTGACTTGTTAGGGTTTCTGGCAACGACTATGTCAAATGAACTCGGAAGCTCTGGATGGAAAGAATCGGCGGGGCCGAGTTTGGAATTAGGGTTTAGACATATTTGGATGGAGAAAGTAGTTGAGTGTTTTGGAGCAATATCACTAAGCACTTGAGCAACATGATCATTAAGAAACACGTCATTCCCTTTTAATAGTATTATCTTTGAAAGGATCAATATGGATGACTAGAGGGGGGTGAATAGGAAACTAACAATTTTTAGCTTTTCTTGACCAAATTAAACTTAGCAACAATATAGGTTGTCTAGATATGCAACTAGGTGAGCAACCTATATGATGCGACAATAGTAAGCACACAAGCAAGCACAAGGGGCTAACACAATAAAGCGTGCACAAGTAAAGGTGAGAGATAACCAAAAGTGGAGTCGGTGATGATGAGGATGTGTTACCGATGTTCCTTCCCTTTGAGGGGAAGTACGTCTCCTTTGGAGCGGTGTGGAGGCACAATGCTCCCCAAGAAGCCACCAGGGCCACCGTATTCTCCTCACGCCCTCACACAATGAGAGATGTCGTGATTCCACTATTGGTGCCCTTGAAGGCGGCGACCGAACCTTTACAAACAAGGTTGGGGCTCTCTCCGCAACTAAATTGGAGGCTACCAACGAAACCACATAGCTTCACCATAATGGAATATGGCTCTGAGGTGACATCAACCGTCTAGGGTGCTCAAACACCCAAGAGTAACAAGATCCGCAAGGGATTAGTGGGGGATCAAATTTCTCTTGGTGGAAGTGTAGATCGGGCGAAAATAAGCTTTTGGAGAAACAATAGAGCTTGGGGAGAAGAGGTAGGTCTTCTTGGAGAAGAAGACCTCTTTATAGACTGGGGGGACACACCCAACCGTTATGCAGCCCGCAGCCCGCATCTACGCGGTGCTACCACTGCCAGAGCGGTACTACCGCTGCCACAACGGTACTACCATTGTGACAAGCAGGCATAGGGCAACCAAGGCTAAGGGAGAAGTAGTACACGCACTAGGGTGGTACTACTGCCTATAGGAGGTACTGTCGCTCCCTACAGCCGCTGAAAACAGAGGAGGGCAGTGAGCTGAGCGGCAGTTGGAGCGGCAATAGGAGCGGTACTACCGTGCGCTACTGCCATCCCTACTACCGCTCCCCTGGGTGGTCCTTTACAAAAACCCGACACGAAAAATTAAGACAACAGTAGGGGTGGTAGTACTGGCGGCACTAGCAAGCGGTACTGCCGCCTATAGGCTGTACTACCACCCTGACCGCGGTACTACCGCTTAGCACTCAGCACCCCTTGTTTCGCACAACACTTAATCTCCAAAGAAACAGGAAGAAGGCGAGGGTGCAAGGAAAGTGTGTACGCGATGATTCCACCCATACACTTCAGAAATAGACCCCCTCTTGATAGTACGGTTATCCCTACGACTCAATTCCACCGAAAAGAAATGAAGGAAAATAATCCGTCTATAGTGAAGTCCTCGAGGGGTAACAATAGCATTGTGCCCTTATATTAGATAACTTGGAAATCTTAATGCATACGATTAGTCCGCAAATGTATTGTCATCAATCACCAAAACAAACCAGGGAAAATTATGCCCTAACAAGCTTTCTTATGGAGTCAATGTGATCTTGGATCACTAAAATGAAGATGAAGAGTCTTGAGCTTTTGCCAATCTTTGTCCTTACCATTTTGAGGGGTACACATCTCTAATCCATTGCCATGCCAATCGTTGAACATCCTAAAAATTTTATCTTTAAAGCATATTAGTTCAGTGAGGTATATATTGGTATGAATTACCAAAACAACGCGGGAATTAGTTGCACTTTCACACGCAGCCTTCACACTCGTTCTGTAATGCATCATCCCGCAACTAACTCATTAGTCACATTGGTTGCAAGGCTTCTTATGATGTACATTACCAAGAGGGCCCAGAGATACCTCTCCTATACTCAGAGTGACAAATCGTAATCTCAATCTATGCCAACCCAACAAACACCTTCGGAGATACCTTGAGAGCATCTTTATAATCACCCAGTTACGTTGTGACGTTTGATAGCACATAAGGCATTCCTCTGGTATCCGGGAGTTGCATAATCTCATAGTCGGAGGAATATGTATTTGACATGAAGAAAGCAGTAGCGATAAAACTGAATGATCAAAACGCTAAGCTAAAGGATGGGTCATGTCCATCACATCATTCTCCTAATCATGTGATCCCATTAAATCAAATGACAACACATGTTTATGGTTAGGAAACTCAACCATCTTTGATTAACGAGCTAGTCTAGTAGAGGCTTACTAGGGACACTGTGTTTTTTCTATGTATCCACACATGTATCAAGTTTCCGGTTAATAAAATTCTAGCACGAATAAAAGACATTTATCATGATATAAGTAAATACTAGCAAAAGAGCCCGTGCGTTGCAACGGGAGGAAAAAACATCATAATCTTCAATGGCCATGATCACATTTGTTGCACCACCGAGATACACTATCATTGTCAATTTCGTGAAATCATAAACAATTTTTTGAATTAATGAAGATTTTATTATTTTTGCAAGCATATTTTTTTAATTGTGAATATTTTTTAACAATTTCCTTGAGTCGGCGAACATTTCTAGGATGTAAGAACATTGTTTTGGAAATTGATGAAACAATTTTTAAAATTCACGAACACTTTTTTATTTAACAATCATTTTTTTGAAAAGCATGATCACTATCCGAATCAGGAAACATTTTATGAATAAATATACTACTTTGTAAGTCGCCAACTGTTTTTGATTTTTAGTACAATTTTTCATTCATGAATATCCTTTGAATTGACAAAATTTTGTTCAATTTGATTAACATTCTTTATTAAACCAACTTTTTAAAATCATGAACATTGTTTTACTTCCCAAACGTTTGTCTTCAAAATTTCAAATATTTTTAGGATAAGATTTTCTTTAATAAAATCGCTTTTGATCCACGAACATTTTTTGATTTATTAAACATTTTATTTTATAAGTGTATTTATATCCTATAAAAATTATTTGCGTATTCACTAAAAAAAATGTGTAGTCCGTTGGTAAGTACGCACCTAGGATCTTAGAGCATGAAAAATGTACAAAGAGAGAACCTTGTGCAAGTACAACATGCGCAAGGATTATAACCTTTCCCAAATATTAACGTTTAATTTTACATGTTGCAGTACAGATCGCCGGTATGAAATTTAGAGAGATTGTGCGCCATTGATTAATATTGCATCATAAATAGCATTTAAAAATATTTGAAATGAAAAATAACACCGTATTCAAATTCTACATATTTTTCTACTCAAATTTCATACACAACATGTTTAAATTGGAGTTGCGGTTTAAAAGATATGGCTATTAAAAAATCAATAGACTACGGGGTGATTAACGTATATATCACAGGGGGGGGGGTTCAAGTAAAACTGTAACATAACTATTTGCTGCACAAAAATATGTATCACGGGTTAATTAGGATATAACTCAGGGGGTTTTGTAAAATGCGAAAAAAAAATGATTCGGTCAGATTTAAAGATGGAGTGCGGGTTAATTTAGAGAAAGGGAGGGGGTTTTCTGTAAAAAAGGCGACGGACGAGAAGAAACCCAATTTTCTTTATATTAAGGTAGAGATAAATAACAACTTTATTATTGCCTCTAGGGCATATTTCCTTCAGTCTCCCACTTGCACTAGAGTCAATAATCTAGATTACATAGTAATGATTCTAACACCCATGGAGTCTTGGTGATGATCATGTTTTGCTCGTGGAAAAGGCTTAGTCAACTGGTCTGCTATATTCAGATCCTTATGTATTTTGCAAATCTGTATGTATCCCTCCTTGACTTGATCATGGATGGAGTTGAAGCGTCTCTTGATGTGCTTAGTTCTCTTGTGAACATGGATTCCTTCGCCAAGGCAATCACTCAAGTGTCGTCACAAATGATTTTCATTGGACCCGATGCACTAGGTATTACACCTAGATTGGATACGAACTCCTTCATCCAGACTCCTTCATTTGCTGCTTCCGAAGCAGCTATGTACTCCGCTTCACACGTAGATCCTGCCACGACGCTCTTCTTGGAACTGCACCAACTGACAGCTCCAGCATTCAACAAAAACACGTATCCGGTTTGTGACTTAGAGTCATCCGAATCAGTGTACAAGCTAGCATCGACCTAACCATTTATGACGAGCTCTTTGTCACCTCCGTAAACCTGAAATATATCTTAGTCCTTTTCAGGTACTTCATGATGTTATTGACTTTGTCTAGTGATCCACTACTGTATTACTTTGGTACCTCCAAGCTAAACTTATAGCAAGGCACACATCAGGATTGGTACATAGCATTGCATACATGATGGAACCTATGGCCGAGGCATAGGGAATGACTTTCACTTTATCTTTATCCGCTGCAATGGTCACGCATTGTGTCTGACTCAACGTCACACCTTGTAACACAGGCAAGAACCCTTTCTTTGGCTGATCCATTTTGAACCTATTCAAAACTTTATCAAGGTATGTACTTTCTGAAAGTCCAATTAAACATCTTGATATATCTCTATAGATCTTGATGCCTAATATATAAGCAGCTTCACCGAGGTCTTTCATCGAAAAATTCTTATTCAAGCATCCTTTTATGCTATCCAAAATACTACACCATTTCCAATAAACAATATGTCATCTACATATAATATCATAAATTTTATAGAGCTCTCACTCACTTTCTTGTAAATACCGGCTTCTCCAAAAGTCTGTATAAAACCATATGCTTTGATCACCTCATCAAAGCGTATATTTCAACTCCGAGATGCTTGGACCAGTCCATAGATCGATCGCTGGAGCTTGCTGATACATCTCCAACGTATCTATAATTTTTTATTATTCCATGCTATTATATTATCCTTCTAGGATGTTTTGTGGGCTTTATCATACACTTTTATATTATTTTTGGGACTAACCTATTAACCCAAAGGCCCAGTCCAGATTGTTGTTTTTTGCCTATGTCAGGGTTTCGCAGAAAAGGAATATCAAACGGAGTCCTAACGGAATGAAACCTTTGCGAGAGTTATTTTTGGAACAATATCAACACAGAAGACTTGGAGTACACGCGAGGGAATGAGGGAGGCGGCCATGAGGGTCCAGGGCGACCCCCTACAGGGCGCGCCCCCCACCCTCGTGGGCCCCCTCTGGCTCCCCCGATGCCCTCCTTCCTCCTATATATACCCATGTACCCTGAAAACACCGAGGCAACGGAGAAAACCCTAATTCCACTGCCGCAACCTTATGTTCCCATGATATCCCATCTTGGGGCCTGTTCCGGAGCTCCGCCGGAGGGGGGATCTTCCATGGAGTGCTTCTATATCAACACCATTGCCTCACCATGAGTTGTGAGTAGTTTACCATAGACCTTCGGGTCCATACTTGTTAGCTAGATGGCTTATTCTCTCTTTTTGGATCTCAATGCCAAGTTCTCCTCGGTCTTCGAGGAGATCTATTCGATGTAATCTTTTTACGGTATGTTTGTTGAGATCCGATGAATTGTGGCTTTATGATCAACATTATCCATGCGAAATATTTGGTTATTTTCTGAGATCTTTTATGTATGATTATAATATCCTTGCAGGTCTCTTCTAATTATTGGTTTGGTTTGGCCTACTAGATTTATAGTTCTTGCAATGGGAGAAGTGCTTGGCATTGGGTTCAATCTTGCGGTGTCCTTTCCCAGTGACAGCAGGGGCAGCAAGGAACATATTGTATTGTTTCCATCGAGGATAAAAAGATGGGGTTTATATCATATTGCTTGAGTTTATCCCTCTACATCATGTCATCTTGCTCAAAGCATTACTCTGTTCTTATGAACTTAATACTCTAGATGCATGCTGGATAGTGGTCGATGTGTGGAGTAATAGTAGTAGATGCAGAATCGTTTCAGTCAACTTGTCACGGACGTGATGCCTATATATAATGATCATGCCTAGATATTCTCATAATTATTCTCTTTTCTATCAATTGCTCGACTATAATTTGTTCACCCACCGTAGAATTCTGCTTTCATGAGAAGCCACTAGTGAAACCTATGGCCCCCGGGTCTATTCTCAACATATCAATCTACAATATACTTTACTTTATTGTTTTTACTTTTTGTTCTTATATCCAAAATACCAAAAATATAATACTATCCTATCTATCAGATCTCAGTTTCGTAAGTGACCGTAAAGGGATTGACAACCCCTTATCGCGTTGGTTACGAAGTTCTTATTTGTTTGTGCAGGTGCGAGGGACTCGCACGTAGTCTCCTACTGGATTGATACCTAGGTCCTAAAAAACTAAGGGAAATACTTACGCCACTGTGCTTTATCACCCTTTCCTCTTCGAGTGAATACAACGCAAGCTCGAGAAGTAGCAAGAAGAATTTCTGGCGCCTTTGCCGAGAAGACTTACGCAAAAGTCATATATCAAGTACCTATCACAAACCCTTATCTTTTGCATTACATTATTTGCCTCTCGTTTTCCTCTCCCCCACATCACCCTTTCCGTTTTATTTGCCCTTCTTTTTGCCGTGTGTTTATCGTTCGCTTGCTTTTTGTTTGCTTGTGTGTTGGATTGCTTGCTTGTCACTATGGCTCAAAACAATACCAAATTGTGTGACTTCTCCTATACCAACAATAATGATTTTATTAGCACTCTGATTGCTCCTATTACCGATGTTGAATCTTGTGAGATCAATGCTGCTCTGTTGAATCTTGTCATGAAACATCAATTTTCCGGCCTTCCTAGTGAAGATGTCGCTACCCATCTGAACAACTTTGTTGATTTGTGTGATATGCAAAAGAAGAGGGATACGGATAATGATATTGTTAAATTCAAACTATTTCCATATTCACATAGAGATCGTGCTAAAAATTGGTTTTCCTCTTTGCCTAGAAATAGTATTGATTCATGGAATAAGTGCAAAGATGCCTTTATCTCTAAGTATTTTCCTTCCGCTAAGATTATGTCTCTTAGAAACGATATTATGAGTTTTAAGCAACTAGATCATGAGCATGTTGCACAAGCTTGGGAGAGAATGAAATTAATGATACGTAATTGCCCTACACATGGTTTGAACTTATGGATGATTATACAAAACTTTTATGCTGGCTTGAATTTTGCTTCTAGAAATCTTTTAGATTCGGCCACTGGAGGCACTTTCATGGAAACTACCTTAGGAGAAGCTACCAAACTCCTAGATAATATTATGGTTAATTATTCTCAATGGCACACCGAAAGATCTACTAGTAAAAAAGTGCATGCTATTGAAGAGATTAGTGTTTTGGGTGGAAAGATGGATGAACTTATGAAATTATTTGCTACTAAGAGTGCTTCTTCTGATCCTAATGATATACCTTCACCACATTGATAGAAAATAATAATGAATCTTTGGATGTGAATTTTGTTGGTAGGAATAATTTTGGTAACAATGATTATAGAGGAAACTTTAATCCTAGGCCATTTCCTAGTAACTCCTCTAATAATTATAGTAATTCCTACCATAACTCTTATGGAAATTTTGGTAAGATGTCTTCTGGATTTGAAACTAGTGTTAAAGAGTTCATGAATTCGCAAAAGAATTTCAATGCTTTGCTTGAAGAAAATTGCTTAAGAATGACGAGTTGGCTAGAAGTGTGGATAGAATTACTCTTGATATTGATTCTTTGAAACTTAGATCTATTCCACCTAAGCATGATATCAATCAGTCTCTCAAAGCCATGAGAATTTCCATTCATGAATGCAAAGAAAGAACCGCTAGGGGGCGTGCTAAAAAAGAGTGATTTATGAAAGCGTGTTCTTTTATTTATCATGGAAATAAAGATGAAAATCTGAAAGTTATTCATGTGTCTCCTATTAGATCCTTGTTTTCTAGTATGATTCTTGATAAGTATGGGACTGGATATGACTCTACTTTAATTAAAAGGCGTACCAATGATTCGGAGTTTTTAGATCTTGATGCTAAAATTGTTAAAAGTGGGATTGAAGAGATTAAAACTTTACATAGTGATGAATCCACTACTTTGGATTTCAAGGGATTCAGTTATGATAATTGTTCTTTGATTGTTTGTATTTCCTTGTTGCAATCCGTACTAAATTCTCTGCATGCTTATAGTAAAAATAAAGCTTTTACCAAACACATAGTTCATGCTTTGATGCAATCTTATGAGGAAAAACTTGAACTAGAAGTTTCTATCCCTAGAAAGCTTTATGGTGAATGGGAACCTATTATTAAAATTAAAATTAAAGATCATGATTGGTTTCCTTTGTGTGATTTGGGTGCAAGTGTTTCCACTATCCCAAAAACATTGTGTGATTTGTTAGGTTTCCATGAGCTTGATGATTGTTCTTTAAATTTGCATCTTACGGATTCTACCATTAAGAAACCTATGGGAAGGATTAATGATGTTCTTATTGTTGCCAATAGGAACTATGTGCCCGTAGATTTCATTGTTCTTGATATAGATTGCAATCCGTCATGTCCTATTATTCTTGGTAGACCTTTTCTTAGAATGATTGGTGCAATTATTGATATGAAGGAAGGAAATATTAGATTCCAATTTCCATTTAGGAAAGGCATGGAACACTTTCCTAGAAAGAAAATCAAACTACCATATGAATCTATTATGAGAGCCACTTATGGATTGCCTTCCAAAGATGGCAATACCTAGATCTATCCTTGTATCATGCCTAGCTAGGGGCGTTAAACGATAGCGCTTGTTGGAAGGCAACCAAATTTTATGTTTTTTGTTTTTGCTTCTGTTTAGGAATAAATATTGCATCTAGCTTATGTTTAGATGTGGTTTTGTGTTTTAATTAGTTTTTGTGCCAAGTAGAACCTTTGGGAAGACTTGTGTGAAGTTTATATGATCTTGCTGTAAAAAACAGAAACGTTAGCGCTCACGAGAATAGTCACCAGATTTTACTGGAGAGTGCTATTTGGTTGATTCTTTTTGCAGATGATTAATAGACAAATTCCTCATGTTTACTGATGTCTACACACGCTTCTACTCTTGTAGACTATGTTGGGCCTCCAAGCGCAGAGGTTTGTAGGACAACAGCAAATTTCCCTCAAGTGGATGACCTAAGGTTTATCGAACTCAGGGAAGTAGAGGTTGAAGATGGTCTCTCTCAAGCAACCCTGCAACTAAGATACAAGAAGTCTCTTGTGTCCCCAACACACCTAATACACTTGTTAGATGTATAGGTGCACTAGTTCGGCGAAGAGATGTTAAATGGCAAGTGATATGGATGGCAAAACAAAGTAATATAAATCTGTAATAAAAAGTGCAGCAAGCAAACAAGTGGTAAACGTGAGCACAAATGGTATTGCAATGGTGGAAACAAGGCCTAGGCTTCATACTTTCACTAGTGGCAACTCCCAACAACATTAACATAATCGAATCACATGATATTTCCCATAAAACATGCAAAGGGGACGCACTCGGAGGTCATTCCATCGTGGTCAAGAGAGGACGAGAATTATGTAGGGCTACAAAAGCACACCTCAAAGTTCGTAGTTCTCAATCTAAGGATTCCCAATGTCACCGCGGCCATCCAAAGAGAGTCCCACAATCACCACAACATATCTAAAGGATAGTCAAAGACAAGCACCAAGAGACTCTCAATCTTCAATCAACACACAAAAAGGAAATCACTCATGAAATTATTCTTCTAATCCATGTCCAATAGACCGCTGTCACCTTGGTCTCGAGGATTATACTAGATAAAGACAAGTGAGTACATCAATCCAATACATAGAGGAAGGGGAAATATCATGGGATCACCCTAGATTAACATAGCCTATGATCACAACGAAGATCACATCATGGGAGAGAGAATTGATCACATAGCTACTGGTAAGAACCTCAGCCCCGAGGAGGAACTACTCCCGCATCATGGAGGGAGGAAGCAACGTCGATGGAGATAAATCCGGGGGCACTTCCCCGTCCCGGCAGGGTGCCGGCGCAGGAATTCTGGTCCCCCGAAGCTTGATGGAGATGGCGGCGGAGATCGGAATCACGTCTGGAGAAAAGGGGTCAGGAATCAGGGTTTTCTCGACGGACCTTAAATATATGCCAAAGGGGGTCATCAGAGGGGGTCAGGGGTGCCCAGGCGCCCCCCCCC
>LR738709.1:453963567-454025497 GCA_902687465.1 Secale cereale
CCCCCCCCCCCCCCCCCCCGGCGCGGCCCAGGGGGGGGCCGCATGGGCAGGCCTCCTGGAGCCCCTGTGGGTCCCCCCCCGGCTGTACTTTTGCCACACGGTAGCTCCTGGAACGCTGATTTTTTATATATTTTTTCTGGATTTTTCCTTGCAGTTCTCGTAATGTGAAATCCTGAAATACTAAAACAGCCGAAAACAGAAACTGGCACTGGGGTGCACTGAGTTAATAGGTTAGTCCAAATATGATCAAAAGTGTATGGAAGTGTATAAATATCATAGCAATATCACCCAAAAGAGGCATGGAGCAAGCAGAAATTATAGATACGTTTTGGACGTATCATTTACCAATTTATTTCAATTTTTTTGGAGTTACAGAAGTATTCGAAAGTTACAGATTACTACAGATTGTTCTGTTTTTGACAGATTCTGTTTTTCGTGTGTTGTTTGCTTATTTTAATGAATCTATGAGTAGTATTGGAGTTTATGAATCATAGAGAAGTTGGAATACAGTAGGTTTAACACCAATATAAACAAAGAATGAGTTCATTACGACACCTTTGAGTGGTGGTTTGTTTTCTTATACTAACGGAGCTCACGAGATTTTTGGCTAAGTTTTGTGTTGTGAAGTTATCAAGTTTTGATTATTGCTTTGATGGACTATGGAACAAAGAGTGGAAAGAGCCTAAGCTTGGGGATGCCCAAGGCACCCCAAGGTAAAATTCAAGGACAACCAAAAGCCGAATCTTGGGGATGCCCCGGGAAGGCATCCCCTCTTTCGTCTTCATCCATCGGTAACCATACTCGGGACTATATTTTTATTCACCACATGAAATGTGTTTTGCTTGGAGCGTCATGTATGATTTGAGTCTTTGCTTTTTAGTTTGCCACAATCATCCTTGCTGGCCACACCTTTTGAGAGAGATATATAGGCTTTAAATTTTGTTAGAACACTCTATGTGCTTCACTTATATCTTTTGAGCTAGGTAGTTTTGCTCTAGTGCTTCACTTATATCTATTAGAGAACGGTGGTGATTTTATTTTGTAGAAATTGTTGATCTTTCATGCTTCACTTATATCCTTATGAGAGTCTTTTAGAACAGCTTGGTAATGTGCTTTGGTTATAAAAGTAGTCCTAATATGATAGGCATCCAAGATGAATGTAGTAAGAACTTTCATACAAAGTGCATTGAATATGATGAGAAGTTTGATACTTGATGATTGTTTTGAGATATGAGGATGGTGATATTAGAGTCATGCTAGTGGAGTAATTGTGAATTTGAGAAATACTTGTGTTAAAGTTTGTGATTCCCATAGCATGCACATATGGTGAACCGCTATGTGACGAAGTTAGAGCATGAGGAATTTGTTGAGTGTCATCCTTTGTGTGGAGGTCGGGGGCGCGCGATGGTTAACTCCTACCAACCTCCCCCCGGGGAGCATGCGTTGATTGCTTTGTTTTGATGACTCGTAAATTTTTGCAATAAGTATATGAGTTCTTAATGACTAATGTTGAGTCCATTGATTATACGCACTCTCACCCTTCCACCATTGCTAGCCTCTTTTGTACCGTGCAACTCTCGCCGGAACCATACACCCACCATATACCTTCCTCAAAACAGCCACCATATCGACCTATCATGGCATTTCCATAGCCATTCCGCGATATATTGCCATGCAACTTTCCACCGTTCCGTTGATATGACACGCTTCATATTTTCATATTGCCATGCATGATCATGTAGTTGACATCGTATTTGTGGCAAGGCCACCAAGCATAATTTTTCATACATGTCACTCTTGATTCATTGCACATCCCGGTACAGCGCCGGAGGCATTCATATAGAGTCATACTTTGTTCTAGTATCGAGTTGTAATATCGAGTTGTAAATCAATATAAGTGTGACGATCATCATTATTAGAGCATTGTCCCAAGTGAGGAAAGGCCAAATAAAAAAAGAGATGGCCCCCAAGAAAATAGAGAGGGGCTAATAAAAGAGAGAGAGAAAAGCCCCTCCAAAAAAATGAGAGCATAGAGAGAAGGGACAATGCTACTATCCTTTTCCACACTTGAGCTTCAAAGTAGCACCATGTTGTTCATGATAGAGAGTCTCTTGTTTTGTCACTTTCATATACTAGTGGGAATTTTGATTATAGAACTTGTCTTATATATTCCAATGATGGGCTTCCTCAAATGCCCTAGGTCTTCATGAGCAAGCAAGTTGGATGCACGCCCACTTAGTTTCTTTTGATGAGCTTTCATACATTTATAGCTCTAGTGCATTGATATGTCCAAAACGTATCTATAATTTCTGCTTGCTCCATGCCTCTTTTGGGTGATATTGCCATGTTATTTATACACTTCCATACACTTTTGATCATATTTGGACTAACCTATTAACTCGGTGCACCCCAGTGCCAGTTTCTGTTTTCGGCTGTTTTTGTATTTCAGGTTTTCACATTACGAGAACTGCCAGAAAAAATCCAGAAAAATTATATAAAAAATCAGCGTTCCGGAAGCTTACATGCGGCCAAAGTAGGGCCGGAGGGGACCCACAGGGGCTCCAGGTGGCCTGCCCACGCGCCCCCCTGGCCGCGCCGGGGGGGCGCCAGGGCACCCCTGACCCCCTCTGATGCCCCCCTTTGGCATATATTTACACCGTGTCGCGGAAACCCTGATTCCAGACCCCTTTTCTCCAGACGCGATTCCGATCTCCGCTGCCATCGCCATCAAGCTTCGGGGGACCAGAATTCCTGCGTCGGCACCCTGCCGGGACGGGGAAGTGCCCCCGGATTCATCTCCATCGACGTTGCTTCCTCCCTCCATGATGCGGGAGTAGTTCCTCCTCGGGGCTGAGGTTCTTACAAGTAGCTATGTGGTCAATTCTCTCTCCCATGATGTGATCTTCGTTGTGATCATAGGCCATGTTAATCTAGGGTGATCCCATGATATTTCCCCTTCCTCTATGTATTGGATTGATGTACTCACTTGTCTTTATCTAGTATAATCCCCGAGACCAAGGTGACAGCGGTCTATTGGACATGGATTAGAACAATATTTTCATGAGGGATTTCCTCTCTTGTGTGTTGATTGAAGATTGAGAGTCTCTTGGTGCTTGTCTTTGACTATCCTTTAGATATGTTGTGGTGATTGTGGGACTCTCTTTGGATGGCCGCGGTGACATTGGGAAATCCTTAGATTGATAACTACGAACTTTGAGGTGTTCTTTTGTAGCCCTACATAATTCTCGTCCTCTCTTGACCACGAAGGAATGACCTCCGAGTGTGTCCCCTTTGCATGTTTTATGGAAAATATCATGTGATTCGATTATGTTAATGTTGTTGGGAGTTGCCACTAGTGAAAGTATGAACCCTAGTTCTTGTTTCCACCATTGCAATACCATTTGTGCTCACGTTTACCACTTGTTTGCTTGCTGCACTTTTTATTACAGATTTATATTACTTTGTTTTGCCATCCATATCACTTGCCATTTAACATCTCTTCGCCGAACTAGTGCATCTATACAACTCCTAGTTGTATTAGGTGTGTTGGGGACACAAGAGACTTCTTGTATCTTAGTTGCAGGGTTGCTTGAGAGAGACCATCTTCAACCTCTACTTCCCTGAGTTCGATAAACCTTAGGTCATCCACTTGAGGGAAATTGTTGCTGTCCTACAAACCTCTGCGCTTGGGGGCCCAACATAGTCTACAAGAGTAGAAGCGTGTGTAGACATCATGCATCAGTTACATGGCAATCCCTACTGATGGGCATCTCCATAGCCCGTTGATACGCATAGTCGATGTGAGACTATCTTCCTCCTTTTTGTCTTCTCCACAACCACCACTCTATTCCACCTATAGTGCTATATCCATGGCTCACGCTCATGTATTGCGTGAAAGTTGAAATGTTTGAAAATTTTGAGTATGAAAACAAGTGCTTGGCTGAAACCGGGGTTGTGCATGATATGAATATTTTGTGTGATGAACAGGGAGCATAACCAGACTATATGATTGTGTAGGGATAACTTTCTTTAGCCATGGCATTTTGAGAAGACATGATTGTTTTGTAAGTATGCTTGAAGTATTATTATTTCTTATGTCAATATAGACTTTAGCTTTCAATCTTTCGGAGCTGAACATTCATGCCACGATAAAGAAATTACATTGAAAATTATGTTGGTTAGCATTCCACATCAAAAATTCTGTTTTTATCATTTACCTACTCGAGGACGCGCAGGAATTAAGCTTGGGGATGCTTGATACGTCTCCAACGTATCTATAATTTTTGATTGTTCCACGCTATTATATTATTCTTCTAGGATGTTTTATGGGCTTTATCATACACTTTATATTATTTTTAGGACTAACCTATTAACCCAAAGGTGTAATGCCCCGGATGTAATACTTTCCCTTTTGGGCATATAATATATCTCCGGCTTCATCTATTTCCATTCCGGGTTCTTTGTCTTTCGGGTTTTCGTCGTTTTGTTGTGTGAGTGTGTGGCATTCATTCATATCATGTAGACATGTGCATCGCATTGCATTTGTGTTGTCGGTTGCATCCGGTTCCGCGTGTTTCTTCCCGTTGTCCGTTTCGCGTTCCGGAGCTCCCTCACGTGTCCGTGACGTCCCGTAGGCCTACTTTGGTGTTTGGGCGTGTAACGTTACCGGTGTGCCGCGAGGTTGTTGTGTGTGTTGTTGTTTTATTGTGTGCAACCCGCCTCTCAAATCTCGTCGCGTTTGGAATCCGTTGGCTATCCCATCAGTTATTCGTGTGGGTCCAAAGTGCCTTCACTTTGTGTCCCGGAAACACCCCTACAGCAACCCACTATCCTTTCCTAGGCCCATCTAGACTTCCCCCGCGATCGGATCCGTCGGATCGCGATCGGAGGGCTCTAAACACCCCCACAACCCTAAACCTAGCAAATCTGCTATAAATAGACCCCCCCTAGGTATATTTTTGGCATCCTACCCCTTCCACCTACCTCTAGATCCCTCCCCCTCATTTCTTTCCGTGCCTGGCCAGGCTCCCGAGGAACCAGCCACCGCAGCGACCAGATCCCTCCGTTCCCGATCGGGTCAACGCAGGAGCCTTCCTGCTCGAAGCTCCCGCCGATCGGCCTCGTCGGCATCGACCGCATCGAGCCACCAGCACGGTCGCTCGTGAGGACCACTTCCCCGCCTGGCTCGATCTGGCCCAGTGGCCCGTCCCGCCGATTCCCCGCACCGGTCGCTCCACCTCCCTCCACCGAGTCGCCAGCGTCGGGCCTCCTTCCTCCGCCTGCGAAGCCCAGCTGCCTGGACCACTTCGCCGCCCCAGCGCGCCAGCCCGACGCCGCCGATACACCCCTCCTGGGCCGCCACTCCCGCTCGCCTCCTGGGCCGCCGGATCGCCACCGCTTCGCCGCCGCGGGGCCCAAGACGCCGTGGGCCGGGGCCCGATCTGCCTCCGCCGGGCGCCTCGCCAGTGGGCCGCCGCGCCGCCGCGGGCCTTACTCCCGGCTGGGCCTCTGCCTCCACCGTGGTCCGAATCCTTCTCCACCGCCCCGGGCCCGTTGACTTCTCAGATCTGGGATCTTGAGGTTATTTCAAACCCTAGTCCCTGTTTGTTTTGATCTGTGATGCAATGTTCAAACTGCTCTATCTTTTAGTGTGTTTGTCCGTTTCGCGCAAATAGCATGTCCAGACGTTCGTGGGATCGTGCACTACGTTTTATCTTTTGGTGTCAGGCATGTTAGAGATCATCTAGGTGCTTGTTTTTCTGTTGCAAGAGTGCATCGTGATATAAACTGCTGTTATGTGATGTTTTTATGCCATCTTTGCCATGTGATAACTTTTAGCTCGTTTGTCCGAATGATGCAAATGACATGTCCACGTGTTCGTCTTGCCGTGCTCTACATGTTGTATGTGATAGGTTGCATGATAGATTTATTCTTGCCATGTTTATCATCGTTGCAAAGTGCCATGTGGCTGTGATGTTGTTTCACTTGTTATGAAATGCCATCTTGTTGAGCTCGTTGCTATCGTTGTGTTTACCTCAATGATGCATGCTTGTATGTTTCGGAATCACCTTCATGTGTACTTTGATGAGGTGCTTACCATTTGCCATGTTTAGTTTCGAGGTGACTTAAACATGCTCTTTTAGATGCCATGATGAAATTGCTGTTTTAGGACTTAGTGGATTTTCACCAAGTCTGAAATCTGTAACGTTCCGATGCCATGTTCGTGTGATGTTCTAGGAAAAAGCATGATAGTTTTGGAGTGGATCTTGATTGTTCCTTGTAGTATATATTGTTGGCTTTCCATTCATGTTCTCACATGTTTATTTAAGTGGCTGTGGCATGTTTATCTTTTGCTCCAAAGTTTCAATAAAATTCTGCTGCCAGAATTTTATTGTCAAGTTCAATATGTCCAGGCTTATTGCTATTGAACCGTGGCTCCTTTGGGGGTGCACCTTTGGACTTAGTTGCTGTAGTATATGTCTAGTTTGTGTTCATGTCCTTTGCCATGTTGTTTGAGTGCTGTAGCTTAATTATTTTGTGCTCCGAAGTTGCTATGTTGCTGTAATTTTCAGCTTTCGCTCATTTCTTGTTTCGGGCATAACTTTTAGCCCGTAACTCCGATTTCAGCGAATCTTATATGAAACTTGATTGATTTTCTGTGTAGATTAATAATATCATATTGTTATCATGTTTTGAGGTGTTTTGCTTGAGTGCCATTTTCCGTGCTCCGTGTGCATCCTTAGTGCATCCATCATGCATCCATCATTTTCGAGTGCGCATTGCATCTTGTTGATTTGTGCTTGGTGTGATTTTTTTGTTTAGAGCCGGAAGCTGAGACCGAGTTCGAGTACGAGCACGAGGTTTCCAACGAGGTTGAGCACGAGGACCCTTCTTACGATCCGAACGACTTCTCTTCAGGCAAGATGACCGAACCCCGATAACATTACTATCTTTGCCTATTGCTAGTAGTTCCGCTCTATAGTTTTGCCTCGATGCCCATGATCTTCTTGTCAGCCTCCTACTTGTAACCATTGCCATGTTTAACCAACCTACCTATGCAAACCGTTGCTTGGCTAAGTACGCTTCGCTCAGCCCTTCTTATAGCGTTGCTAGTTGCAGGTGAAGATAGAAGATGCTTGCTTCATGTTGAAGTTTGGTTGGGTTTTATCACACTATATAAATGCTTAAAATGAAATCATCTATATATTGGCATGGGTGGAAGGCTAAGCCTTTTGCTTGGTGATTTGTTCCACTCATGCCGTTAGGAACCGTATAAACCGGTGTTATGTTCCTTGATTATGCGTTCCTAACACTGTTGGGGTGTATGGGACCCCCTCGATAAACCGCTAAGTGCTAAGTCTTTTCCAGCAAGTCCCAACTTTGGTACTATTTGCCTAATAACTAAATAACTTGCATAGGGAGTAACTAACCCGAGTTCTTAATCAACAACCCCGGGCCAGTGCTCCACATGAGTGTTGGTTCGAAACGGGGAGCCTGCGGGGTCACCACGAGGGAACTCGAGGATTGATATAAACCCGTAGCTTCACCCATCCGGACGTGTCCTGAGACTTAGATACGCGCGGCTACTATCAGGGTGTCGACACGCCGGGAGGATTTGCTGGATTAGCCTTACCTTAGTTCGGTATATCTTGAGCACGGGATTCCGAGAATACTCGGGTCTTCCCACTTTGGAGTTGCGACTCCGCGGATCGTGGGCTTGTAATGGGTCAAGTTGGAACACCCCTGCAGGGTTATGAACTTTCGAAAGCCGTGCCCGTGGTTATGTGGCAGATGGGAGCTTGTTAATATCCGGTTGTAGATAACTTGACACAATGTTTCTAATACACTACCAGCGTGCGTTCCGTGACCGTCAATTTCCGAATAGGGATTCGGGAGTTGAACACGGAGGGGTTATGTTTGTTGAGCTTGTAGCTAGGATCACTTCGTGATCACTTCTCGTTCGAGGTTTTCTCTTCTCGCTCTCACTCACGTAAGCTAGTTTCTAGTTGCTGCTGCAGACACTTACTCTTTTCTTCAGCCTTATCCTCTCCCAAGGCATAAATAGTCTTGTTACCCGGGAACGGGATTGCTGAGTCCTTTGTGGCTCACAGTTACTTCACCACACCAGATGCAGGTCCAGTTGTGAGCTATCCAGGTGATGGCACCGAGCTGGACTGGGAGTACGACGAGGAGCGTAGTCGGTACTATGTTCGATATTCGGATGATCAGTAGTGGAGACTCCTACTAGGATTCGATCCGCCTGTGGATGTTATTTAAATTTGGTATCTTGACATTTGGGTTTTGCCCTTAGAGGGTTGTGATATTCTTAATGTATGATGTTTGAGACATGTTATGTAATTGTGTGACGTGGCGAGTGTAAGCCAACTATTTATGTTTACAATCCCCTCTTTTACATGAGATGTGCAAAGATTACCAAACTTGAGATCATTCTAGGATGGACTTATGCCTTTAAGTCGTGCCTCGACACGTAGGAGGTATAACTCCATCCTGGGCATTACAAGTTGGTATTCAGAGCCTTCTCCGACCTAGGAGCCCCCACTGTTTGATCGAATCGTTGACGGTCGAGTCTAGGCACACACCGAAAATATTTTGAGTCCTATATATTATCGGAGAGTAGGAATTCTTTGCTTCTCATCCCCTTTCTCTCTGGTGACGACTCCTGACGACTACTCTTGTCTCTCCTACTTTTAAAAATTGCACAAAAATTTTTTTTAGGAATCCCGCGAGTATTCTGGGATTGTTTCGATGTTCTTGTGACGAGAATATTGTTCTCGATGCCTCCTGACATTAGGGGTTGTGGCAGTGTCCCGGGGAGTTGAGCTTCGGGGTATTGTCGTCACAAGCATATCGCGGCAGTACTAAATACTTAAGACGGCCGACATCGAAAATCTCTCCTATACGGCCAGTGGCAAGATAACCCCGACATCACCCAGTACTGGGGAGGTAGTTCGGGAGTATTGCCATAGCTTGTTATAGTGGATGCTTTTCGAAGGTCCGAGGTACACAGTTTCCGAGAAAGACTGGTTATGTGTTGAAGGATGGATACACCTGGATGTAGGTTTAGAGTTGATTGCGCGGTGCTTCCCGTGTATCCCCAACACCTGATTGCATAACTAGAATCTTTCGGAAATTTATAGGTGGGTTTATCCAGTAGATCGTAGGCATTCTTCCAACGAATGCAGGTTAGTGAGTTCGGGGTTCTACATTGAGTGAAGTGGTGTATGACCGATGTTACTATCAGGAGTTGCATCTTAAAGGGTCCTTGGCTATGCTGATCCGGGGATTGCAAAACCTTTTTGTAACGCGTTCATATGCTCTCAGCACAAAGATGTTAGAACGAAACTCCTCTCTTGTGTTTGTTCCCGTCTGTACCTTGTTGTTTTCTTATTTTATCCTTTTGTCCCCTATGTTGCTTCTCGTGAAGATTGATGTTATCATTTAACTGAGATTTTCATTCGTTCCTCTTGTTCGAATGATTTCATTCGTTCTTATTGTTCGAATGATTATTGTGAAGACTTGTTGCAATTCATTCCATTGATTCAGCTTATACCTTCTGTCAATCAATTGCTGATTCGTGGTCATCTCTTACAGGATGGCTCCGAAAAAGGTTCCCAATGCTAACCCAGAGGTGGAAGAGGTCCTAGATCGTCCTCCTTCCCCTCCTCCTCCGCCTGAGGCTTGGAGAGCGATTATGCAGACTACAGCTCAGAACACCCAGTTGTTGATGCAGATGATGCAGCAGATGCAAGCTAATCAAGCTAATCAGGGTGTTCCAGGGAACCAAGGCAACTTCTTCAACCAGCAGCACCATGCTACTCTCAACCAGTTCCTGGCCAATAATCCAAAAGCTTTCAGTTACTGTGTTGACCGTCTTGATGCTGAAGATTGGTTAACCGACATAAAGAAGCATTTTGAGTGCAGTAACGTGAAGGAAGATGATTATGTGAAGTTCGCAGCTTTCCAACTGAAAGATCAAGCAGCTGATTGGTGGCAGCAGTACAAAGACTCCAGTCCAGGTCAAGTAATCTCTTGGGAAAATTTCTGCAAGGATTTTCGCTCGCACCACATTCCTACAAGTGTCATCGAGGGTATGCGTGAGCAATTCCGCAACCTGAAGCAGGGCTCCATGACAGTCTATCAGTATAATGTCAAGTTCCAAAACCTCGCTCGTTATGCTAAGCAAGACATTCCTGATGCCAAGAGAAAAATCTACCAGTTCCGTGGAGGTCTCAAAGATGAACTTCAACTTGCTCTCACCTTGTTCGAGCCGGATGAATTCGACAAGTTCTATAACATGGCTTTGAAACAAGAAGCAGCTCAGCTTAGGATTGAGGCTTCTAAGAAGAGAATTCGAGATGCCGTTCACTCTTCCTCATCGTCTCAGATGGTCTCGAAGCATCAGAAATTCTGGCTTCCTCCTCCTCCAGTGATTCGAGCTCCATAGAACAACTCCAACAACTCCAACAACAAGAACTCTAGTGGACTTGGTTTCTCCCACCCACCCAACTCCAACAAGCAGTCCAAGCAACAGTTCCAAGCTCCAAGACTAAGTGCTCCTCCTACTCGTCCACTTTCTGAGGTGACTTGCTACAAGTGTGGCCAGAAGGGTCATTATTCCAACAAGTGCAACAACCCAAGGCACCTTCCGCCTGCTCCTCCTGTCGGTACCGCTATGGTCAAGCATGATCCAAAGGCAGCAAGGGTCAATCTGATGAATGCAGCACAAGCGGAGAATTCTTCTGATGTCATTTTGGGTAACCTTCCAGTTAACTCCATCCCTACTAAAGTGTTATTTGATTCGGGTGCTTCATGTTCTTTCATGTCTCAACCATTTGCATCCAAGTATAATGTTGACGTCCAAAGTCTGCCTCAGAGGTTGCAAGTTATTTCTCCGGGGAGACGTATGTCTTCTAGTGTCTATGCTCCGGATGTGTCTATTCGCATGGGTGTGTTGGGGAACGTTGCATGGAAAACAAAAATTTTTCTCTACGTTCACCAAGATCAATCTAGTAGATGCAACTACGAGGGGAGAGTAGGATCCACATACCCTTGTAGATCGCTAAGCGGAAGCGTTATGAACGCGGATGATGGAGTCGTACTCGTCGCGATTCAGATCGCCGAAGACCTAGCACCGAAGCAACGGTGCCTCCGCGTTCTTCACACGTACGGCTCGGGGACGTCTCCTCCTTCTTGATCCAGCAAGGGGTGGAGGAGAGGTTGATGGAGAACCGGCAGCACGACGGCGTGGTGGTGATGGTGGAGGAGAATTCCAGCAGAGCTTCGCCTAAGCACCGCGGGAGAAGAAGATGTTGTGGGAGAGGGAGGGCAGCACCGAGGCACAAACTGTGTTGGCTGCCCTCCCTTTGCCCCACTATATATAGGGGGGGTGGAGAGGTGAGGGCGCCCTAGGGTTTCCCCCCTAGGGGGTCGGCGGCCAGGGCAAGGGGGGCGGCGGCCAAGGCAGGGGGGGCGGCGGCCAGGGCCAGGCCCTAGGGTTTCCCCCCCTAGGTGCCTTGCCCCCCAAGGCTAGGGGGTGCGGCCACCCTAGAGGGGTCCACCCCCCTTGGCGCACAAGGAGAGGGCCCAGGGGGGGGCGCACAGCCCCCTGAGGGCTGTGGTGTTCCCCTTTGTGGCCCATTAGGCCCAGAACTGCTTCCGGACCCCCGAAACCGCTTTCCGGTACTCCGCCGATTTCCCGATGCTCCCCGGAACACTTCCGGACTCCGAAACCATTCATCCTATATATCAATCTTCGTCTCCGGACCATTCCGGAGACCCTCGTCACGTCCGGGATCTCATCCGGGACTCCGAACAATCTTCGGTAACCATACACTTTTCTCACTAACAACCCTAGCGTCACCGAACGTTAAGTGTGTAGACCCTGCGGGTTCGGAAACCATGTAGACATGACCGAGACACTCCCAGGTCAATAACCAATAGCGGGATCTGGATACCCATATTGGTTCCCACATGTTTCTCGATGATCTCATCGGATGAACCACGATGTCAAGGATTCAGGCAATCCCGTATACAGTTCCCTTTGTCTCGTCGGTATGTTACTTGCCCGAGATTCGATCGTCGGTATCTCTATACCTAGTTCAATCTCGTTACCGGCAAGTCTCTTTACTCGTTACCGTAATACATAATCCCGTGACCAACTACTTAGTCACTTTGAGCTCATTGAGATGACGTATTACCGAGTGGGCCCGGAGATACCTCTCCGTCATACGGAGTGACAAATCCCAGTCTTGATTCATGTCAACTCAACAGACACCCTCGGAGATACCTGTAGAGTACCTTTATAGTCACCCAGTTACGTTGTGACGTTTGGTACACACAAAGCACTCCTACGGTGTCAGTGAGTTACATGATCTCATGGTCATAGGAACTTATACTTGACATGCAGAAAACTATAGCGATAACTGACACGATCAAAAGCTATGTTAACGTTTGGGTCTCGTCCATCACATCATTCTCCTAATGATGTGATCCCGTTATCAAATGACAACTCATGTCTATGACCTGGAAACCGCGGTCATCTTTGATCAACGAGCTAGTCCTGTAGAGGCTCACTAGGGACACAAAGTCTGTCTATTTATCCACACATGTATTTGAGTTTCCAATCAATACAATTATAGCATGGATAATAAACGATTATCATGAACAAGGAAATATAATAATAACTCTTTTATTATTGCCTCTAGGGCATATTTCCAACAGTCTCCCACTTGCACTAGAGTCAATAATCTAGCATTACAAGGTAATGAATCTAACACCCATAGAGTCTTGGTGTTGATCGTGCTTAGCCCGTGGAAGAGGCTTAGCCAACGGATCTGCAATATTCAAATCCGTGTGTACTTTGCAAATGTTTATGTCCTCCTCCTTGACCGAATCGCGGATGGAATTGAAGCGTCGCTTTATGTGTCTGGTCCTCTTGTGAAACCTTGGTTCCTTGGCTAGAGCAATGGCACCAGTGTTGTCACAGAACAGAGTCATTGGGTTCAGTGCACTAGGCACAACTCCAAGATCTGTCATGAACTCCTTCATCCAGACACCTTCCTTCGCCGCCTCTGAGGCAGCTATATACTCCGCTTCACATGTAGAATCAGCTACCACGCTCTGCTTGGAACTGCACCAGCTTACCGCTCCCCCGTTGAGAATATATACGTATCCGGTTTGAGACTTAGAGTCATCCGGATCAGTGTCAAAGCTTGCATCGACGTAACCCTTTACGACGAGCTCTTGATCACCTCCATACACGAGAAACATATCCTTAGTCCTTTTCAGGTACTTCAGGATATTCTTGACCGCTGTCCAGTGATCCATACCAGGATTACTTTGAAACCTTCCGGCCATACTTATGGCAAGGCTGACATCTGGTCTTGTGCACAGCATTGCATACATGATAGAGCCTATGGCTGAAGCATAGGGGACGACACTCATCTTTTCTCTATCTTCCGCAGTCACTAGGCATTGAGTCTTACTCAACTTTGTACCTTGCAATACCGGCAAGAACCCCTTCTTGGATTGATCCATTTTGAACTTCTTCAAAACTTTATCAAGGTATGTGCTTTGTGAAAGTCCTATCAAACGTCTTGATCTATCTCTATAGATCTTGATGCCCAATATGAAAGCAGCTTCACCGAGATCTTTCATTGAAAAACTCTTGTTCAAATACCCCTTCACGCTATCCAAAAATTCTATATTGTTTCCAATCAGCAATATGTCATCCACATATAATATTAGAAACGCTATAGAGCTCCCACTCACTTTCTTGTAAATACAAGCTTCATTGTAAACTTGTATAAACCCAAACGCTTTGATCACCTCATCAAAACGAAGATTCCAACTCCGAGATGCTTGCACCAGCCCATAAATGGAACGCTGGAGCTTGCATACTTTGTCAGCATTCTCTGAATCGACAAAACCTTCTGGTTGCATCATATACAACTCTTCCTTAAGAAAACCGTTAAGGAACGCTGTTTTGACATCCATCTGCCAAATTTCATAATCGAAATATGCAGCTATTGCTAACATGATTCGGACGGATTTAAGCATCGCTACGGGTGAGAAAGTCTCATCGTAGTCAATCCCTTGAACTTGTGAAAAACCCTTTGCCACAAGTCGAGCTTTATACACGGTGACATTACCGTCAGCGTCCGTCTTCCTCTTAAAAATCCATTTGTTCTGAATGGCCTTCCGCCCTTCAGGTAATACTTCCAAAGTCCATACTTTGTTTTCATACATGGATCCCATCTCGGATTTCATGGCCTCTAACCATTTGTCGGAATCTGGGCCCACCATCGCTTCTCCATAGCTCGTAGGTTCACCGTTGTCTAACAACATGACCTCCAAGACAGGGTTACCATACCACTCAGGTGCAGTGCGTACCCTTGTCGACCTACGAGGTTCAGTAGTGACTTGATCAGAAGCTTCTTGATCATAATCATTGGCTTCCTCTTCAACCTCTGCAGGCTCCACAAAAACATCTTTCTGTGCTGCGCTACCTTCTGGTTGAAGCAGAGGTTCAATAACCTCATCAAGTTCTACCTTCCTCCCACTCAATTCTTTCGAGAGAAACTCTTTCTCGAGAAAGGATCCGTTCTTAGCAACAAACACTTTGCCCTCGGATCTGAGATAGAAGGTGTACCCAACTGTTTCTTTTGGGTATCCTATGAAGACACATTTGTCCGCTTTGGGTTCGAGCTTTTCTGGCTGAAGCCTTTTGACATAAGCATCGCAACCCCAAACCTTGAGAAAAGACAACTTCGGTTTCTTACTAAACCATAGTTCATACGGTGTTGTCTCAACGGACTTAGATGGAGCCCTATTTAAAGTGAATGCAGCTGTCTCTAACGCATATCCCCAAAACGATAGTGGCAAATCGGCAAGAGACATCATAGAACGTACCATATCTAATAGGGTTCGATTACGACGTTCGGACACACCATTACGCTGTGGTGTTCCAGGTGGCGTCAACTGTGAAACAATTCCACATTTTCTTAAGTGATCACCAAACTCATAACTCAGATATTCTCCCCCTCGATCAGATCGTAGGAACTTGATCTTCTTGTTACGATGATTTTCAACTTCACTCTGAAAATGCTTGAACTTTTCAAAAGTTTCAGACTTATGCTTCATCAAGTAAATATACCCATATCTACTTAAGTCGTCAGTGAAGGTGAGAAAATAACGATATCCACCGCGCGCCGTTACACTCATCGGACCGCACACATCAGTATGTATGATTTCCAATAAGTCACTTGCCCGTTCCATTGTCCCTGAAAACGGGGTCCTTGTCATCTTGCCCATGAGGCACGGCTCGCACGTGTCAAGTGATTCAAAATCAAGAGACTCCAAAAGTCCATCAGCATGGAGCTTCCTCATGCGTTTCACGCCGATATGACCCAGACGGCAGTGCCACAAGAAAGTGGTATTATCATTATCAACTCTACATCTTTTGGCATCAATGTTATGAACATGTGTATCATTACTATCGAGATTCAATAAGAATAAACCCCTAACTTCGGGTGCATGACCATAAAAGATATTACTCATATAAATAAAACAACCATTATTCTCTGACTTAAATGAGTAACCGTCTCGCAATAAACAAGATCCAGATATAATGTTCATGCTTAACGCAGGCACTAAATAACAATTATTCAGGTTCATAACTAATCCCGATGGTAATCGAAGAGCGAGCGTGCCGACGGCGATCACATCAACCTTGGAACCATTTCCCACGCGCATCGTCACTTCGTCCTTCGCCAGCCTCCGTTTATTCCGCAGTTCCTGTTTAGAGTTGCAAATGTGAGCAACCGAACCGGTATCAAATACCCAGGCACTACAACGAGAGTTGGTAAGGTACACATCAATAACATGTATATCACATATACCTTTGTTGTTGTTGGCCCCCTTCTTGTCCGCCAGATACTTGGGGCAGTTCCGCTTCCAGTGGCGGTTCCCCTTGCAATAGAAACACTCAGTCTCTGGCTTGGGCCCAGCCTTGGGTTTCTTCACTGGATTAGCAACTGCTTTGCCACCCTTCTTAGAGTTACCCTTCTTGCCCTTGCCATTCTTCTTGAAACTGGTGGTTTTATTGACCATCAACACTTGATACTCCTTCTGGATGTCTGCCTCAGCGACTTTCAGCATCGAAAACAGCTCGGCGATGGTCTTGTTCATCCCTTGCATGTTATACTGCTGCACGAAGCTCTTGTAGCTTGGAGGGAGTGACTGGAGAATTCTGTCAATGATAGCCTCATCCGGGAACACAAGTCCCAGATCAGCTATGCGGGTATAGTACCCAGACATCTTCAGTAAGTGCTCACTGACAGACGAATTCTCCTCCATCTTGCAAGCAAAGAATTTATCGGTGGTCTCATACCTCTCGATCTTAGCATTCTTTTCAAAGATGAACTTCAACTCCGTGTACATCTCATATGCACCATGACGTTCAAAACGCCTTTGAAGTCCTCCTTCCAAGCCGTACAACATGGCACACTGCACTATCGAATAGTCATCCGAACGTGTCTGCCAGACGTTCAAAACGTCTGCAGGGGCTGTAGGAGCGGGGGGGTCACCTAGCGGTGCATTTAGGACATAAACCTTTTGGGCAGTTGTGAGGATGATCCTCAGATTGCGGAGCCAGTCCACAAAGTTGCTCCCGTCATCTTTCAGTTTAGCTTTCTCTAGGAACGCATTAAAATTCAGGGGAGCTACTGCGCGAGCCATCTACAACCAAAAATTTGCAAAGACATTTTAGACTATTGTTCATGATAAGTGAGTTATTACCTAATCAAATTATTTATAACTCCCACTCAAATTGACATCCCTCCGGTCATTCGAGCATGACATGATCCAAATTCACCAACCCAAGTCCGATCATCACGTGAGATGAGGTGGTGTCAATGGTGAACATCAACATGTTGATCATATCTACTATATGACTCATGCTCGACCTTTCGGTCCTCCGTGTTCCGAGGCCATGTCTGTACATGCTAGGCTCGTCAAGTCTAACCCGAGTGTTCTGCATGTGCAAAACTGGCTTGCACCCGTTGTATGCGAACGTAGAGTCTATCACACCCGATCATCACGTGGTGCTTCGAAACGACGAACCTTCGCAACGGCGCACACTCGGGGGGAACACAATTTTATCTTGAAATTTTAGTGAAGGATCATCTTATAATGCTACCGTCGTCCTAAGCAAAAAAAGATGCATAAAAGGATTAACATCACATGCAAATCATAAGTGACATGATATGGCCATCAACTCGTGCTTTTGATCTCCATCTCCAAAGCACCGGCATGATCTCCATCGTCACCGGCGCCACACCATGATCTCCATCATCATGATCTCCATCATCGTGTCGCCATCGGGGTTGTCGGCGCCCACCATGCTCTTACTACTATTGCTACCGTTTAGCGATAAAGTAAAGCATTACAAAGCGCTTGAAGATTGACACGCAGGTCATACAAAAATTAAAGACAACCCTATGGCTCCTGCCGGTTGCCGTATGCATCGACATGCAAGTCGATATTAACTATTACAACATGATCATCTCATACATCAATATAATTCATCATGTCATTGGCCATATCATATCACATGCATACCCTGCAAAAACAAGTTAGACGTCCTCTAATTTGTTGTTGCATGTTTTACGTGGCTGCTATGGGTATCTAGCAAGAACGTTTCTTACCTACGCAAAACCACAACGGTGATATTCAAGTTGCTATTTAACCTTCTACAAGGACCGCCTTGTTCTATTCCGATTCAACTAAGATAGGAGAGACAGACACCCGCCAGCCATCTTATGCAACAAAAGTCACATGTCTGTCGATGGAACCGGTCTCATGTACGTGGACATGTAAAGTTGGTCCGGGCCGCTTCATCCTATAATACCGCTGAATCAAGAAAGACTAAGGAGGGCAGCAATTTAAACATCAACGCCACAAACCCTTTTGTGTTCTACTCGAGAAAGCATCTACGCAAGATCCTAGCTCATGATGCCACTGTTGGGGAACGTTGCATGGAAAACAGAAAATTTTCTCTACGTTCACCAAGATCAATCTAGTAGATGCAACTACGAGGGGAGAGTAGGATCCACATACCCTTGTAGATCGCTAAGCGGAAGCGTTATGAACGCGGATGATGGAGTCGTACTCGTCGCGATTCAGATCGCCGAAGACCTAGCACCGAAGCAACGGTGCCTCCGCGTTCTTCACACGTACGGCTCGGGGACGTCTCCTCCTTCTTGATCCAGCAAGGGGTGGAGGAGGGGTTGATGGAGAACCGGCAGCACGACGGCGTGGTGGTGATGGTGGAGGAGAATACCAGCAGAGCTTCGCCTAAGCACCGCGGGAGAAGAAGATGTTGTGGGAGAGGGAGGGCAGCACCGAGGCACAAACTGTGTTGGCTGCCCTCCCTTTGCCCCACTATATATAGGGGGGGTGGAGAGGTGAGGGCGCCCTAGGGTTTCCCCCCTAGGGGGCCGGCGGCCAGGGCAAGGGGGGGCGGCGGCCAAGGCAGGGGGGGGGGCGGCGGCCAGGGCCAGGCCCTAGGGTTTCCCCCCCTAGGTGCCTTGCCCCCCAAGGCTAGGGGGTGCGGCCACCCTAGAGGGGTCCACCCCCCTTGGCGCACAAGGAGAGGGCCCAGGGGGGGGCGCACAGCCCCCTGAGGGCTGTGGTGTTCCCCTTTGTGGCCCATTAGGCCCAGAACTGCTTCCGGACCCCCGAAACCGCTTTCCGGTACTCCGCCGATTTCCCGATGCTCCCCGGAACACTTCCGGACTCCGAAACCATTCATCCTATATATCAATCTTCGTCTCCGGACCATTCCGGAGACCCTCGTCACGTCCGGGATCTCATCCGGGACTCCGAACAATCTTCGGTAACCATACACTTTTCTCACTAACAACCCTAGCGTCACCGAACGTTAAGTGTGTAGACCCTGCGGGTTCGGAAACCATGTAGACATGACCGAGACACTCCCAGGTCAATAACCAATAGCGGGATCTGGATACCCATATTGGTTCCCACATGTTTCTCGATGATCTCATCGGATGAACCACGATGTCAAGGATTCAGGCAATCCCGTATACAGTTCCCTTTGTCTCGTCGGTATGTTACTTGCCCGAGATTCGATCGTCGGTATCTCTATACCTAGTTCAATCTCGTTACCGGCAAGTCTCTTTACTCGTTACCGTAATACATAATCCCGTGACCAACTACTTAGTCACTTTGAGCTCATTGAGATGACGTATTACCGAGTGGGCCCGGAGATACCTCTCCGGCACACGGAGTGACAAATCCCAGTCTTGATCCATGTCAACTCAACAGACACCCTCGGAGATACCTGTAGAGTACCTTTATAGTCACCCAGTTACGTTGTGACGTTTGGTACACACAAAGCACTCCTACGGTGTCAGTGAGTTACATGATCTCATGGTCATAGGAACTTATACTTGACATGCAGAAAACTATAGCGATAACTGACACGATCAAAAGCTATGTTAACGTTTGGGTCTCGTCCATCACATCATTCTCCTAATGATGTGATCCCGTTATCAAATGACAACTCATGTCTATGACCTGGAAACCGCGGTCATCTTTGATCAACGAGCTAGTCCTGTAGAGGCTCACTAGGGACACAAAGTCTGTCTATTCATCCACACGTGTATCTGAGTTTCCAATCAATACAATTATAGCATGGATAATAAACGATTATCATGAACAAGGAAATATAATAATAACTTCTTTTATTATTGCCTCTAGGGCATATTTCCAACAGGGTGACTATCGATTTTTGGCTTCTCCGGTGGTTCTTGGTAATTCCGACATTGACCTCATCCTCGGAATGGATTGGCTTTCTCAGCATGATGCTCACATTGATTGTGCACAGAAGGAAGTCAAGATGACTCATTCTGATGAAGATGTGATTATCTTCGCCTCCAGGGATAACACTATCAGGCTTTTCTCTCTCAATGATAAGGGCAAGATTAATGCCATATCTCAAATTCCGGTGGTTAACGAATATCAAGACGTCTTTCCTGAAGAACTTCCAGGCATGCCTCCACACTGTCAGGTGGAATTTGTCATTGAACTCGAGCCGGGTACTGAGCCAGCATGCCGGCGTCCGTACAAGCTCTCTCCGGATGAATTGAAGAAGCAGCTTGATAAACAGGAGAGTATGGGTCTCATCAGGCCTAGTACGTCTCCTTGGGGCTGTGGTGTCTTGTTTGTCAAGAAGAAAGATGGCACGGAGCGTCTCTGTGTTGATTACCGGCCATTGAACAAGAAGACGATTAAGAACAAGTATCCGCTCCCCAACATCAACGAACTCTTCGAGCAGCTCAAGGGAGCTAGAGTGTTCTCTAAGCTCGACCTCCGAATGGGCTATCATCAAATTCGCATTCGCGAGGAAGACATTCCCAAGACGGCCTTCAGAATGAGCTACGGTTCATACGAGTATACCGTCATGTATTTTGGTCTCGCCAATGCTCCTCCTACCTTTTCGAGGATGATGCATTACATCTTCAACCCCTATACTGGCGAGTTTGTGCTTGTGTATCTGGATGATATTCTGGTGTTTTCCAAGAATGAAGAAGATCACGAAAAGCACTTACGTCTGGTTCTTGATCGACTCCGAGAGCATAAATTTTATGCCAAGTTCTCCAAGTGCGAGTTTTAGCTCGATAAGGTTTTGTACCTGGGCCACATCATCTCAGCTGACGGCATTGCGGTTAATCCCGAGAAAGTTGAAGCAATTGTCAACTGGGAAGCTCCTCAGAACATCAAGCACCTCCGCAGTTTTCTGGGTCTTGCCAGCTATTGCAGAAGGTTCGTTGAGAACTTCTCCAAGATTGCCAAGCCTATTTCCAACTTGCTTCAGAAGAATGTCAAATACTTTTGGTCTCCAGAGTGTGAAGTGGCATTCAAAACTCTCAAAGAAAAGCTTGTCTCTGCTCCAGTTCTGACTCCTCCAGATGAGTCCAAGCCCTATGAAGTATTCTGTGATGCTTCTCTTCAAGGTCTTGGTGGTGTGCTTATGCAAGATAAGAGAATTGTGGCATACACTTCGCGTCAGCTCAAGCCAAGTGAGAAGAACTATCCCACACATGATCTCGAGCTAGCAGCTGTGGTACATGCTCTGATTACGTGGAGACATCTGTTGTTGGGCAGAAAGGTCGACATCTTCACTGATCACAAGAGCTTGAAGTACATCTTCACACAGCCGCATCTGAACCTCCGTCAGACTCGTTGGGTTGAAATGATCCAAGAGTATAATCCCAGCATTGAATACACTCCTGGCAAGGCGAATGTGATTACAGATGCTTTGAGCAGAAAGGCATATTGCAACAGCCTTCTTATCAAGCCATACCAGCCTGAGCTTTGTGAAGCTTTCAGGAAGCTCAACCTTCAAGTTGTTCCGCAGGGTTTTCTTGCAAATCTTCAAGTTGCTCCTACCTTGGAAGATCAGGTCCGTGAGGCCCAACTCAGTGATACCATGGTGAAGAAGGTGAAACATGCTATTGCTAAGGGCATTCCGAAATACAAGTGCTTCCATGTTGATGAGAGAGATACCTTGTTCTTCGAGGACAGACTCGTTGTTCCCAAAGGTGATATCAGGAAGCTCATAATGGAAGAAGCTCATGATTCTCTCCTTTCCATTCATCCTGGAAGTTCCAAGATGTATCAAGACCTCAAGCAGTCTTACTGGTGGACACGCATGAAAAGGGAGATTGCCCAATTCGTGAACGAATGTGATGTGTGCAGAAGAGTGAAAGCAGAACATCAACGTCCAGCCGGTCTTCTCCAACCTCTTCCTATTCCCGAGTGGAAGTTCGACCACATTGAAATGGACTACGTCACTGGCTTTCCTAAATCCAAGCGAGGAAATGATGCTATCTTTGTGGTGATTGACAAGCTTACCAAAGTCGCTCACTTTCTTCCAGTCAAAGAATCAATCAATGCAGCTCAATTGGCAGAGCTGTACACTTCCAGAATTGTGTCCCTACATGGCATTCCTCAAGTTATATCCTCAGACCGTGGAAGCTTGTTCACATCCAGGTTCTGGGACTCCTTTCAGTCCGCCATGGGCACTAAGATCAGGTTCAGCACTGCTTTTCACCCTCAGACTAGTGGTCAAGTCGAGCGAGTGAATCAGATTCTAGAAGACATGCTCAGAGCCTGTGTCATCTCTTTCGGCATGAAATGGGAAGACTGCCTTCCATTTGCCGAGTTCTCTTACAACAATAGCTTTCAAGCAAGTGCAGGCAAAGCTCCGTTTGAAATCCTCTATGGCAGAAAGTGCCGTACCCCTCTCAACTGGTCTGAAACAGACGAACGTCAACTTCTTGGCAATGACTTGATCTTAGAAGCCGAAGAAATGTGCAAAGTCATACGTGAGAATCTCAAGGCCGCTCAGTCGCGTCAGAAGAGCTACTATGACGGCAAGCATCGTGATTTGGCATTCAACATTGATGATCATGTCTATCTCCGTGTGTCTCCGATGAAAGGCACCCAAAGATTCGGTATCGAAGGAAAGCTTGCTCCTAGATACGTCGGGCCTTTCAAGATTCTTGGCAAAAGAGGCGACCTAGCCTATCAACTTGAGCTCCCTTCAAACTTCGCCAATGTTCATGATGTCTTCCATGTGTCTCAACTTCGCAAATGCTTCAAGGCACCTGAGCGCATGATTCCGTTTGAAGAGATTGATCTTCAACAAGACCTGTCCTACCGAGAGCATCCAGTTGCAATTCTCGAAGAAACCGAACGCAAGACCCGCAACAAGTCCATCAAATTTCTGAAAGTCAAGTGGTCACATCACACCGACCGAGAAGCTACCTGGGAACGAGAAGATCATCTTCGTTCCGAGTACCCTTCCTTTTTCCAGTCCTAGATCTCGGGACGAGATCTTTTTGTAGTAGAGGAGAATTTGTAATGCCCCGGATGTAATACTTTCCCTTTTGGGCATATAATATATCTCCGGCTTCATCTATTTCCATTCCGGGTTCTTTGTCTTTCGGGTTTTCGTCGTTTTGTTGTGTGAGTGTGTGGCATTCATTCATATCATGTAGACATGTGCCTCGCAATGCATTTGTGTTGTCGGTTGCATCCAGTTCCGCGTGTTTCTTCCTGTTGTCCGTTTCGCGTTGCGGAGCTCCCTGACGTGTCTGTGACGTCCCGTAGGCCTACTTTGGTGTTTGGGCGTGTAACGTTACCGGTGTGCCGCGAGGTTGTTGTGTGTGTTGTTGTTTTGTTGTGTGCAACCCGCCTCTCAAATCTCGTCGCGTTTGGACTCCGTTGGCTATCCCATCAGTTATTCGTGTGGGTCCAAAGTTCCTTCACTTTGTGTCCCGGAAACACCCCTACAACAACCCACTATCCTCTCCTAGGCACATCTAGACTTCCCCCGCGATCGGATCCGTCGGATCGCGATCGGAGGGCTCTAAACACCCCCACAACCCTAAACCTAGCAAATCTGCTATATATAGACCCCCCCCCTAGGTCTATTTTTGGCATCCTACCCCTTCCACCTACCTCTAGATCCCACCCCCTCATTTCTTTCCGTGCCTGGCCAGGCTCCCGAGGAACCAGCCACCGCAGCGACCAGATCCCTCCGTTCCCGATCGGGTCAACGCAGGAGCCTTCCTGCTCGAAGCTCCCGCCGATCGGCCTCGTCGGCCTCGACCGCATCGAGCCACCAGCCCGGTCGCTCGCGAGGACCACTTCCCCGCCTGGCTCGATCTGGCCCAGTGGCCCGTCCCGCCGATTCCCCGCACTGGTCGCTCCACCTCCCTCCACCGAGTCGCCAGCGTCGGGCCTCCTTCCTCCGCCTGCGAAGCCCAGCTGCCTGGACCACTTCGCCGCCCCAGCGCGCCAGCCCGACGCCGCCGATCCACCCCTCCTGGGCCGCCACTCCCGCTCGCCTCCTGGGCCGCCGGATCGCCACCGCTTTGCTGCCGCGGGGCCCAAGAGGCCGTGGGCCGGGGCCCGATCTCCCTCCGTCGGGCGCCTCGCCAGTGGGCCGCCGCGCCGCCGCGGGCCTTACTCCCGGCTGGGCCTCTGCCTCCACCGTTGGCCGAATCCTTCTCCACCGCCCCGGGCCCATTGACTTCTCAGATCTGGGATCTTGAGGTTATTTCAAACCCTAGTCCCTATTTGTTTTGATCTGTGATGCAATGTTCAAACTGCTCTATCTTTTAGTGTGTTTGTCCGTTTCGCGCAAATAGCATGTCCAGACGTTTGTGGGATCGTGCACTACGTTTTATCTTTTGGTGTCAGGCATGTTAGAGATCATCTAGGTGCTTGTTTTGATGTTGCAAGAGTGCATCATGATATAAACTGCTATTATGTGATGTTTTTATGCCATCTTTGCCATGTGATAACTTTTAGCTCGTTTGTCCGAATGATGCAAATGACATGTCCACGTGTTCGTCTTGCCGTGCTCTACATGTTGTATGTGATAGGTTGCATGATAGATTTATTCTTGCCATGTTTATCATCGTTGCAAAGTGCCATGTGGCTGTGATGTTGTTTCACTTGTTATGAAATGCCATCTTGTTGAGCTCGTTGCTATCGTTGTGTTTACCTCAATGATGCATGCTTGTATGTTTCGGAATCACCTTCATGTGTACTTTGATGAGGTGCTTACCATTTGCCATGTTTAGTTTCGAGGTGACTTAAACATGCTCTTTTAGATGCCATGATGAAATTGCTGTTTTAGGACTTAGTGGATTTTCACTAAGTCTGAAATCTGTAACGTTCCGATGCCATGTTCGTGTGATGTTCTAGGACAAAGCATGATTGTTTTGGAGTGGATCTTGATTGTTCCTTGTAGTATATATTGTTGGCTTTCCATTCATGATCTCACATGTTTATTTAAGTGGTTGTGGCATGTTTATCTTTTGCTCCAAAGTTTCAATAAAATTCTGCTGCCAGAATTTTATTGTCAAGTTCAATATGTCCAGGCTTATTGCTATTGAACCGTGGCTCCTTTGGGGGTGCACCTTTCGACTTAGTTGCTGTAGTATATGTCTAGTTTGTGTTCATGTCCTTTGCCATGTTGTTTGAGTGCTGTATCTTAATTATTTTGTGCTCCGAAGTTGCTATGTTGCTGTAATTTTCAGCTTTCGCTCATTTCTTGTTTCGGGCATAACTTTTAGCCCGTAACTCCGATTTCAGCGAATCTTATATGAAACTTGATTGATTTTCTGTGTAGATTAATAATATCATATTGTTATCATGTTTTGAGGTGTTTTGCTTGAGTGCCATTTTCCGTTCTCCGTGTGCATCCTTAGTGCATCCATCATGCATCCATCATTTTCGAGTGCGCATTGCATCTTGTTGATTTGTGCTTGGTGTGATTGTTTTGTTTAGAGCCGGAAGCTGAGACCGAGTTCGAGTACGAGCACGAGGTTTCCAACGAGGTTGAGCACGAGGACCCTTCTTACGATCCGAACGACTTCTCTTCAGGAAAGATGACCGAACCCCGATAACATTACTATCTTTGCCTATTGCTAGTAGTTCCGCTCTATAGTTTTGCCTCGATGCCCATGATCTTCTTGTCAGCCTCCTACTTGTAACCATTGCCATGTTTAACCAACCTACCTATGCAAACCGTTGCTTGGCTAAGTACGCTTCGCTCAGCCCTTCTTATAGCGTTGCTAGTTGCAGGTGAAGATCGAAGATGCTTGCTTCATGTTGAAGTTTGGTTGGGTTTTATCACACTATATAAATGCTTAAAATGAAATCATCTATATATTGGCATGGGTGGAAGGCTAAGCCTTTTGCTTGGTGATTTGTTCCACTCATGCCGTTAGGAACCGTATAAACCGGTGTTATGTTCCTTGATTATGCGTTCCTAACACGGTTGGGGTGTATGGGACCCCATCGATAAACCGCTAAGTGCTAAGTCTTTTCCAGCAAGTCCCAACTTTGGTACTATTTGCCTAATAACTAAATAACTTGCATAGGGAGTAATTAACCCGAGTTCTTAATCAACAACCCCGGGCCAGTGCTCCACATGAGTGTTGGTCCGAAACGGGGAGCCTGCGGGGTCACCACGAGGGAACTCGAGTGTTGGTCCGAAACTGAGACTTAGATACGCGCGGCTACTATCAGGGTGTCGACACGCCGGGAGGATTTGCTGGATTAGCCTTACCTTAGTTCGGTATATCTTGAGCACGGGATTCCGAGAATACTCGGGTCTTCCCACTTTGGAGTTGCGACTCCGCGGATCGTGGGCTTGTAATGGGTCAAGTTGGAACACCCCTGCAGGGTTATGAACTTTCGAAAGCCGTGCCCGCGGTTATGTGGCAGATGGGAGCTTGTTAATATCCGGTTGTAGATAACTTGACACAATGTTTCTAATACACTACCAGCGTGCGTTCCGTGACCGTCAATTTCCGAATAGGGATTCGGGAGTTGAACACGGAGGGGTTATGTTTGTTGAGCTTGTAGCTAGGATCACTTCGTGATCACTTCTCGTTCGAGGCTTTCTCTTCTCGCTCTCACTCACGTAAGCTAGTTGCTAGTTGCTGCTACAGACACTTACTCTTTTCTTCAGCCTTATCCTCTCCCAAGGCATAAATAGTCTTGTTACCCGGGAACGGGATTGCTGAGTCCTCTGTGGCTCACAGTTACTTCACCACACCAGATGCAGGTCCAGTTGTGAGCTATCCAGGTGATGGCATCAAGCTGGACTGGGAGTACGACGAGGAGCGTAGTCGGTACTATGTTCGATATCCGGATGATCAGTAGTGGAGACTCCTACTAGGATTCGATCCGCCTGTTGATGTTATTTAAGTTTGGTATCTTGACATTTGGGTTTTGCCCTTAGAGGGTTGTGATATTCTTAATGTATGATGTTTGAGACATGTTATGTAATTGTGCGACGTGGCGAATGTAAGCCAACTATTTATGTTTACAATCCCCTCTTTTACATGAGATGTGCAAAGATTACCAAACTTGAGATCATTCTAGGATGGACTTATACCTTTAAGTCGTGCCTCGACACGTAGGAGGTATAACTCCATCCTGGGCATTACAAAAGGCCCAGTCCAGATTGCTGTTTTTTTGCCTATTTCAGGGTTTCGCAGAAAAGGAATATCAAACGGAGTCCAAACGGAATGAAACCTCCGCGAGAGTTATTTTTGGAACAATATCAGCACAGAAGACTTGGAGTACACGCGAGGGGACGAGGGAGGCGGCCACGAGGGTCCAGGGCGCGCCCCCCACCCTCGTGGGCCCCCTCTTGCTCCCCCGATGCCCTCCTTCCTCGTATATGTACCCATGTACCCTGAAAACATCGAGGCAACCGAGAAAACCTAATTCCACCGCCGCAACCTTCTGTTCGCGTGAGATCCCATCTTAGGGCATGTTCTGGAGCTCCGCCGGATGGGGGATCTTCCATGGAGTGCTTCTACATCAACACCATTGCCTCACCATGAGTTGTGAGTAGTTTACCACAGACATTCGGGTCCATAGTTATTAGCTAGATGGCTTCTTCTCTCTTTTTGGATCTCAATACGAAGTTCTCCTCAGTCTTTGAGGAGATCTATTCGATGTAATCTTTTTGCGTTGTGTTTGTCGAGATCCGATGAATTGTGGGTTTATGATCAAGATTATCTATGAGAAAAATTTGGTTCTTTTCTGATATCTTTTATGCATGATTATAATATCCTTGCAAGTCTCTTCAAATTATTGGTTTGGTTTGGCCTACTAGATCTATTGTTCTTGCAACGGGAGAAGTGATTGGCTTTGGGTTCAATCTTGCGGTGTTCTTTCCCAGTGACAAGAAAGGCAGCAAGGCACGTATTGTGTTGTTGCCATCGAGGATAAAAAGATGGGGTCTATATCATATTGCTTGAGTTTATCCCTCTACATCATGTCATCTTGCTCAAAGCATTACTCTGTTCTTATGAACTTAATACTCTAGATGCATGCTGGATAGCGGTCAATGTGTGGAGTAATAGTAGTAGATGCAGAATCGTTTCGGTCTACTTGTCATGGACGTGATGCCTATATATAATGATCATGCCTAGATATGCTCATAATTATTCACTTTTCTATCAATTGCTCGACAGTAATTTGTTCACCCACCGTAGAATTCTACTTTCATGAGAGAAGCCACTAGTGAAACCTATGGCCCTGGGGTCTATTCTCAACATATCAATCTACAATCTACTTACTTTACTGTTTTTACTTTCCGTTCTTATATCCAAAATACCAACAATATTATACTATCCTATCTATCAGATCTCACTTTCGTAAGTGACCGTAAAGGGATTGACAACCCCTTATCGCGTTGGCTGTGAAGTTCTTATTTGTTTCTGCAGGTGCGAGGGACTCACGCGTAGTCTCCTACTGAATTGATACCTTGGTTCACAAAAACTGAGGGAAATACTTACGCTACTGTGCTGCATCACCCTTTCCTCTTCGAGGGAATACAATGCAAGCTCGAGAAGTAGCACTTGCACACTTTGTTAGCACCTTTAGGATCGACAGAACCTTTTGTTTTCATCATATACAACTCTTCTTTAAGAAATCCATTAAGGAATGCAGTTTTGACGTCCATTTGCCAGATTTCATAATCATAAAAAGTGGCAATTGCTAACATGATTCGGACAGACTTAAGCATCGCTACGGGTGAGAAGATCTCATCGTAGTCAACTCCTTGAACTTGTTGAAAACCTTTCGCAAGAAGTCGAGCTTTTTAAACAGTAACATTACCATCAACGTCAGTCTTCTTCTTGAAGATACATTTATTCTCTATGGCTTGCCGATCATCGGGCAAGTCAACCAAAGTCCATACTTTGTTTTCATACATGGATTCCATATCAGATTTCATCGCCTCAAGCCATTTTGCGGAATCTGGGCTCATCGTCACTTCCTCATAGTTCGTAGGTTCGTCATGGTCTAATAGCATGACTTCCAGAACAAGATTACCATACCACTCTGGTGCGGAACGTACTTTGGTTGACCTACGAGGTTCGGTAGTAACTTGATCTGAAGTTTCATGAACATCATCGTTAGCTTCCTCACTAATTGGTGTAGGCATCACGAGAACGATTTTCTGTGATAATATACTTTAAAATTCGAGAGAAGGTACAATTACCTCATCAAGTTCTACTTTCCTCCCACTAACTTATTTCGAGAGAAACTCCTTCTCTAGAAAGGATCCATTCTTAGAGCATCTCCAGCTCTTGTGCCTCCCCAGGAGCGATTTTTGCACCGGATGTATGTTTGCTGACACTAATTTTGGTCTTGGGCGGAAAAGTTTATCAGTAGTTGGAGCCCACAGGCGCGCGGGTGAGCTAGGAGAGGAGAAAGTAGAGCGGGGGAGGTGGGGGCGTTGTGGGCCATATGCATGCCAAAATGAGAGGAGAGACAGGAAAAAGGTTGCTGACAGCGGGCCAGATGCATGCCAAAAAGTAGCATCGGCGCCCCCCAGCTCGCCCCCAGCGCGTTCGGTTTCTGATGGGAGCGCCGGCCGAAACTTTCCTCAAATCCGGCGAAAAAGGTGGTCTTGGGTGCCTGGCTGGGGTGATTTTTTGCCATCGGCGCAAGAAAAGTGGTCCTGGGGGCTGTTGGGGGGCCTAGTGGAGATGCTCTTGGCAATAAAAGTCTTGCCTTCAGATCTGTGATAGAAGGTGTACCCAACAATTTATTTTGGGTATCCTATTAAGATGCACTTCTCCGATTTGGGTTCGAGTTTATCAGGCTGAAGCTTTTTCACATAAGCATCGCAACTGACGAGGTTACAGACCTAGGGTAGGGTCACAGGCTTGATCCTGACCAAGATACCCCACCCAAGGTCACTACCCTAGAAGATCAAAAGACAAAACCTACGATGGTAAAGACGGTCGACTGAGACGGCCCAAGAGGACATCCCACTCCACTGGACATCACCTACAAGACGACTCAACTCCACTTGACCCATCCAAGGCACTCGACCCCCGAAGGTCAAAGGTCCCTAAGGACAACAACGGTCTGGTATTTACACGCCGTAGTGAATGCCTTTATTACTCTTTACTGCAGACGTTACCAGTAACGTCTTCCTTAATGTACATTGAACCCTAAGTAATGTGGAGCATGGCTCGGGTCCTGGCGCACTATATAAGCCACCCCCTCCTCCAGTACAAGGGTTCGCATCCTTGTAACTCACACATGTACACACTTCAGTCGACCGCCTCCGGGCACCGAGACGTACGGCTATTACTTCCTCCAAGAAGGGCCTGAACTCGTAAAACACCTTGTGTAAGACATCACCATAGCTAGGACCTTGCCTCCTCATTCGTACCCCCTACTAGTTATGTCAGACCTAGAACCACGACAGTTGGCCCAAACTTTAAGAAACGACAGCTTAGGTTTCTTGCCAAACCACAGTTCATATGGCGTCGTCTCAATGGATTTAGATGGTGCCCTATTTAACGTGAATGCAGCTGTCTCTAATGCATAACCCCAAAATGATAGCGGTAAATCGGTAAGAGACATCATAGATCGCACCATATCTAATAAAGTACGGTTACGACGTTCGGACACACCATTACACTATAGTGTTCTAGGTAGCGGGAGCTGTGAAACTATTCCACATTGTTTTAAATGAAGACCAAACTCGTAACTCAAATATTCGCCTCCGCAGTCAGATTGTAGAAACTTTATTTTCTTGTTAAGATGATTCTCTACTTCACTCTGAAATTCTTTGAACTTTTCAAATGTTTCAGACTTGTGTTTCATCAAGTAGATATACCCATATCTGCTCAAATCATCTGTGAAGGTCAGAAAATAATGATACCTGCTGCGAGCCTCAACACTCATCGGATCGCATACATCAATATGTATTATTTCCAATAAGTCAGTTGCTCGCTCCATTATTCCAGAGAACGGAGTTTTAGTCATCTTGCCCATGAGGCATGGTTCGCAAGTATCGAATGATTCATAGTCAAGTGATTCCAAAAGTCAATCTGCATGGAGTTTCTTCATGCGCTTTGCACCAATATGACCTAAACGGCAGTGCCACAAATATGTTGCGCTATCATTATAAACTTTGCATCCTTTGGCATCAATATTATGAATATGGGTATCACCACGATCGAGATTCAACAAAAATAAACCACTCATCAAGGGTGCATGACCATAAGAGATATTACTCACATAAATAGAACAACCATTATTCTCTGATTTAAATGAATAACCGTCTCGCAACAAACAAGATCCAGATATAATGTTCATGCTCAACGCTGGCACCAAATAACAATTATTTAGGTCTAAAACTAACCCCGAAGGTAGATGTAGAGGTAGCATGCCAACGGCGATCACATCGATTTTGGAACCATTTCACATGTGCATCGTCACCTCGTCCTTATCCAATCTTTGTTTAATCCGTAGCCCGTGTTTCGAGTTACAAATATGAGCAACCGAACCAGTATCAAATACCCAGCCGCTACTACAAGCATTAGTAAGGTAAACATCAATAACATGTATATCAAATATACCTTGTTCACTCTGCCATCCTTCTTATCCGCCAGATACTTGAGGAAGTTCCGCTTCTAGTGACAAGTACCTTCGCAGTAGAAACACTCAGTTCAGGCTTGGCTCCAGGCTTGGGTTTCTTCCCGGGAGTAGCAACCACTACAACAAAACCACCCATATACCAGCACATGTCTACCAACGATAGTGGCATATGTGTTGTTGGGTTCAACTACAACCTCCCATCTCCCCACGAAGGGCTCCCATGCCCACCTCACCCCTTATCTGCGCCTCCTCCCTCTCCAAATACACAACCGAGCATGTAAAATATCATTTTTTCTCACCCACACCTCTTCCCTAACCCTGATTCCTCTCTGTCTCTCTCACACTAGAGCGTTGCCTCCCCCAACTCTGATTCCGGGAAGCTCCGGCGCACTCCCATCCCACTGCTAACCAGCCTCCTGCAGTCCCTCAGTGTTCTCTCCAATCCTCTGCCCCCGTCCTCCAAGCCCCTACACACACTCCCGCAACAACCCTAATCTCCACGCGTCGCTGGCGCGGCTCCGATTTGTTGGCCCACTACCCCTGGAACTCCCCACGCGTGGCTACTGGCTCAGGCTTGACATTAGTACTCCGCCTCCCATGGTCCCACCTCGACTCCGACATTGTAACTTTGGTGTTTATGAATTATGAATGACAAGAAGTGTGATGCGAATGATTTCTCTCGAAGCCTAACCATTATCTTCGCCAGGTATTTCAGCTATTGCTTACATCGCTCATGTTCGTGTCTGGTTGGGGTGTTTATTGATTAGATGTGATTCACCCTATGTCGAATTGTAGTAATTCTGGATAAGTAGTACCCTGTCATGCGTTAGGATATTCCTGTTCCAACAAAGGTGGATAGAAATAATTAGGTTTTTTTCCGAGTGGAATTGATCATTACATTCTAGCATGTAACATGACTTGTTCAATAGGATCAATGCAGTATATTCTTATAAAAAGAGATCAAATTAGTTCAAATTGGAGTGATATAGTGTATCAGCAATATAGCATATGCGATCATATATGTCACTGAAGAACATTGCTACAAAAATCAACATCTCGGTGCAGTTATGGGTCCATGATACCAGCATAATTATTTCAAATGGAGAATCCCCTTCTCAATATTCTGAATCATTATTTATTTGGCGTCACATGTACAACATGCTATATAAACAAGTCCCACTTACTTCCCCCCAGTCCCAATATTTGTCTTTATTCCATAATCCTTTGTTCCATCTACACTCGCATGTTCTGAAATTGTCTTTTCCTATAGTCAACATTCATGTATGTGCTTATGATGTCTCTTACAGATCAATCTACAACACATATGCATTGCAGTCAGGATAAATCCATGAATATGCAGAAGAAGCCTAGAGAATTATATTGATTCATTGTGTTTATAGTGGTGAGGACCCTTTCTCTAGTTCATGTTACAGTACGAAAAACTCAAATGTGTTGCTTATTCTTTTTTTCAGTTGATGTACTATTTGTTTCTCAGTCAAACAGTTATATTAGTTTTAGCTTCTTATATTTAGTAAAAATGTGCACACCACAATATTGAATATGCAATAGCTCAGACGGAAATAATTTTTACATTCATGTTGTCCAATATAAATTGTTGAGTAATTGATAACCTTGATATTCTCGTCATAGATATAATACTCATATTCTTGAAATCTCGCCTACAAATTGAGTTTAGTGCTGTTTTTTTTTTTGAAATATAGGTACTTCTGAATTCCTGAAATATCTGTACTAATTCTCTATTTTGTGGGAAGCCATCGATGTTTCTAAACACTAGAATTGTGTAGGATTGGTCAAAACACAAACTCTTGGCCATGTGCCTCTCACATCTTGTTTGTAATATATTCTCCTTAAACTGGTAACACAATGAGAAAAAACTTGGTTCATCCAAGAACGTAAACATCAAAAGTATTCCTCTAATGCACTCTACTTCCCTGACAGGGCACACTACGGTGGTGGGGCGATACTAACAAGCATTAACCAGACAACTAAGCAATCAGATGCGGTGAGTGTCTAAGGTATGTCGAATTCACTAATCCCAAAATATTGAATCTCAATAGGATCTCCTCTTCTGTGTAATACTTAGGCAACGTTGCTACACTCACGGACAGCTTTCTACAGAATTAGAGCTACGGGCTGACGGGGAAACACATGATTGGAAATTAAGAAGAGGGAGTAGGCCCACATGAAAAGCAGGGGGGCAGGAGATTGGTGGCGATGGAGTTCGTAGGTTGTTTCCGTAGACTTTTTTCATAAGTGTATCATTATTTATACTTAGGGGCCTTCTCCTCTACCTATTGGGGCCAACAGTTTTTCATCGAGCAACCTTGGTGACAAACACGAGTGTACTAGAGCTGTTTTAACTTTACATTTTCTCGGTAACCAAGTGAACTACGAAAGCGAATCATATTTAATAGATGATGGCATAAACTAATACACTGGCACTACTTAGTCTGCATGAATGTTGTGGTCTTCTAAATTGTTAGAATAATATTTAATAGTTTAGTAGGACTCCATACTAGTTTAACTTGCCAGGTTTGAGTCTAATTAGCTAGGTTGACTAATTAATTTTCGAACATATCATGTTTGCAAGTCGTAATCACGTGTGTTCTCATGTGGGTCGTAGTCCTAATACTCCCTCTAGTCCAATATGTAGTGCGCATGGTTTGAGGCAGCAAAACCAAGGCATGACATGGAGATGTACTTTTAGACCATATTAACCCTGCATGCGTACTCTCTGTACATAGGCGTGTGGATCTCGCTGCACCTCCAGTAAAAAGCGATGGGTAATTCTTGGCCAAAGTGCTTCATGCGCACTACATTGTGAAATTCTTGCAATAAACTAATACGCAGTATATATATGAATGGAGTTAGCAGCCTACATGTTGTACTAGTGTGTCTTGGAGTTAGCGTGCCCTAGTAGTCTATGAAAAGGGTGATTGAGTCCGAGTCGTTTCAGATGCTAAGTCAGAATAGGTTTAGGTTCTTTCAGCCATGTAGCGGGTCATACTCATGGAACCAGGTCGTATAAGAGTTTTCCCATAAAAAGTAAGGCCATGTAAGTGGTTTGAGATAAAAGAATAAAGAGTACACTAAAGTTTTTTCGTGCGCATGTGTTTGCCTATTTTGATCGATTCCAAGGGCAAAACCGAACATAGATTACGAATCTATATTTCAAATCAGCAGGTTACAGAAACTCCATTGCTCCAAGTTGATGTTGTTGGTGCTAAAACCTAGAAGACTACTAATGCCAAGCTGAATTTGCTAAGAGGTATTTTCTGATAGTAGTTCTATATTGCGTAAATGATTCTTCACCAGTCATAATGGATATGTTGGAGTATTAATAGCAATACTTGATTTTTTTAGCACATGCTTCTCTCTTTTTCCACCTAATTTGTACAAGAGAACACTTTTCCTGCATGTGAAAATTGTCATACTGCTTCTATGAGATAAGATTCGTTGCTGCTGGATTAGGTAAAACTATTCATCAAGTACTCTATGCCTGCCTTACATTCCCTCACTTCCTATAAATCACGCTGGTTGTATTGACATGATGAAACTTAATAATGGAATGAGTTGAGTGAGTTTATTGTAAGCAAAAATGCCTATTTTCGGATACAAATGTGATCCAAACAAGAAAACTGCTCTTAATACAGTCCAAAGTATCATCCCAGAATATGAAGGTAAATTTGATGATGTTACTTGGTAATGAATTCTTCATATTACGAGTTCATGCTACATTAGCAAAAGCTAATAAGTTTATACAACTGCTAAAAATGGTCAAAATTATTAGTCGGCAGCCAGATTAATTATCACACTGCCTTCGACCTTTCTATGTTTGCTTCTCCTTTCAATGTTTTTGCCCTATTAACCTATCTCATTTCTTTGTTGTAGATTGCAAGATAAATCAGTGATGCATGGATCAAATATTGATTGCAAGGTCAAGAATTGGGGTGCCACTGGATAGCTTCACATTGTACTTTAGAATGTCAGTTTTAGTGTAAATGTTCCAATCATTATGTTTCAGACATTTTCGTTGTCAATGTTTCAATTATCATGTTTCAGAATGGCTGGGATGTTGGTTGCAAGATCAAGAATATGACAACTACAAGTTTCACATCTTGTAACCTTTGTATCATGTTCTTTGTAATGCAACCAAGTTGATTTAATATATGAGTTGTTTCTGTTTATTATACTACGCCCCCTATGCAATATCTACATTGACCTAATAATTCTAGATGGTGATATATAAAATAATGTGCATGAATTTCACGCAGTGTACTAGGGCATTGCAATAATAATTTATAATAATTTTCTATAGGGTAGCCACCAACGTAGTAAAGCGTTGTTGGGCTCCAACTATATACCTTGCTATCTTACAACGCTTATTCACGCCGCTTACCAACGGATGCATATACGTTGTTATAGACCCTACCAACGCCACCAACGGCGACACATATTAATACGTTGGTGTAGACCTTAGCAACGCTTATATGGGCCTAGGATAACACAATAATGCGTTGCTGAAGGGGGGTTCTTGTTGTAGTGAACTTGCTTGCTATTCTTCTTGAAGTTCCCCTTATTTTTCTTGCACTGTTTCTTGAAAATAGTGGTCTTGTTAACCATCAACACCTGATACTCCTTTTTGATTTCTACCTCCGCAGCTTTGAGCATTGCGAAGAGCTCGGGAATAGTCCTCTCCATCCCTTGCATATTATAGTTCATCACGAAGCCTTTATAGCTTGGTGGCGGTGATTGAAGAACTCTGTCAATAACACTATCATCTGGGAGATTAACTCCCAGCTGAGTCAAGTGGTTATGGTACCCAAACATTCTGAGTATGTGTTCACTGACAGAACTATTCTCCTCCGTCTTGCAGCTATAGAACTTGTTGGAGACTTCATATCTCTCAACTCGGGCATTTGCTTGAAATACTAACTTCAACTCTTGGAACATCTCATATGCTCCATGGCATTCAAAACGTCTTTGAAGTCCTGATTCTTTTTTTTGAACTATAAACAGTAGGGTAAAAACCCCACTGCAGCTTTTATTGATAATAAAATAACATAGGTCTGTTGGGCTTGAGCTAAGCCCAACTAAAAGAAGAAACTACCAAAAACTAAGCAAAAGCTAGAAAAAACTAACACTAAAACCTAAAAAAGAAGAAGAACAGGGAAACAAGGAGCATCAGACATATTACAACATAGAATCCAGCCAAGCAGAGAATTGCATTTCATATTTCTTCTTGATCCTGAGTTTCAGCAGCTTGAGTTCCTCAGTAAAAATGTGTTTCCAGCCTTGAAAGGAAGGAGTTATACCATCAAATATTTTGTTGTTTCTGGATATCCAGATGGCCCATGATCCCAAGATGATAATCTCCATAAAGAAAGGGTATCTGAGTTTGTCTTTTAGGTCCTGAAAAGCTTCCAGCACTGACAAGTTTGAAGTTCTTGAAGGACAGATAAAGTTCCAACACCTTGTGGCAAAAGGACAACCCCAAAAGAGATGATGAAGAGTCTCCTCTTGAGGACAGTCCCTCACTGCACAATTGTAAAATTCCAATTCAAAGTTTTTCCTCCTTAGTAAATTCCTTGTGTTTACTCTGTCATGCAGAGCATCCAGAAAAAAACTTTATGCTTGGGTTGACAGGAGCTTTTCCAGATCCATGAAAAATGTGGCGGGGTTTGTTTGTGCCCAATTAGCACATTGTAAGCTTTAATTGAAGAGTATGCTTCATTGCCCCATATGTAACTCCAAGTATCCAGAGCATCCAAATATTCTGATTGTCTCATGGAAATGCACATTGTAAGCTTTAATTGAAGTCCTGATTCTAAGCCGTAAAGCATGGCACATTAAACTATCGAGTAGTCATCAGGTCGAGCTTGCCAGATGTTCATAACATTAGTAGTTGCCCCTGCAGCAGGCCTTTCACCTAGCGGTGCATCAAGGACATAATTCTTTTGTGCAGCAATGAGGATAATCCTCAAGTTACGGACCAGGTCCGTGTAGTTACTACCATCATCTTTCAACTTAGCTTTCTCTAGGAACGCATTAAAATTCAAGGGAATGGTAGAATGGGCCATTGATCTAGAACATATAGATACAAAAACTATTAGGAATAAGTTCATGATAAATTAAGTTCAATTAATCTCATAACTAAAGAACTCCCACTTAGATAGACATCCCTCAAGTCATCGAATTGATCACGTGATCCATATATGTTATATGATTCACGCTCGACCTTTTGGTCTCCAGTGTTCCGAGGCCATGTCTGTACATGGGCTCGTCAAGTTTAAAACGAGTATTCCGCATGTGCAAAACTGTCTTGCACCCGTTGTATGTGAACGTAGAGCTTATCACACCCGATCATCACGTGGTGTCTCAGCACGACGAACTGTCGCAATGGTGCATACTCAGGGAGAACACTTGTACCTTGAAATTTTAGTAAGGGATCATCTTATAATGCTACCGTCATTCTAAGCAAAATAAGATGCATAAAAGGATAGACATCAGATGCAATCAAAATATGTGACATCTTATGGCCATCATCATCTTGTGCTTTTGATCTCCATCTCCAAAGCATCGTCATGATCTCCATCATCACCGGCTTGACACCTTGTCTCCATCGTAGCGTCGTGGTCGTCTCGGCAACTATTGCTTCTACCACTATTGCTAACTCATAGTGATAAAGTAAAGCAATTACATGGCGCTTGCAATTCATACAATAAAGAGACAACTATAAGGCTCCTGTCAGTTTCTGATAATTTACAAAACATGATCATCTCATACAATAATGTATAACTCATCACATCTTGACCATATCACATCAAAGCAAGCCCTACAAAAACAAGTTAGATGTCCTCTACTTTGTTGTTGCAAGTTTTACGTGGCTGCTACGGGCTTCTAGCAAGAACCGTTCTTACCTACGGCATAAAACCACAACGGTGTTTCACCAAGTTTGTTGTTTTAACCTCCAACAAGGACCGGCCGTAGTCAAATTTGATTCAACTAAAGCAAGAGAGACAGACACCCTATCAAAATAAGTTGCACGTAATGGTGGAACAGGTCTCACGAACGCGGTCATGTAATGTTGATCCGGGCCACTTCATCTTACAATACCGCCAAATCAAAATAAGACGTTGGTGCTAAGCAATATGACTATCACCGCGCACAACTCCTTTGTGTTCTACTCGTGCATATTGATACGTCTTCAACATATCTATAATTTTTTATTGTTCCATGCTATTATATTATCTATTTTGGATGTTTAATGGGCTTTATTATACACTTTTATATTATTTTTGGGACTAACCTACAAACCCAAGGCCCAGTGCAAATTGTTGTTTTTTTGCCTATTTCAGTGTTTCACAGAAAAGGAATATCAAACGGAGTCCAAACAGAATGAAACCTTCGGGGGAGTCGTTTTTGGAACAAATACAACACACACGACTTGGAGTACACGCGAGGGAAGAAACGAGGTGGACACGAGAGCAGGGGCACGCCCAGCGAGGTAGGCATGCCCCCACCCTCGTGGGCCCCTCCTAGCTCCCCTGACGTGCCTCTTCCTCCTATATATACCCATATAGCCTAAAAACATCGGGGAGCACCACGAAAACCTAATTCCACCGCCGCAATTTTCTTTAACCATGAGATCCCATCTTGGGGCCTGTCCCGGAGCTCCATCGGAGGGGCATCGTTCCCCGAGGGCCCCTACATCAACATCATAGCCTCTCCGATGAGTTGTGAGTAGTTTATCACAGACCTTCGGGTCCATAGTTATTAGCTAGATGGCTTCTTCTCTCTCTTTGGATCTTAATACAAAGTTCTCCTCGATCTTCTTGGAGATTGATACGTCTCCAACATATCTATAATGTTTGATTGTTACATGCTATTATATATGATGTTTTGGATGTTTAATGGGCTTTATTATACACTTTTATATTATTTTTGGGACTAACCTATTAACCCAAAGGCCCAGTCCAGATTGTTGTTTTTTGCCTATTTCAGGGTTTCGCAGAAAAGGAATATCAAACGCAGTCCAAACGGAATGAAATCTTCGGTGGATATATTTTTGAAACGATATCTTCATGAGAGACTTGAGAACCAAGGCAGAGGGGACACGTGGCGTCCACGAGGGTGGAGGGTGTGCCCCCTGCCTCGTGGGCCCCACGTTACTCCCCCGATGCCCTCCTTCCTCCTATATATACCCATGTACCCTGAAAACATCAAAGCAACAGAGAAAACCCTAATTCCACCGCCGCAACCTTGTGTTCTCGTGAGATCCCATCTTGGGGCATGTTTCGGACCTCCGCCGAAGGGGGGATCTTCCACGGAGTGCTTCTACATCAACACCATCGCCTCACCATGAGTTGTGAGTAGTTTACCATAGACCTTCGGGTCCATAGTTAGTACATAGATGGCTTCTTCTCTCTTTTTGGATCTCAATATCAAGTTCTCCTTGGTCTTGGAGGAGATCTATTCGATGTAAACTTGTTGCGATGTGTTTGTCGAGATCCGATGAATTGTGGGTTTATGATCAACATTATCTATTATAAATATTTGGTTCTTTTCTGAATTCTGTTATATATGATTATAATATCCTTGCAAGTATCTTCAAATTATCGGTTTGGTTTGGCCTACTAGATCTATAGTTCGTGCAATGGGAGAAGTGCTTGGCTTTGGGTTCAATCTCGCGGTGTCCTTTCCCAGTGACAGTAGGGGCAGCAAGGCACTTATTGTATTGTTGCCATCGAGGATAAAAAGATGGGGTTTATATCATATTGCTTGAGTTTATCCCTCTACATCATGTCATCTTGCTTAAAGCATTACTCTGTTCTTATGAACTTAATACTCTAGATGCATGCTGGATAGCGGTCGATGCGTGGAGTAATAGTAGTAGATGCAGAACCGTTTCGGTCTACTTGTCATGGACATGATACCTATATATAATGATCATGCCTAGATATTCTCATAATTATTCGCTTTTCTATCAATTGTTCGACACTAATTCGTTCACCCACCATAGAAATCTGCTATCATGAGAGAAGCCACTAGTGAAACCTATGGCCCCCGGGTCTATTCTCAACATATCAATCTACAATCTACATTACTTTGCTATTTTTACTTTCTTTTCTTATATCCAAAAATACCAAAAATATCAAACTATCCTATCTATCAGATCTCACTTTTGTAAGTGACTGTAAAGGGATTGACAACCCCTTATCGCGTTGGCTGCGAAGTTCTTATTTGTTTGTGCAGGTGCGAGGGACTCGCGCGTGGTCTCCTACTGGATTGATACCTTGGTTCTCAAAAACTAAGGGAAATACTTACGCTATTGTGCTGCATCACCCTTTCCTCTTCGAGGGAATACAACGCATGCTCGAGAAGTAGCAAGAAGAATTTCTGGCGCCATTGCCGGGTAGGCTTACGCAAAAGTCATATACCAAGTACCTATCACAAATCCTTATCCTTCTCATTACATTTATTTGCCTCTCATTTTCCTCTCCCACACTTCACCCTTACCATTTTATTTGCCCTTCTTTTGTCGTGTGTTTTCGGTTCGCTTGCTTCTTGTTTGCTTGTGTGTTGGATTGTTTGCTTGTCACTATGGCTCAGAACAATACCAAATTGTGTGACTTCTCCAATACCAACAATAATTATTTTATTAGCACTCTGATTGCTCCTATTACCGATGCTGAATCTTGTGAGATCAATGCTGCTCTGCTGAATCTTGTCATGAAAGATCAATTTTCTGGCCTTCCCAGTGAAGATGCCACTACCCATCTAAACAACTTTGTTGATTTGTGTGATATGCAAAAGAAAAGGGATACGGATAACGATATTGGTTAAATTGAAGTTATTTCCGTTTTCACTTAGAGATCGCGCTAAAACTTGGTTTTCCTCTTTGCCTAGAAATAGTATTGATTCGTGGAATAAGTGCAAAGATGCTCTTATCTCTAAGTATTTTACTCCTGCTAAGATCATCTCTCTTAGAAATGATATTATGAATTTTAAGCAACTAGATCATGAGCCTGTTGCACAAGCTTGGGAGAGAATGAAATTAATGATACGTAATTGCCCTACACATGGTTTGAACTTATGGATGATTATACAAAACTTTTATGCTAGCTTGAATTTTGCTTCTAGAAATCATTTAGATTCGGCCGCAGAAGGCACTTTCATGGAAACTACCTTAGGAGAAGCTACCAAATTTCTAGATAATATTATGGTTAATTATTCTCAATGGCACACCGAAAGATCTACTAGTAAAAAAGTGCATGCTATTAAAGAGATTAGTGTTTTGAGTGGAAAGATGGATGAACTTATGAAATTATTTGCTGCTAAGAGTGCTTCTTCTGATCCTAATGATATGCCTTTATCCACGTTGATTGAAAATAATAATGAATCTTTGGATGTGAATTTTGATGGTAGGAATAATTTTGGTAATAATGCTTATAGAGGAAACTTTAATCCTAGGCCTTTTCCTAGTAATTCCTCTAATAATTATGGTAATTCCTACAATAACTCTTATGGAAAGATGCCTTCAGAATTTGAAACTAGTGTTCAAGAGTTTATGAATTCGCAAAAGAATTTCAATGCTTTGCTTGAAGAAAAATTGCTTAAGATTGATGAATTGGCTAGAAGAGTGGATAGAATTACTCTTGATGTTGATTCCTTGAAACTTATATCTATTCCACCTAAGCATGATATCAATGAGTCTCTCAAAGCCATGAGAATTTCCATTGATGAATGCAAAGAAAGAACCGCTAGGATGCAAGCTAAAATGGAGAGTTTTATAAAAGCGTGTTCTTGAAGTTATCATTAAAAAAAGGTGAAGATCTGAAAGTTATTGATGTGTCTTCTATTAGATCCTTGTTTTATAATATGAATCTTGATAAAGATGGGGCTTGAGATGAGTCTACTTTAATTAAAATGCGTCCCAATGATTCGGAGTTTTTAGATCTTGATGCTAAAATTATTAAAAGTGGGATTGAAGAGATTAAAACTTTGCATACTGATGAACCCACTACTTTGGATTTCAAGGGATTCAATTATGATTGCTCTTTGATTGATTGTTTTTCCTTGTTGCAATCCGTAGTAAATTCTCCGCATGCTTATAGTCAAAATAAAGATTTTACCAAACACACAGTTGATGCTTTGATGCAATCTTATGAAGAACAACTTGAATTAGAAGTTTCTATCCCTATAAAGCTTTATGATGAGTAGGAACCTACTATTAAAATTAAAATTAAGGATCATGAATGCTTTGCTTTGTGTGATTTGGGTGCAAGTGTTTCCACTATCCCAAAAACTTTGTGTGATTTGTTAGGTTTCCATGAGCTTGATGATTGTTCTTTAAATTTGCATCTTGCGGATTCTACTATTAAGAAACCTATGGGAAGGATTAATGATGTTCTTATTGTTGCCAATAGGAATTATGTGCTCGTAGATTTCATTGTTCTTGATATAGATTGCAATCCTTCATGTCCTATTATTCTTGGTAGACATTTCCTTAGAACGATTGGTACAATTACTGATATGAAGGAAGGAAATATTAGATTCCAATTTCCGTTAAGGAAAGGCATCGAACACTTTCCTAGAAAAAAAATTACCATATGAATCTATTATGAGAGCTACTTATGGATTACCTTCCAAAGATGGAAATACCTAGATCTATCATTGTATCGTGCCTAGCTAGGGGCGTTAAACGATAGCGCTTGTTGGGAGGCAACCCAATTTTCTTTTCTTTGTTTTTGCTTCTGTTTAGGAATGAATATTGCATCTAGCTTTGTCTAGATATGGTTTTGTGTTTCAGTTAGTGTTTGTGCCAAGTAGAACCTTTGGGAAGACTTGTTTGAAGTTTATATGATCTTGCTGTAAAAAACAGAAACGTTAGCGCTCACGAGAATAGTCACCAGATTTTACTAGGGAGTGATATTTAGTTGATTCTTTTTGCATATGATTAATATACTAATTCCTCACGTTTACCAATTTAGTTCAATTTTTTTAGAGTTACAGAAGTATGCGAAAGTTACAGATTACTACAGACTGTTCTGTTTTTGACAGATTTTGTTTTTCGTGTGTTGTTTGCTTATTTTGATGAATCTATGAGTAGTATTGGAGGATATGAATCATAGAGAAGTCGGAATACAGTAGGTTTAACACCAATATATTCAAATAATGAGTTCATTACAGTACCTTTGAGTAGTGGTTTGTTTTCCTATACTAACGGAGCTCACGAGATTTTTGGCTAAGTTTTGTGTTGTGAAGTTTTCAAGTTTTGATTATGGCTTTGATGGATTATGGAACAAAGAGTGGCAAGAGCCTAAGATTGGGGATGCCCAAGGAACCCCAAGGTAAAATTCAAGGATAACCAAAAGTCTAAGCTTGGGGATGGCCTGGGAAGGCATCCCCTCTTTCGTCTTCATCTATCGGTAACTATACTCGGGACTATATTTTTACTCACCACATGATATGTGTTTTACTTGGAGTGTCATTTATGATTTGAGTCTTTGCTTGTTAGTTTTCCACAATCATCCTTGCTATACACACCTTTTTGAGAGATAAATATGGCCTAGAATTTGTTAGAACACTCCATGTGCTTCACTTATATCTTTTGAGCTAAATAGTTTTGCTCTAGTGCTTCACTTATATCTTTTAGAACAGCATGGTAATGTGCTTTGGTTATAAAACTAGTCCTAATATGATTGGCATCCAAGATGTATGTAGTAAAAACTTTCATACAAAGTGAATTGAATATGATGAGAAGTTTGATACTTGATGATTGTTTTGAGATATGAGGATAGTGATATTAGAGTCATGCTAGTGGAGTTATTATGAATTTGAGAAATACTTGTGTTAAAGTTTGTGATTCCCGTAGCATGCACGTATGGTGAACCGCTATGTGACGAAGTTAGAGCATGAGGTATTTGTAGAGTGTCATCCTTTGTGTGGAGGTCGGGGGCGCGCGATGGTTAACTCCTACCAACCTCCCCCCCTAGGAGCATGCGTTGATTGCTTTGTTTTGATGACTCGTAAATTTTTGCAATAAGTATATGAGTTCTTTATGACTAATGTTGAGTCCATGGATTATACGCACACTTACCCTTCCACCATTGCTAGCCTCTCTTGTACCGCGCAATTTTCGCCGGTACCATACACCCACTGTATACCTTCCTCAAAACAGCCACCATATACCTTCCTCAAAACAACCACCATACCTACCTATCATGGCATTTCCATAGCCATTCCGAGATATATTGCCATGCAACTTTCCACCGTTCCGTTCATATGACACGCTTCACATTGTCATATTGCCATGCATGATCATGTAGTTGACATCGTATTTGTGGCAAAGCCACCATGCATAATTGTTCATACATGTCACTCTTGATTCATTTCACATCTCGGTACACCGCCGGAGGCATTCATATAGAGTCATACTTTGTTCTAGTATCGAGTTATAAATCAATATAAGTGTGATGATCATCATTATTAGAGCATTGTCCCAAAGAAAAAAAAGAAAAGAGAAGGAAAGGCCAAGAATAAGAAAGGCCCAAAAAGAAAAAGAAAAATAAAATAAAAGGGACAATGCTACTATCTTTTTCCACACTTGTGCTTCAAAGTAGCACCATGTTCTTCATGATAGAGAGTCTCTTGTTTAGTCACTTTCATATACTAGTGGGAATTTTCATTATAGAAATTGGCTTGTATATTCCAACGATGGGCTTCCTCAAATGCCCTAGGTCTTCATGAGCAAGCAAGTTGGATGCACACCCACTTAGTTTCTTTTGTTGAGCTTTCATACATTTATAGCTCTAGTGCATCCGTTGCATGGCAATCCCTACTCATTCACATTGATATCTATTGATGGGCATCTCCATAGCCCTTTAATACGCCTAGCCGATGTGAGACTATCTTCCTCCTTTTTTTCTTCTACACAACCACCATTCTATTCCACCCATAGTGCTATATCCATGGCTCACGCTCATGTATTGCGTGAAAGTTGAAAGGTTTGAAAAAATTGAGTATGAAAACAATTGCTTGGCTGAAACCGGGGTTGTACATGATATGAATATTTTGTGTGATGATGAGGGAGCATAGCCAGACTATATGATTTTGTAGGCATAACTTTCTTTGGCCATGTTATTTTGAGAAGACGTGATTGCTTTGTTAGTATGCTTGAAGTATTATTATTTCTTATGTCAATATAGACTTTTGTCTTGAATCTTTCGAATCTGAACATTCATGCCACAATTAAGAGAATTACATTGAAAATTATGTTGGTTAGCATTCCACATAAAAATTTCTATTTTTATCATTTACCTACTCGAGGAGAGCAGGAATTAAGCTTGGGGATGCTTCATACGTCTCCAACGTATCTATAATTTTTGATTGTTCCATGCTATTATATATGATGTTTTGGATGTTTAATGGGATTTATTATACACTTTTATATTATTTTTGGGACTAACCTATTAACCCAAAGGCCCAGTCCAGATTGCAGTTTTTTTGCCTATTCCAGGGTTTCGCAGAAAAGGAATATCAAACGGAGTCCAAACGGAATGAAACCTTCGAGAGATATATTTTTGGAACGATATCTTCACGACAGACTTGAGAACCAAGGCAGAGGGGACACGTGGCGTCCACGAGGGTGGAGGGCGCGCACCTCCCCCTGGGCGCGCCCCCCTGCCTCGTGGGCCCCATGTTACTCCCCCGAGGCCCTCCTTCTTCCTATATGTACCCATGTACCGTGAACACCTCGAGGCAACAGAGAAAACCCTAATTCCACCGCCACAACCTTCTGTTCCTGTGAGATCCCATCTTGGGGCCTATTTCGGAGCTCCGACGGTGGGGGGATCTTCCACGGAGTGCTTCTACACCAACACCGTCGTCTCACCATGAGTTGTGAGTAGTTTACCACAGAACTTCGGGTCCATAGTTAGTACCTAGATGGATTCTTCTCTCTTTTTGGATCTCAATACCAAGTTCTCATCGGTCTTCGAGGAGATATATTCGATATAATCTTTTTGTGGTGTGTATGTCGAGATCCGATGAATTGTGGGTTTATGATCAAGATTATCTATGAGAAATATTTGGTTCTTTTCTAAATTCTTTTATGTATGATTATAATAAACTAGCAAGTCTCTTCGAATTATCGGTCTTGTTTGGCCTACTAGATCTATAGTTCTTTCAATGGGAGAAGTGCTTGGCTTTGGGTTCAATCTTGAAGTGTCCTTTCCCAGTAACAGCAGGGGCAGCAAGGCACGTATTTTATTGTTGCCATCGAGGATAAAAGATGGGGTTTATATCATATTGCTTGAGTTTATCCCTCTACATCATGTCATCTTGCTTAAAGCATTACTCTGTTCTTATGAACTTAATACTCTAGATGCATGCTAGATAGCGGTCGATGTGTGGAGTAATAGTAGTAGATGCAGAATCGTTTCAGTCTACTTGTCACGGACGTGATGCCTATATATAATGACCATGCCTAGATATTCTCATAATTATTCGCTTTTCTATCAATTGCTCGACAGTAATTCGTTCACCCACCGTAGAAATCTGCTATCATGAGAGAAGCCACTAGTGAAACCTATGGCCCTCGGGTCTATTCTCAACATATCAATCTACAATCTACTTTACTTTGTTGTTCTTACTTTCTGTTCTTATATCCAAAAATACCAAAAATATCAGACTATCCTATCTATCAGGTCTCATAAGTGACCGTAAAGGGATTGACAACCCCTTATCGCGTTGGCTGCAAAGTTCTTATTTGTTTGTGCGGGTGCGAGGGACTCGCGCGTGGTCTCCTACTGGATTGATACCTTGGTTCTCAAAAACTGAGGGAAATACTTACGCTATTGTGCTGCATCACCCTTTCCTCTTCGAGGGAATACAACGCAAGCTCGAGAAGTGCCAGAGATTTATTCGATGTAATTCTTTTTGCGGTGTGTTTGTCGAGATCCGACGAATTGTGGGTTTATGATCAAGATTATCTATGAGCAATATTTGATTCCTCTCTAAAATATTTTATGCATGATTTAAATATCTTTGATAGTCTCTTCAAATTATCAGTTTGGTGTGGCCTACTAGATTGATCTTTCTTGCAATGGGAGAAGTGCTTAGCTTTGGGTACAATCTTGCGGTGTCCTTACCAAGTGACAGCAGGGGCAGCAAGGCACGTATTGTATTGTTGCCATCGAGGTTAAAAAGATGGGGTTTACATCATATTGCATGAGTTTATCCCTCTACATCATGTCATCTTACTTAAGGCGTTACTCTATTCTTATGAACTTAATACTCTAGATGCATGCTGGATAGTGGTCGATGTGTGGAGTAATAGTAGTAGATGCAGAATCGTTTCGGTGTACTTGTCACGGACGTGATGCCTATATACAATGATCATGCCTAGATATTCTCATAACTATGCGCTCTTCTATTAATTGCTTGACAGTAATTTGTTCACCCACCGTAGAAATCTGCTATCATGAGAGAAGCCACTAGTGAAACCTATGGCCCTCGGGTCTATCTTCCATCATATAAATCTTCCACCAACTATTTATCTTTCCTTTACTTTTATTTTGCAATCTTTACTTTCAATCTACAACAGAAATACCAAAAATATTATCCTATTATCTCTATCAGATCTCACTTTTGCAAGTGGCCGAGAAGGGATTGACAACACCTTTATCGCGTTGGTTGCAAGGTTCTTATTTGTATGTGTAGGTACGAGGGACTCGCGCGTGGTCTCCTACTAGATTTATACCTTGGTTCTAAAAAACTGAGGGAAATACTTACGCTACTGTGCTGCATCACCCTTTCCTCTTGAAGGTAAAAACAACTTAAGCTCAAGAGGTAGCAAGACGAATTTCTGGTGCCGTTGCCGGGGAGATATACGCACAAGTTATATACCAAGTACCCATCACAAACTCTTATCCCTCGCATTACATTATTTGTCATTTGCCTCTCGTTTTCCTCTCCCCCACTTCACCTTTGCCTTTTTTTCGTTCACCTTTCTGTTTGCTTGTGTTGCCATGTGCCCTCTATTAGCTTGCATCTTCGCTTGCTAAATTATGGATCCTCATCCACTTGCTAATCTTTTTAAGATATACAATTATGATGAACCAATTGCTAGTGAGTTGCGTGCACTAGATTATCTTTATGAGGTTTTGATGGAAATTCGTGAGTCCGAAAATTGTGATGAAGTGTTGAAAGAAGAAGATTATAAAGTGATTCACGATAGCTCCTTGAATGAAAAGCATGATTGCAATGATGTTATTATAAATTCTATTAATGTCAATTGTGCTAATGATATGCAAAACCCTAAGCTTGGGGATACTAGTAATGATATGTCCACTACTTGTTGCAATGATCAGGATTGGGGTGATTCTTCTTATGATCTTGAAAATTTATTTAAGCCCCATGATGAATATGAGATTGATAATAATGTTTGCAATAATACTGAAAGTGGGTTTGGAAGAGTGTCAACTTTAGGTCCCACATATTTGGAGAATGTTCAATCTTAAGAATTTTTTGATAAAAGTGGGTTTGGAGAGGTCATGACTTTAGTTAATGTTGATCCCACTTTTTGGAAGAGTGTCAACTTCGCTTGCATGTGGATCGTGTTGAGAACATGTTATGTGATAGCTATATTGTTGAATTTGCTTATGATCCTACATGTAATTATTATGAGAGAGGAAAATATGGTCGTAGAAATTTTCATGTTACTAAATTACATCTCGTTATGTTGAGATTGCTATTGTTTCTTTCTTCTTCCTTGCATATGCTAGAAATTGATTGCCTTGAAAATATGTTTGCGTATAAAATGCCTATGCATAGGAAGTATGTTAGACTTAGATGTGATTTTCACATGCTATATGATGCTCTCTTTGTGCTTCCATTCTTATCTTTCATGTGAGCATCATTGAATTCTCAAGCCTATCTTAATGGCTATAAAGAAAGAGCTTGTTGGGAGGAAACCCAATTTTATTTTTGTTCTGTGCTTTTTGCTTCTGTTTAGTAATAAATAATTCATCTAGCCTCTGTTTAGATGTGGTTTTGTGTTTTAATTAGTGTTTGTGCCAAGTAGAACCTTTGGGAAGACTTGGGTGAAGTCTTTGCGATCATGCTGTAAAAAACTGAAACTTTTGCGCTCACGAGATTAGCTACCATTTTTTACTGGAGAGTGATTTTAGGTTGATTCTTTTTGCAGATGATTAATAGACAAATTCCTCACGTCCATCAATTTATTTCAGAATTTTTAGAGTTGCCGAAGTATTCGAAAGTTACATATTTCTATAGACTGTTCTGTTTTTGACAGATTCTGTTTTTTGTGAGGTGTTTGCTTATTTTGATGAATCTATGAGTAGTATCGGGGGGTATGAACCATAGAGTAGTTGGAATACAATAGGTTTAATACCAATATAAATAAAGAATAAGTTCAATACATTACCTTTAAGTGGTGGTTTGTTTTATTATACTAACGGAGCTCATGAGATTTTTGCTAAGTTTTGTGTTGTGAAGTTTTCAAGTTTTTGGGTAAGGATTTGATGGACTATGGAACAAAGAGTGGAAAGAGTCTAAGCTTGGGGATGCCCAAGGCAGCCTGATGTCTACTACGCAGCCTTCTTCTTGTAGACGTTTTTGGGCCTCCAAGTACAGAGGTTTGTAGGACAGTAGCAAATTTCCCTCAAGTGGATGACCTAAGGTTTATCAATCCGTGGGAGGCGTAGGATGAAGATGATCTCTCTCAAACAACCCTGCAACCAAATAACAAAGAGTCTCTTGTGTCCCCAACACACCCAATACAATGGTAAATTATATAGGTGCACTAGTTCGGCGAAGAGATGGTGATACAAGTGCAATATGGATGGTAGATATAGGTTTTTGTAATAAGAAAATATAAAAACAGCAAGGTAGCAAGTGGTTAAAGTGAGCATAAACGGTGTGGCAATGATAGGAAACAAGGCCTAGGGTTCATACTTTCACTAGTGCAAGTTCTCCCAACAATAATAACATAACTGGATCATATAACTATCCCTCAACATGCAACAAAGAGTCACTCCAAAGCCACTAATAGCGGAGAACAAACGAAGAGATTATGGTAGGGTACGAAACCACCTCAAAGTTATTCTTTCTGATCGATCTATTCAAGAGTCCGTAGTAAAATAAAACGAAGCTATTCTTTCCGTTTGATCTATCATAGAGTTCGTACTAGAATAACACCTTAAGACACAAATCAACCAAAACCCTAATGTCACCTAGATACTCCATTGTCACCTCAAGTATCCGTGGGTATGATTATACGATATGCATCACACAATCTCAGATTCATCTATTCAACCAACACAAAGAACTTCAAAGAGTGCCCCAAAGTTTCTACCGGAGAGTCAAGACGAAAACGTGTGCCAACCCCTATGCATAGATTCGCAAGGTCATGGAACCCGCAAGTTGATCACCAAAACATACATCAAGTGAATCAATAGAAAACCCCATTGTCACCACTGGTATCCCACGCAAGACATACAGCAAGTGTTCTCAAATCCTTAAAGACTCAATCCGATAAGATAACTTCAAAGGGAAAACCCAATTCATCACAAGACAGTAGAGGTGGTGAAACATCATAAGATCCAACTATAATAGCAAAGCTCGTGATACATCAAGATCGTGCCATCTCAAGAACACGAGAGAGAGAGAGAGATCAAACACATAGCTACTGTTACATACCCTCATCCTCGAGGGTGAACTACTCCTCCCTCGTCATGGAGAGCGCCGGGATGATGAAGATAGCCAGCGGAGAGGGGTTCCCCCCTCCGGCAGGGTGCCAGAATGGGTCTAGATTGGTTTTCGGTGGCAACAGAGGCTTTCAGCGGCGGAACTCCCGATCTTGGTTATTTTCGTGAGGTTTCAGTATATATAGGAGGTGTTGGAGTCGGGGCCAAGTAAAGGGGGTCTCCGGGCTGTCCACGAGGCAGGGGCGCACCCAGTAGGGGGGCATGCCCCCACCCTCGTGGGCAGCCCGCGGATCTTCTCTTCCCCCTCCGGCACTTCCTGGGCTTCTTTTGGTCCAAAAATAACCTCCATTGAGTTTCAGGTCAATTGGGCTCCAGTTGATATTCCTTTTCCACAAAACCCTAAAATAGGAGAAAAACAGAAACTAGCACTTGGCTCTAGGTCAATATGTTAGTCCCAAAAATCATATAAAAGTGTATATAAAAGCCCATAAAACATCCTAGAAGTATAATATAATAGCATGGAACAATCAAAAATTATAGATACGTTGGAGACGTATCAAGCATCCCCAAGCTTAATTCCTGCTCGTCCTTGAGTAGGTAAATGATAAAATAGAATTTTTGAGGTGGAATGCTACCTAACATAATTCTCAATGCAATTTTCTTTATTGTGGCATGAATGTTTAGATCCAAAATATTGAAGATAAAAGTCTGTATTGACATAAAAATAATAGTACTTCAAGCATACTAACAAGGCAATCATGTCTTCTCAAAATAACATGGCCAAAGAAAGTTATCCCTACAAAATCTTATAGTCTGGCTATGCTCCCTCTTCATCACACAAAGTATTCATATCATGCACAACCCCGGTTTCAGCCAAGCAATTGTTTTCATACTGAAAAAATTTCAAACCTTTCAACTTTCACGCAATACATGAGCATGAGCCATGGATATAGCACTATAGGTGGAATAGAATGGTGGTTGTGGAGAAGACAAAAGAGGAAGATAGTCTCACATCAACTAGGCGTATCAATGGACTATGGAGATGCCCATCAATAGATATCAATGTGAGTGGGTAGGGATTGCCATGCAATGGATGCACTAGAGCTATAAGTGTATGAAAGCTCAACATAAGAAACTAAGTGGGTGTGCATCCAACTTGCTTGCTCATGAAGACCTAGGGAATTTTGAGGAAGCCCGTCGTTGGAATATACAAGCCAAGTTCTATAATGAAAATTTCCACTAGTATATGAAGGTGACAAAACAAGAGACTCTCTATCATGAAGATCATGGTGCTACTTTGAAGCACAAGTGTGGAAAAGTATAGTAGCATTGTCCCTTCTCTCTTTTCTCTCATTTTTTTGGAGGGGCTTTCCTCTTTTTTTTAGCTCCTCTCTATTTTTTTGGGCCAACTCTTTTTTTATTTCGCCTTTATCTTTTTTCCTCACACGGGACAATGCTCTAATAATGAAGATCATCACACTTTTATTTACTTACAACTCGAAGATTACAACTCGAACCTAGAACAAAATATGACTCTACATGAATGCCTCCGGCGGTGTACTGGGATGTGCAATGAATCAAGAGTGACATGTATGAATGAATTGTGCATGGTGGCCTTGCCACAAATACGATGTCCACTACATGATCATGCATGGCAATATGACAATATGAAGTGTGTCATATGAACGAAACGGTGGAAATTTGCATGGCAATATATCTCGGAATGGCTATGGAAATGCCATGATAGGTATGTGAAGGAAATATGCCCTAGAGGCAATAATAAAGTTATTATTTTATATTTCCTTATATCATGATAAATGTCTTTTATTCATGCTAGAATTGTATTAACCGGAAACTTGATACATGTGTGAATACATAGACAAAATAGTATGTCCCTAGTATGCCTCTACTAGACTAGCTCATTGATCAAAGATGGCTATGTTTCCTAGCCATAGCCATGAGTTGTCATTTGATCAACGGGATCACATCATTAGGAGAATGATGTGATGGGCTAGACCCATCCGTTAGCATAGCACTATGATCGTTTAGTTTTACTGCTACTGCTTTCTTCATGACTTATACATGTTCCTATGACTATGAGATTATGCAACTCCCGAATACCGTATGAACACCTTGTGTGATATCAAACATCACAACGTAACTGGGCGATCATAAAGATGCTCTACAGGTGTCTCCGAAAGTATTCGTGGTGTTGGCACAGATCAAGACTAGGATTTGTCACTCCGAGTGTCGGAGAGGTATCTCTAGGCCCTCTCGATAACACACATCATAATAAGCCTTGCAAGCAAAAGACTAATAAGTTAGTCATGAGATGATGTATTACAGAACGAGTAAAGAAACTTGCCGGTAACGAGATTGAACTAGGTATAGAGATACCGACGATCGAATCTCGGGCAAGTAACATACCGATGACAAAAGGAACAATGTATGGTGTTATGCGGTTTGACCGATAAAGATCTTCGTAGAATATGTAGGAGCCAATATGAGCATCTAGGTTCCGCTGTTGGTTATTGACACGAGATGAGTCTCGGTCATGTCTACATAGTTCTCGAACCCGTAGGGTCCGCACGCTTAACGTTTGATGACGATCGATATTATGAGTTTATGAGTTTTGATGTACCGAAGGTAGTTCGGAGTCCCGGATGATATCACGGACATGACGAGGAGTCTCGGAATGTCCGAGACGTAAAGATTGATATATTGGACGACTATATTCGGACACCGGAAGTGTTCTGGAAAGTTTCGGAATTTACAGGAGTGCCGGGCGGGTAACCGGAACCCCCCGGGGGAATGATGGGCCTTGGTGGGCCATAGGGGAGAGACAGGGCAGCAGCCAGGAGGTGGCGCGCCCCCTCCCTAGGGGCAGTCCGAATAGGACAAGGGGAGGGGGCGCGGCCCCTCTTTCCCTCTCCCTCTCCCTCTCCTTCCTTCACACTCTCCTTCTTGGTAGCCGCACCATAGATGGCAGACCGGCCTCCCCCCCATGCTCATTTATATACGGGGGCAGGGGGGCACCCAAGGACACACAAGTTGAATTGTTTTAGCCGTGTGCGGTGCCCCCTCCACAGAAACACACCTCGGTCATACCGTTGCAGTGCTTAGGCGAAGCCCTACGTCGGTAGATACATCATATCTGTCACCACGCCGTCGTGCTGACAAAACTCTCCCGTGAAGCTCAATTGGATCAAGAGCTCGTGGGACGTCATCAAGTTGAACGTGTGCTGAACGCGGAGGTGACGTACGTTCGATGCTTGATCGGTTGGATCGCGAAGAAGTTCGACTACATCAACCGCGTCACTTGACGCTTCCGCTCCCGGTCTACGAGGGTACGTAGACACACTCTCCCCTCTCGTTGCTATGCATCTGGTAGATAGATCTTGCGTGATCGTAGGAAAATTTTAAAATACTACGTTCCCCAACAGTGGCATCATGAGCCAGGTCTATGCGTAGATGATATGCACGAGTAGAACACAATGAGTTGTGGGCGATACTAGTCATACTGCTTACCAGCATGTCATACTTTGCTTCGGCGGTATTGTGAGATGAAGCGGCCCGGACCGACATTACGCATACGCTTACGCGAGACTGATTTCACCGTTATGAGCACTCGTTGCTTAAAGGTGACTGGCAGGTGTCTGTCTCTCTCACTTTAGCTGAATCAAGTGTGGCTACGCCCGGTCCTTGTGAAGGTTAAAACAGCACATACTTGATGAAACATCGTTGTGGTTTTTGTATGCGTAGGTAAGAACGGTTCTTGCTAAGCCTGTAGCAGCCACGTAAAACTTGCAACAACAAAGTAGAGGACGTCTAACTTGTTTTTGCAGGGCTTGTTGTGATGTGATATAGTCAAGACATGATGAGTTATACGGTTTTGTATGAGATGATCATGTTTTGTAAAGTTATCGGCAACTGGCAGGAGCCATATGGTTGTCGCTTTATTCTATGAAATGCAATCGCCATCTAATTGCTTTGCTTTATCACTAAGCGGTAGCGATAGTCGTGGAAGCAATAGTTGGCGAGACGACAACGACGCTACGATGGAGATCAAGGTGTCGCGCCGGTGACAAAGGTGATCATGAAGGTGCTTTGGAGATGGTGATCAAAACAACAAGATGATGATGGCCATATCATGTCACATATTTTGATTGCATGTGATGTTTATCTTATGATGCTTCTTATTTTGCTTAGTACGATGGTAGCATTATAAGATGATCCCTTACAAAATTTCAAGGTACAAGTGTTCTCCCTGAGTATGCACCGTTGCGAAAGTTCATCGTGCCGAGACACCACATGATGATCGGGTGTGATAAGCTCTACGTTCAAATACAACGGGTGTAAGCCAGTTTTGCACAGTAGAATACTCGGGTTAAACTTGACGAGTCTAGCATATGCAGATATGGCCTCGGAACACTAGAGACCGAAAGGTCGAGCGTGAATCATATAGTAGATATGATCAACATAAGATGTTCACCATTGAAACTACTCCATCTCACGTGATGATCGGACATGGTTTAGTTGATTTGGATCACGTGATCATTTAGATGACCGAAGGGATGTCTATCTAAGTGGGAGTTCTTTAAATAATATGATTAATTGAACATTAATTTATCATGAACTTAGTCCTGGTAGTATTAGCATATCTATGTTGTAGATCAATAGCTCGCGGTGTTGCTCCCCGTTTATTGTTTATATGTTCCTAGAGAAAACTAAGTTGAAAGATGTTAGTAGCAATGATGCGGACTAGGTCCGTGATCTGAGGATTATCCTCATTGCTGCACAGAAGAATTATGTCCTTGATGCACCGCTAGGTGACGAACCTATTGCAGGAGCAGATGCAGACGTTATGAACGTTTGACAAGCTCGGTATGATGACTACTTGATAGTTTAGTGCGCCATGCTTTACGGCTTATAACCGGGACATCAAAAACGTTTTGAATTCCACGGAGCATATGAGATGTTCCAAGAGTTGAAATTAGTATTTCATACTCATGCCCGTGTCGAGAGGTATGAGACCTCTGACAGTACTTTGCCTACAAGATGGAGGAAAATAGCTCAACCAGTGAGCATGTGCTCAGATTGTCTGGGTACTGCAATTGCTTGAATCAAGTGGGAGTTAATCTTTCAGATAAGATAGTAATTGACAAAGTTCTCTAGTCACTATCACCAAGTTAGTAGAACTTCGTGATGAACTATAATATGCAAGGGATGACGAAAGTAATTCCCGAGCTCTTCGCGATGCTGAAATCGGCGAAGGTAGAAATCAAGAAAGAGCATCAAGTGTTGATGGTTAACAAGACCACTTGTTTCAAGTAAAGGGCAAAGGGATAGAAGGGGAACTTCAAGAAGAATGACAAGCAAGTTGTCACTCCCATGAAGAAACCCAAAGCTAAACTCAAGCCTGAAACTAAGTGCTTCTACTGCAAAGGAAATGGTCATTGGAAGTGGAACTGCCCTAGATACCTGGCGGATAAGAAAGATGGCAAAGTGAATAAAGGTATATTTGTTATACAGATTATTGATGTGTATTTTACTAGTGTTCATAGCAACCCCTCGGTATTTAATACTGGTTTAGTTGCTAAAGAGTAGTAACTCGAAATGGGAGTTGCATAATGAACAGAAACTAGTTAAAGGATGAAGTGACGATGTGTATTGGAAGTAGTTCCAAGATTGATAAGATCATCATCGCACATTCCCTATACTTTCGGGATTAGTGTTGAACCTAAATAAGTGTTATTTGGTGTTCGTGCTGAGCATGAATATGATTTGATTATATTTATTGCAATATGGTTATTCATGTAAGTTAGAGAATAATTGTTGTTCTATTTACATGAATAAAACCTTCTATGGTTATACACCCAATGAAAATGGTTTGTTGGATCTCGATCGTGTGATACACATATTCGTAATATTGAAGCCAAAAGATGCAAGGTTAATAATGATTGTGCAACTTATTTGTGGCACTGCCGTTTAGGTCATATTGGTGTAAAGCGCATGAAGAAACTCCATAGTGATGAACTTTTGGAATCACTTGATTATGAATCATTTGGTACTTGCGAACCATGCCTCATGGGCAAGATGACTAAAACTCCGTTCTCCGGAACAATGGAGCAAGCAACAGATTTGTCGGAAATCGTACATACTGATGTATGTGGACCGATGAGTGTTAAAGCTCGCGGCGGGTATTGTTATTTTCTGACCTTCACTGATGATTTAAGCAGATATGGTTATATCTACTTGATGAAGCACAAGTCTGAAACATTTGAAAAGTTCAAAGAATTTCGGAGTGAAGTAAAGAATGATCGTAACAAGAAAATAAAAGTTTCTACGATCTGATCGTAGAGGTAAAATATTTGAGTTAGCGAGTTTGGCCTTCAGTAAAAACAATGTGAAATAGTTTCACTACTCACGCCACCTGGAACACCATAGTGTAGTGGTGTGTCCGAACGTCATAACCGTACTTTATTAGATATGGTGCGATCGAAGATGTCTCTTACCGATCTACCACTGTCGCTTTTGGGGTTATGCATTAGAGACAGCTACATTCACGTTAAATATGGCACCATCTAAATCCGTGGAGATGACACCGTATGAACTGTGGTTTGAGGAGAAACCTAAGCTGTCATTTCTTTAAGTTTGGGACTACGATGCTTATGTGAAAAGGTTTCAACATGATAAGCTCGAACCCAAATCGGAGAAGTAAATCTTCATAGGATACCCAAAAGAAATGTTGGGTACACCTTCTATTACAGATCCGAAGGCAAGGTCTTTGTTGCTAAGAGTGGATCCTTTCTAGAGAAGGAGTTTCTCTCGAAAGAAGTGAGTGGGAGGAAAGTAGAACTTGATGAGGTAATTGTACATTCTCCTGAACGGGAAACTAGTACATCACAGAAAATTGTTCCAGTGATTCCTACACCAATTAGTGAGGAAGCTAATGATGATGATCATGAAACCTCAGATCGAGTTTCTGCTGAACTTCGTAGATCAACCAGAGTTCGTTCCACACCAGAGTGGTACGGCAACCCGGTTCTGGAAGTCATGTTACTGGACCATGATGAACCTACGAACTATGAGGAAGCGATAATAAGCCCAGATTCCGAAAAATGGCTTGAGGCCATGAAATCTGAGATGGGATCCATGTATAAGAACAAAGTGTGGACTTTGGTTGACTTGTCCGATGATCGGCAAGCCATCAAAAATAAATGGATCTTCAAGAGGAAGACTGACGATGACGGTAATGTTACTGTTTACAAAGCTCGACTTGTTGCGAAAGGTTTTCGACAAGTTCAAGGAGTTGACTACGATGAGACTTTCTCACACGTAGCGATGCTTAAGTCTGTCCGAATCATGTTAGCAATTGCCGCATTTTATGATTATGGAATCTGGCAAATGGATGTCAAAACTGCATTCCTGAATGGATATCTCAAAGAAGAGTTGTATATGATGCAACCAGAAGGTTTTGTCGATCAAAAAGGTGCAAACAAAGTATGCAAGCTCCAGCGATCCATCTATGGACTGGTGCAAGCATCTCGGAGTTGGAATATACGCTTTGATAAGTTGATCAAAGCATATAGTTTTATACAGATTTGCGGTGAAGCCTGTATTTACTAGAAAGTGAGTGGGAGCACTATAGCCTTTCTGATAAGTATATGTGAATGACATATTGTCGATCAGAAATGATGTAGAATTTTCTGGAAAGCATAAAGGAGTGTTTGAAAGGAGCTTTTTCACAAAAAAAACCTCGGTAAAGCTGCTTAAATATTGAGCCTCAAGATCTATAGAGATAGATCGAGACGCTTGATAAGTTTTTTCAATGAGTACATACCTTGACAAGTTTTTTAAGTAGTTCAAAATGGATCACTCAGAGAAGGAGTTCTTGCCTGAGTTGTAAGGTGTGAAGTTGAGTAAGACTCAAAGCCAGACCACGGCAGAAAAATATAGAGAGAATGAAAGTCATTCCCTATGCCTCAGCCATAGGTTCTATAAAGTATGCCATGCTGTGTACCAAACATGTTGTGTACCTTGCCATGAGTTTGACACGGAGGTACAATAGTGATCCAGGAGTAGATCACTGTACAGCGGTCAAAATTATCCTTAATAATTGGATGACCAAGGAAATGTTTCTCGATTACGGAGGTGATAAAGAGTTCGTCGTAAAGGGTTACACCGATGCAAGCTTTGACACTAAATCCAGATGACTCTAAGTATCAATATGGATGCGTATTGAAAATGGGAGCAATTAGCTAGAGTAGCTCCATGCAGAGCATTGTAGACATAGAAATTTGCGACATACATACGGATCTGAATGTGACAGACCCGTTGGCTAAACTTCTCTCACAAGCAAAACATGATCACACCTTATTACTCTTGGGTATTAATCACATAGCGATGTGAACTAGATTATTGACTCTAGTAAACCCTTTGGGTGTTGGTCACATGGCGATGTGAACTATGGGTGTTATTCACATAACGATGTGAACTATCGGTATTAAATCACAAGGCGATGTGAGCTAGATTATTGACTCTAGTGCAAGTGGGAGACTGAAGGAAATATGCCCTAGAGGCAATAATAAAGTTGTTATTTTATATTTCCTTATATCATGATAAATGTCTTTTATTCATGCTAGAATTGTATTAACCGGAAACTTGATACATGTGGGAACACATAGACAAAATAGTATGTCCCTAGTATGCCTCTACTAGACTAGCTCATTGATCAAAGATGGCTATGTTTCCTAGCCATAGACATGAGTTGTCATTTGATCAACAGGATCACATCATTAGGAGAATGATGTGATGGACTAGACCCATCCGTTAGCATAGCACTATGATCGTTTAGTTTTACTGCTACTGCTTTCTTCATGACTTATACATGTTCCTATGACTATGATATTATGCAACTCCCGAATACCGTAGGAACACCTTGTGTGCTATAAAACGTCACAACGTAACTGGGTGATCATAAAAATGCTCTACAGGTGTCTCCGAAAGTATTCGTGGTGTTGGCATAGATCAAGACTAGGATTTGTCACTCCGAGTGTCGGAGAGGTATCTCTGGGCCCTCTCGGTAGCACACATCATAATAAGCCTTGCAAGCAAAAGACTAATGAGTTAGTCACGAGATGATGTATTACAGAACGAGTAAAGAGACTTGCCGGTAACGAGATTGAACTAGGTATAGAGATACCGACGATCGAATCTCGGGCAAGTAACATACCGATGACAAAAGGAACAACGCATGTTGTTATGCGGTTTGACCGATAAAGATCTTCGTAGAATATGTAGGAGCCAATATGAGCATCCAGGTTTCATTATTGGTTATTGACAGGAGATGAGTCTCGGTCATGTCTACATAGTTCTCGAACCCGTAGGGTCTGCACGCTTAACGTTTGCTGACGATCGGTATTATGAGTTTCGATGTACCGAAGGTAGTTCGGAGTCCCGGATGAGATCACGGACATGAAGAGGAGTCTCGGAATGTCCGAGACGTAAAGATTGATATATTGTACGACTATATTCGGACACCGGAAGTGTTCTGGAAAGTTTCGGAATTTACCGGAGTGCCGGGGGGGTTACCGGAACCCCCCGGGGGAATGATGGTGGGCCATAGGGGAGAGAGAGGGCAGCAGCCAGGAGGTGGCGCGCCCCCTCCCTACGGGCAATCCGAATAGGACTAGGGGAGGGGCGCGGCCCCTCTTTCCCTCTTCCTCTCCCTCTCCTTCCTTCCCCCTCTCCTTGGTGGACTCCTACTAGGAATAGGATTGCAATCCTATTCCTAGTAGGATTGCTTTCCTAGCCGCACCATAGAGGGCCGGCCGGCCTCCCCCTTGCTCCTTTATATACGGGGGCAGGGGGCACCCAAGGACACACAAGTTGAATTGTTTTAGCCGTGTGCAGTGCCCCCCTCCACAGAAACACACCTCAGTCATGCCGTTGCAGTGCTTAGGCGAAGCCTTGCGCCGGTAGATACATCATATCCGTCACCATGCCGTCGTGCTGACGAAACTCTCCCTTGAAGCTCAACTGGATCAAGAGCTCGTGGGACGTCATCAAGCTGAATGTGTGCTGAACACGGAGGTGCCGTACGTTCGGTTCTTGATCGGTTGGATCGCGAAGAAGTTCGACTACATCAACCGCGTCACTTGACGCTTCCGCTCCCGGTCTACGAGGGTACGTAGACACAGTCTCCCCTCTCGTTGCTATGCATCTAGTAGATAGATCTTGCGTGATCGTAGGAAAATTTTAAAATACTTCGTTCCCCAACAGTATGTATGGTGGCTGTTTTGAGGAAGGTATATGGTGGGTGTATGGTACCGGCGAGAGTTGCGCGGTACAAGAGAGTGTCGGGGAAACTGATCGCCAACGAACACCTATGAGACCGAAGCCCCTTTTTGGGACCGGAGCCCCTTTTCGGTACGGCAAGGGAGCGGAGGGAGCACAAAGAGCATATCGAGGCGCGCACGCGAGCAGTTTACCCAGGTTCGGGCCGCGCGGATGTGTAAAACCCTACTCTTGCCTTGGTTTGTTATTGAGTTCTTGGCTTGGGAGCAAGGAGATCTACACGGCTCAGAGCTAGCTACACCGAGCGTGGGAGTGATCGAGAGTTCGGAACC